>KV751367.1:4252473-4301151 GCA_001698575.1 Mola mola | reverse complement strand
GCTAAATTCTCTGCACACCGTTTCACGTCTTGATCATTCGACGCATGTTTCTGCGTTTCCACGGCCAGAGCTGGCACTTTAAGAAGCAGAAGCATCCCTATCCCATCCTTCTCAGCACATCATAGGACTGTAGAGACCATATGGTCTGATGAGTCCACAGAATTAAGCCCTGCACTTTTGAGGCAGAGAGAAAGATTGGGAGAAAGCCTCGCATATTCATTGCTTTCACGAAGAGCAGGCGCAAATTGGTAGCTCGAACACAGAGAACTAAAACCCTCACACACAGCCACGTGAGCCTAGTTTGGAATGGACATAACAGAAATGGCCCAATGCAGATGGGAAGGACATAAAGCTGACTATCCAACGCAGATCACAAAACAAAAACAAAAATGGTATTTTAAGTTTCCTCATTTGTGGTATTTACATTCTCTGTTTACATGTCTTCAAACAGTACGTGCCATTCTCTCCCACACAGAAACACAGACGAAATCCCTGCTGGAGTTCCATGTAACAGCAACCCGTGCTGCCGCGCCTCCTGGATGCTCATCAGCCTTGAGAGGCACTAAATCTTCTCTGCATCAAAGACACCTGATATTGTAATCAGCCATTTTCTGGCTGTAATGGAGTTGTAGAATCCCGAAATTGATTAAATAACTCAACCATGAGATGCACATCATCTTCAAACACATTTTCTAATCAGAGCCACAATTCCCTGGCCTTCCTCGCAGTCTTTTTGATCGTTTGAAAAACGCCTTTAAAAAAGAGTACTTTCCTTCATTCTACCATGGCTTTTTGCATTGCAGTCATTTTCTACAAAAGCTGAAGTCGCACTGTACAAATTGATGTCACACAATTACTGCAATTTACTCCAAAGCATAGTTCATGTCATGTCAAAACATATCACTAGGCAGCTTGGCCACCCATCCATCCATTTTCTACCACTTATCCTGTGAGGGGTCGGATGGAGCCTATCTCAGCATCAATGGGTGAAGGCGGGGTTCACCCTGGACAAGTTGCCTGTTCATCGCAGGGCTGACATATAGAGACAAACAACCATCCACACTCACACCTACGGGCAATTTAGAGTGACCAATCACCCTCACCTCTAGTTTGCATGCTTTTGGAAGGAAGCCGGAGTACCTGGAGAGAACCCACGCAGACACAGGGAGAACATGCAAACTCCACACTGAAACGCCCTGACCCGGGAATCGAACCCAGGACCTTCTTGTTGGGGAGGCGACAGCGCTAACCACTGCACCACTGTGCCGCCAGCCTGGCAGCCATGTAATCTTTTTTTCTGCATTTATTCAGTGAAGCTTTTCAAACTTGTAGGCATCCTGTGTGGTCCATTTCCAGCTGATGATGGCAAAAATGGCAAAATATTGGATTTACTAAGTGAGAGCCTTTCCTACAAGACCAGTAAACTTGAATTTATTTTATGAATATTTTTCATTTGGGTCCCGTTGCAACTGATTGCTTAATATTCCCTGCTGTCATGCCTGGAAGAGAGGCCAGCGCTGCCACCGCCGCGCCAGGTAAGCACTTTGAGTCGGGGCGCGGACATAGGTCCATTTCCGGCTGATGCGGTGCTCGGTGTGTGCAGCCTGTGTCTGCAAAGCTTTTCAGACTTGTAGGCATCCTGTGTGTTTATCAGTGCCTCCTTGGATCACTGAGAGCTGAGCGGTAACAATAGTTATGTTAATTGTACCTTTGGGTACCTTTGAGAAATTCAAGAAAAATAGATAAATAAGCACAAGCATTAAATTCCCATGACATATCCCAGCGCTAGCAACAATTCTCCCTTGGCCATTCTAGCCTGTAGCAGGCTTGTCTGAAAGGCTGAATCATTACAGTGCTTCAGGACAGTTCTATCAGCCGTCAGCTCAATCACGCAAACATACCTTTCTGCCAGTTTGTAAACTATCCGCAACAGACTGTCACAGCCTATTCAGCTAAAATAGAAATTGTTGTTTAAAGCTAATCAATAGCAGAAAATCAATCCAACTCTCCGGGGAAACGCCACAGACTGGCTAGCCGGCACGCAAAGGTGAAACTAAGACGTTTCAAAGTTTCAAATGGTGAAGGGGGACAGCAGGTTGGAGGGGACATTCAGTCAGTGAGATAAAATGTGCCGCAAACACGAGAGCGGAAATTAAATAAAATTGAAAAAATTGAAACTCTTGCCCCCTGCAAAGCTTGGGTAAGTGCATCTTGGATTAGGCATCATAAAAGCACACCTTCACAGTTGATCATAAGCTTCCTGTGCAAAACCCCAGTCAGGATCATTTGTCACACAGGTGGACACCAAGTTGCACGCAGGCATCCTGGAAATCCATGCCACTGGAGGTCAGCGAGACATTTACTTGACAGTGCCTGTCTCCGTGCAATGTCTGGAGTTGACAACATTTGTGGTAATGGGCATCAATAATGCAGACCCCTGGCCAATAAAAACTCCCTGTCCTCCCAACTGCCCACACGGCGCTGTGCCTCATGCTGGGTTCGCATCTCCCGCTACGTGTCGCACAACATCCGTGCCTAATTTATGTGGGTCCAGTGTTTGCTGGTTCTACATTGATGAGATGTACATTGCTCATGTATGACAACTGCAATGGCCATAAGGTAATTATACACTCTCACGTTCTGATTTATTCACTGTCACATTTAGAAATACAGAGTGACCAGTAGGAACAC
The DNA here is from genome assembly GCA_001698575.1 of Mola mola. Lineage (NCBI taxonomy): Eukaryota > Metazoa > Chordata > Actinopteri > Tetraodontiformes > Molidae > Mola > Mola mola. Next base: position 4,298,460 of record KV751367.1, on the reverse strand, counting down.
AGAAGCCCCATTATGTGTCACTGTGCTTATGTCTCTCTTGCAGTTGGCTGACCTCTTCTGCTATGTGACTGCTGCTGCTCCTCTCAGGGTCCCTCTCTCATCAGTGCCTCTGGGCTGGGCTGAGCAGGCAGAACCGTTTTTTGCAGGGCATCCTAGCAGCAGTACTTTACAGAAATCACACCTGCAGTTGGTTTTCATGTCAACATGGCTGGTTTTGTCTTGAGAGAAGAACTACTAGAGAAAATGGCAAAATATTGGATTTACTAAGAGCTTTTCCTGCAAGATCATTAAACTTGAATTTATTTTATGAATATATTCATTTGGGTCCCATTGCAACTGATTGCTTGATATTCCCTGTTGTTCCTCCTTCCCTCCAGTTCGAGTCGGGGCGCGGACATAGGTCCATTTCCGGCTGATGAGGTGCTCGGTGTGTGTGGAAGGGCAGCCTGTGTCTGTTTGTTTTACAAACCAAGCGCAAGAAAAAAAGAACAGACACAAACAGCGTGGCAGCCTCTTTGCCTGACTCATAGGTTATAAACATCAACAGTTTGGAATTAATGTTTCCTATCACTCTGAAGACACTCTGATAAACAAAGCTGCTTTCGTTGTGCTGGCTCTCTGTGTTTATACTCCCGGGTCCTCAAGCACACAATTTCATCAAAATGCTGTAACAAATTGCATCTTTGCTCAATTTGAGTGCTCAATGTAGCCGCCTTTTTCAATTTCTTTCTCTGCTTCAGGCTTGACAGACATCAGAACACAAATATCCTCCTGTCTTCCCTCTACCACTTGTCGCGGTAGCAGGGATCCACCATTTTGACCTGATGACAAGGTCGACACTGACTTCTTTATGCAGTTAAGATGAGACTGATCCACATTAAACGCACCCTGTCACTCTCATTATAATGTCATGACTACTTAATGTTTCTGAAAATTGGTTAAGGTTTTTAGTGACACAGCGAACCGTAGAGAGCATCCTCCAAAGAGAAAGGACAGCATCAGTCATTTAAGCTAATGATAATTGGCATATGATTACGTGGAAATGACAGAGACGTCTAGCCGTCAATCAAATTATGAATTTTGTAACTCACAAAGTGTGTCATTTGACGACGAGCTGGAGAAGTCATCAGAACATCAGACTTTGGTACATTGGTATATGCACATCCGCTTATTTCAAAGAAACAAGATTATCATTTTAGAGCAGACTCAAACTAGGCCATTGATAAGCGTACCCAAACATGTTTGAATCAGAAGTCTGGATTGTTTGACTTGTTTGAGTACTCTGTAACGCTTCCTTGGCCCTGGCGCGGTTGCTCACGTAAGAACATAAGCACGGAAACATGGCGTAGACCTATGTATAATTGGTGTGCTCATTCCTCCCGACGATCGCCGTCTTGCATAATGGATAAATCCAGTAATGTGAGACTGCCAAATCTGAACAAAACGACTCCAAATAGGCCACAACGTCAGTAAGGTTGAATCATGTTCTCTGAGCTTCTCCTAATTGTGCTCAGACTGCTATTGTCAGCGTGCGCTCTCTATAAACAAGGACGCTTTATGATGACATAACTGTGCTCAGGCACTCTTGGGCTCGGCACACTGGGAATGCAGGCCAGCAGGGGACTGGGGAGGTGCTTCGGCATGGTACGACGCAACTGGGCAAAGTTTGAGTTCACCATTAAAATCAAATATACAAAATAGCATTGTCACATCATTTGAAATGGTTTTTGAGGGTAAAGGCAAATGATCATCTCGCTGGTGGGAATACCAGCAAAGGCCAATGAAAACTTGTTTCATTGTCTAATTTGAAGCCCTGGCCCTGTGTTACCTGACATAAGCATCTATGTTTAATTTTGTTTCAAATTTCAGTTCGGATTGGGAGCCAACATGCAGTATTCTGGCTTTCTGTTTCTTTTGCTTTCATGTCATTCCAAAGGGCAGGCCATGCTTATCCTCTCATCTTCCCTCCATTTGTCCCACAAACAATCTGCAGAAAAATACAATCAAACATTGCATTTTCACACGTGTACAGAACAAAATGTTTTCCAACCCCTCTAAGTGCCCTCTATTCATCCACTCTCCATGACAAGCCAGATTACGTACACCTCATTCCTTTCCTGCCACCACTGTAGTTTCTCACTTGTGCCCTCTAACCGTCCAACAATTATGTTTCACTAAGTTGACCTCATCTGCAGTGTAGGACAACTCACTGCCTCTGATCTGGCTGCCCTTTACTTATCTTCAATAAAGATTATAGGCAACTGGAAAAAAAAAAAATAAATCTCACACAGGAATGACATACACACAAGTTGATGATACACACTCCTTCCATCCTCCCCCGTCCTCCTCAGCTTTCTCACCTTTGCCTCACTTAACCTTGTTGATCTTAACACCACGCTCTTTGAACATGCGCCCAGCATTAAAGCTTGTCTTGACCTTTTTGTGTCCCTGACAGTGGTGCCTCGCAACCCCATTAAATATAGCTCCTACAAGTGCAAGAGAGCCAAGTTCCTTCTTCTCCCCACTCTTGTTCTCTCTGCCTAATGCCATCTCTTAAATTTTTTTTTTGGGAGGACTGCAGGGATGTTGCTTAGACACATTCATTTGATATGTGAGACCATGGAGGAAAAAATAAAGTGCTGCCGGCATGTTACAGCCACAGCATGCCAGCATAAAACAACAGATCTGAGAATCCCTGCTGCAGGGTCTCTGAAAGGACAATCCGAACATTTAATGCAGGCACACACTGATACAGAAACCCATTTACACAATTAGACATGTGTGTGAAAATAAAATAAAAACAGAGAAAATGTTGCATGTATATGCGCGTGCAACCACAAACATGCTCACAATCACACAAAAATAAAGGATAATATTCACCACAGGCATTTGTTCTTTTACTAAATTGAATCAATAAACACAGCTTTTTATGAAATTGTTTTGTACTTAAACCAAAAGCCCCACAGTCACATACAGAACAGATATTGGGCCACTTCTCAATTTCTTTCACATAACAAAAGGGAATATGCAAATGTAATGGAGGGGAGGAGCGGACATGTATGAAAGGGGATATTGGATTAAAGAAAAGCATGAGGCACGCAAGATGCCGACTATGAGACAGAGAGGGAAAAGGATGATCACAGAGAGAAATAGCGGAGCTGAAGATTCTCTGACAGAAGGGGCCTGGAAGACATGACTGCAACAAGCTGAATGCCACCTTGCCCACAGATACCTAAAGGAAAGGGAAGAATCCACTCCCGTATCCCCCACTCAACTTGCAAAGGACTGCAGCTCTTGTCCATTACTCCTCCTAACCCATCACATACCATTAACACACTCAGGTGCAAAGAAAAGCAAGTCTTCTGGTGGGACAAGCAATAGCAAAAAACATATCCCCGCCAGTACAAATTTACACTGACGTCCTCCGTGGGCCAGTGAAAAAAAAAAAAAAAATAACTCCACAGGAAGAGATGTAGAGGTCCCTCAATGCCTCACCTCTAAACAGCACCACATAACCAGTTTCTGTGAATCATGAGTCATGGCCTACTTCCACTGCTTTTACCTTGTTTTTCCTTGTACTGCTGGTTTAATACACAGAGGCTACGTCAGAAAAATCTCACTTCATTGTTCATCTCTAGGGACGTGTGGTGTTCTGAATATAGTTTATAAAGGTAAATATTTCTCCAACATTAGCATTGGGATCCAGTCACGGAGAAAAGATGAATGCTTTCACGGGGGCCCCTGAGCTGGGACAGCCTGCTGAAGTAAAAACATGATACTACTAAATCTAGTGTATCGGAGTTGGGGGAGCCATGTACACACACAGAGGAGTGCTAATTAAATCCCAGCCCACCCCCGGGAAAATCATCGTTTCATATATTACGCACTGATAACTTACACAACCTAATTTTCTTCTTAGATTAAAGACAGTTTTGATTAATTAAAAGAGCAGAAATTAACTGAAAATGTTTTTTTTTGTGCAAGAGAGAAAGCAATTCCTAACTGCTGGGGTGTAATTAAAAGAAAGTATGTGAAGTAATGAAATGCAGCAATGCGATAGTGGTACGTAATATAAGAATATTACTTATTAAACGAGTAAGGGTATAGAAAAATTCCAAAATGGTTAAACTGTGCTGTTGTTCACACTGAGAAGTCACATGTGACTGTGTTGCACGAGTACAAGAGCTTATCACAACAGTGACTAATTGTATTGGCTCTCAATAACAGCAGCTTTTATGAGCGTTATGGTAAACTATTTTAATCATACTCATGGCCACGAGGAGTTGCTGCATTTTGGTATATGTAAGCCTGTATGTTGTTTAATTAATGGACGAAAATATATGCTTTTGCTGGGCAAAATCTGCCCAACTCTGCCCTCATAATGAAACACTGTGATGGCATACTTAACATATTACAACCTCATTATTCCATATTTATTTGTGTTCAAACATGTCACGCTTGGAGCTGTAGAAGGGGGGACAAAGGATGAGCTTTTGCCAACACGCACTTTCTTTCGGGTAAACACGTCAATAAGGATGGACCACATACAGAGAGCAATCCAGTACTGCTGTTCCATCTCTCATCTGCAGCCTGACAGCCAGAACAATTTACCTGAGATATTTAAGTGTCAAACTAGACTTTTTAATCTCCTTTTGAACAGCAAAAATAGCTCTAATCACAACACTGTACCCACCAACACACTTACTAACATAAGAAAGACTCAAAAACAGTTCCCATAGCATTTTCATGCCAAAATTAACCCATAAATGATACATTCAATGCACATTTAGAAAACCTGAATTAGAACTATTGAAATAGAATTGGGCAACAAAATCAAAGATCACAAAAAAATGTTTGACCAAATACCTTGATATCGAATAGATATATCAATATATTGGTTGGCAGATATTATCCGCCTTGGCCTGTCATAGATATATCGATATCAAGATATATGTTATCAACATCAGTGGATGTGGATTAAAGAACACACTGCAGACAAAGATGCTTGCTGTGATTTATAATGATGTTTATTACACAGTCGGCGTAGATCGTCAGATATATCGGTACTTCCCTACAGTGTTGGTGCTAAAATATCAACACAATGAGATTTTGTTTTTTTAAACAATCATCAATGATTGAATGATTGAATTAGGTGAAGAGAAAAGTTCTCTAATAAGTTCAGAAAACTACATAATATTACTGTCATGGCGCTTTAAAAATAAATAACATGAAATAATAATAATAAAAAGACAACAACACAGCGCTATCATAGTCAAGGCCCAGCCCTAATCTGTATTTACTGGTTAATAAGCAGATGTACAAGCATCTGCACCATCCTGACATACGCACACACACACACACACACACACACACACACATACAGACTGTAATAAACCTGTGGAGTTATCGAGGGCAGCAAACACAATCACAGGTAAGGTAAACATTTACCAATAGGTGAAAATAGATGTTTTTACAGTTACAGTGATGACAGTTGTTGGACTAAAAGCATGTCAGGCAGTTATATTAGTGTAGTGGAACAGAATCATCAGCTGGGACAAAATCATGGGTTTCACTGCACCTTTGTGGTACTCTCAGATGCATTTTTACAACTAATTTTCTGGATTCTGTCAGAGGGTACTTGCTATTTTGTCCACCTTTTATGTGTGAATAACCTCTTTAGTATTTCAGAAAAGCTGCTGACTTAAACATCCTTGGAACTGCAGCCAGACTGCTGCCTGACCGTTTTCTGTTTGACATTCAGCAGGTGACAGTCGGCGCCGCGGACAGGTCTGTGCCACAAAGGGCTCACCGTGGAAACGCAAGTAGAGACAACGCGACACATGGGGCCGTATTAAAAAGGTTGTTTTCATACCTTTGGTCAATTTTAGCGCAGCCTCATGCTCGCCGCTCACACACAAACAAACACCCACAAAGAGAGTCTGTCTAATTTATCGCAACAAAAGCATGTAAAATGGACTGGGAGAGATGTGTAAGCGCGAATTGGGAATGAGACATGCAGAAGAAAGGTGTGTCCGCATCGACTTCCATCAGGATTCTGTCTGGAAAGCTGTATAGTCACAGCATAAAGAACATGCCATGCCTTTAATCAGGGGAGGGGAGGCAAAATGGAGGAAGCTATCTGAATATTTGTCAGGCTTGAGCAGCTTATTTCTGTTATACATTTGTGACCGAAAAAATGTTAGAATTCTGCCTATTTTTTGCTCTCGCTGACAAAAAAATCCCGAAAAACCTCCAGACACCCCTTTGCTAGAATGTCCCAATCAGACATGCAATTACAATCTAGAGCATGCTGTGCAATGTAACATCACCAGGCAATTCAAATGAAAACACTGTGCACTGTTTCTTGCACACTGTGAGCCTCAATTACAAAGCCTATCATTTTGATTCCTTGCTCTGTTGTTGTTGTTGTTGTTGTTGTTGTTTTTGTTTTTAAGAGTCTAAAGTTAGGAGTCTAACTTTGTGTGAAGAGATAAAAAAAAACCCCAAAAAACTTGGAGTAACTGCTAAATAAGAGTTTCACCCATCTTCCAAGAATTTGATATATAGGTTGATGTGGGTGAGGCAGAGTTGCTTCAAATCCTTGAGAATAGGGAGTGAATGATAGGAGGATTAAAGGGGTATTACCAGTAGATGAGAGGGGGGAAAAAGAGCGAGCTGGAGAGGATGGGACTGGGGGGATCAAAGTGGTTTGTCATTCTGCAAGGATTAGCTCTGAAAACAACTTCACAGTCGCAAACTATGTCAATAACAGACACGATTTGATGACACTTGAGCTGAAAAATTCATCGCCTTGCTGACACCAACGCGTTTGTCACGTTCAACCAAAGTTGATATTAATTAAGTTAAAAGTGAATAGGAGAGCTGGGCTCAGGTTGCAGGATGCACACCTGTGGAATGATGCTGCAGCTGCACACTGACAGCCTTGTATGGCTGTGATGGATGTGAAGGGTGATGGATATGTCAGGCCTAGTTGAGGGGCTCCACTGATAAGGGGCAAAGGGTCCAGATGGCCGCACAGTTTTACACAATGTGGAGCATCCCACTCAAATAGGGCATCATCCCCACCATGCAAATGATTCCCGGGGAAAGGAGGGGGCACGATTTAATTTAAGTGCGGATTAATGGAGGAATGTTCTACACACCTCGTTTATCCTGAATTTTAACAGTGAGCTCCAAGGAAGGCTCTGTCTCCCTGTCGAGCCTCCTGGTTATCGTGACATCGCCGCTGTCGCGCTCCACGGTGACCGGAGAGCTCTCCGGCTCCGGGTAAATCAACTCATAGGCGGCTGACTGGAACCTGGCGGGACCGAGGCTCGCTATGACTGAGCCGACGCTGGCATCTTCAGACACACTGAGGGCCAGAGCTGCGCCGGGGTCAAACAGCGACCGCGGCGAGCGTCCTGTCGTGCGCGGAGGCGCCGGCTCCGCGGGGCGCTTCGCCCATCGCTGCGGCGCAACAGTCAACAACACACCTTTACTGGTCAGACGGGGCCAGCCGTGGTCTCTGGCAAACACAGACAATTCCACTTGAGATGGGAGCCCCAGAATAGAGTCAACCAGCAAAACTTCCCCAGTTTTCGGGACAACATAGAAACTGCCGTTTTGGGGAACGGATGTGTACGTCAAGTCCGCGTTGTTGCCCGCGTCCGCGTCCACAGCCTCCAGCCGGTACACCACACTGCGGAGGGCCGTGGTGTCTTCCAAACTTATGTGAACCGAGTCTGCAGAGCGAAAAGTCGGCTCGTGATCGTTGGTGTCCAAGACCTCCACTTTTACCGACGCCACCTGGAAGACGGCGGAGTGTGGCGCGCAGGTCCGGCAGCACAGCCCGACGCTCAGCAGGTACCGTGAGCGATCCTCTCTGTCCAGAACCCTGGAAGTCCTCAGCAGCAGGTTCCCACGCCTGTGCTGCGCGAAGGCGCGGAAGTCGTCGCTCCCGTTGCCGTGTAGTGTGAAGTGAACCCCGGAGGCCGGGCACCATTTTTGCGCGTTGATGCGCCTCGCCGGAATGCTCAGCCCGTTCACTCTAGAAGCCGAGGGGGAATTCTCAAAGACATGCCCGTGAAAGAACGGCAGTCGCACTGGAGTTTGATATCCAGTAGCCGGATTCAGAAGGCAGCATAACAACAAACCCCAAATCATGTTGGTGGCAAGTTAAGTCCCTCCACGCAACTCAGGGGTTTGGTGAGAAATGGAAAGAGAGCAAAAAACACTGGAGAAACATGTTCTTCACAGTTACCCATTCCAGGAGAGCCCGGCGAACTTGAAGCTTTTGCACCCTTGTATGTCTGTCTGTCTGTCTGTTGGCTGCGAAGGTTGGCGGCGTTCAGCACCAGAGCGCCCGAGAGACGCTCAGCGCGGGGCGGGGCGCTTTGGTGAACCCCACCCCGAACTGTGTGACGGTCAGGAACCTCCTCAGCTGCACGGAGGGCTCTCTCACAAGTCTGCTCTCAGCGGATAGTGGCGATGCAGAGACGATCACTCATCCCTCCCGCGCGGTAAACACGAACGCTCCTTTTCCCTCATATGTCTGTGGAGCACTAAGAGGAGCACTGTTGTTGCCCACTCATGCACTGCACTCATCAAGTCATCTGACGACTTTAGGTGACGGTTCCTTCAGCGCACTGCATCTCTACATTGTCCACACAATTTAGTCTACAGCTGGAAGAGGCACTGGAAAAATGCTGCGATATGAATGCATGTGGAGGTAGGTCTGTAGGTGCTGCTAATTCCCACAGACTGAACCCCCCCCCCGCCACCTCGCGAGCGTGACGAGTCTCAAGACTAAAAATGACACGAGCCTGAGGACTTATCAGCAAAGATAAGGAAAGGAAATTAGAGGTTGGAGAGTACTTTTATCAGCTGAGTGTGTGTCCCATGTCATGTCAACGACTTCACACACATGGATCAATATTTATATGGATTGGGATGTGTATGCTGGGTGTGCAATTCAATGCCACACGACGTCGCTCCACTCACACGTCTGCATTCAGTCTGAAAATTCATCAGAGCTCCCGCAGAAAGACCCTTATCATTTTGAAACCACAATCCATCGCTGCGATTTCAGCCTGGATGCCCTCTCTGCAGCAAACTGGCAATAACTCTGGTAACTGGTGGTAAGACCCTCGACTATTTTGAATCACAGCCTGCAGCTGGAGCATGAAGCTCAAATTGGTCCATCACTGGATTGTTTTACATGGCACACACTGTGGGCTGTGTCACAATGCAGGAAACACGAGCCATCCCACCCGCCCCTCAGGCCAGTCTGGGATCTGAGGGGGGTCAGAGGCATTCCAGAATATGTGCACCTAAATATCTTCAGACAAGGGAACTTATGGGTACAAGTGAAATTGTGATGTCGCCTTAGCAAGAGTCTGAGAGGATCCTGCAATCTCTGTCACTTCCCTTTGAACTTCCTGAGAGCTTCATGAATACAAATCAAATCCCGTCTTTTATCATGTTGTCTCACATGGTGAAATTCACCGTGACTGCCAGCGTTGGAGATAGCTATAGCAAAGGCTAATTCAATCAATCACACAGGCCAAAGTGTGAGGGATAGTTTACTTGGGCGCCACAGCAGTTACGTATCTGCTGAGATGAAACAGCAATATACGGCACACAAAAATAACAAAGCTACGATGATGTGACAGAAAACATCATAAAACCGTCTTGTCATCCCTCTTCTCCAACAGATAACTGTAAGCTGCAGGGCATAAAGAAACAAAAAACAGAGAAGAAAGCAGCAGACGATTGTTCAAAAAGCTTCACGCTTACTTAATGAATAGCTGACATAATCTAGTCCCTTCAATCAAACAGAGGCAGATGTAACTTCTGAAGAAAAAGTCCCTTCCATGCTCCCATAATCAGCAGGGATGGTGCGATTGGGGGGATAATGGGAATGTAATTTTCATGTTCTGTAAATTGCAGGTTTTCTACCACACTTCGGAGAAAATAAACAGAAAAACGAGAAATGATTGAAGGTGGTGTTGAGATGACTTGACACTAACATCAGTTAATAGGCAGCTTATTCCACGGGGTGAGTAACGTGTATAAAATGTCACAGGAAAAAGGAGTTTTCAGCACATCACAATGGCATAACTGGCCAGACAGGCTGGTTGATTTAAAAAAAAAAAGGAATAAAAATGACAGGATGATTAAAATGGATGATTAAGCATCTAGCTCTCTGGTTTCTATTCATCTGTGGACAGTCAAAGCCAACATTTACGGAAAATCTACCCCACATGCAAGAGTCATTTTTGAAACGCTATGACACCTGACAGGAGCGGCAGCTCTGTAGTGTCATTCACGGGAGCGTTCCTGTGAATACGGGCCCCTCAGGACATTTTCCCTAGTCACAACCTGAGGGCGAAAAGCAGTTAAGCTGGATAAATATAAAGACATTTCCCTCTTGTATTAGGTACGGCTAATTCGATATGATCTGTGACCCCCTTAAGGCTTCTACCATCTACTCTAGTATTTAAGATGTACGGGAAAATTGTGCACAACCTGCAATTCACTAGCACAAGCTGTAATCCAGCTAAGGCTAATTTTCTCAATATTGAGCATCTCTTAAGCCTTTTTACAACAAATGCCACATCTCATGAAAGTCAACTTTCATACATTGAAAGACTCAACGAGTACCATTGCAGTGAGAAGGAGAACAACAGCAGGCGCTTTGAAGGATAAAGCCAAAAATAATTGAATGATTAATGCATGGCCCTATTGTTTTGATGGAAACAAAATGAGCATCTTCACGGCCACATCTTATCTGATGAAGCTCCTTTGTAATTATCTACCTTGTGATTAATGGAGCCTGGGGTCACCTCAGTGATTAGCACACTACCAAATAATCACAGATTTCTTTTGAAATGGTGTCTTGTTTTAGCCCTGAACAATCGCAGCCTCCTATTAGCACATTAAAAGATGTCTCAGTCGCGTCATCATAAGATCAAAAGATGCAGGAGGCCATCACTGAAAAATAAAAGAAAATGGAAAATAGCAAACCTTAATTTCCCTCCACGTCTGCCTGACTGTGGGGTGAGATTTTTGCTTTTTCTTCAAAAGGCAGAGATGTTGTGCTCTCTCAAAGGGTTTTAGAAAGCGTGGACCCAAAACTCCTCTCTTCTGCTTTTCTCGGTTAATTTTCTCAGCAAGTCCCAGCAATTATTTCCATTACCGGACCAGTTCAAGGCTGTAAACTCCAAGTGTAAATTCAATAATGTGCTATTTAAGAGGCGGAAGGTATTAAGAGGGACACACTTGGGACAATATGGAGAGACCTGGCGGCTGTAATCTTCCTTTCAGTTGGGGGTGGTCCGGCAGCATTCCATGTATGATTTACACCGGACCTAAACAGAGGACGCCTCCAATAGATCAAACTGTCCGTTCTTTTGCTGCCATTTTCTCGCCACATCAGTGACTTCATGCTAAAGAGTTATACTCCTCTCCTTCTCAAACATACATCCACCCCAGGCTTGCTTGCCAACCTCTTCCAATCCCCTCAACTGTCGTTTTCATGGTTACACTGTTAAGCGGCCTCTTACTGAGAGCAGCTCTAAATAGACATTTCTTTTAATTTTTTAATTTTTATTTTACAGCAGTCCCACTTTATTGGGCTTGTAATCACGGTCTTCCAGGGGGGAGGCTGTTTGCAGTACGGGAGAATTTTTCCAACAATCATTTGAGAAAACTCCAGAGGTATTCTAGGGATATAAATTTCCCTTTTACATTCAATTGTGTAAATTGGCACACTTTTGAAACAGTATATGGTGGAGGAGCTGGTTATTTTAACCCTTCTAGCAGTGTAACGTGAATGTTGTTCAAACTGGAGGGTGCAAAGCGCCCTAACCTTCTCCTCGTCTTCTTTATTCCCCTTATCACTCATATTTCCAGGCTGCCAAATATCTTTACTGAGGCAGTAATGTCGATTGATGTCCTCCATTACTTCACATTTTGGCGCCACTCCGCCGCCCCGTCATCAGTGGGAAGTCTCTGGCGCCCCCATCTGTCTTCTCAAAGGACTGCAGCGCTATATAGGGTACAACCGAGAGCGAAGTCGGAGTGGGCCGAGCATGCAACTATCAGGGAAAGTAAACTCACAGATGGAAGTCTGAAACTGGGCTCCAGATAAAATCACAGCCCGCAGATTGGTGGAAATTTAGGATGACTGTACTGGACAAAATCATAAAATACCAATGAGTGTATGAGTGCGGTGCTGTGGAGGCAGCTCCTGAGGACAACTCCAATAAGATTACACGATTTCAAGAATAAAAGATAAAAACGAGACAAACATAGAGGCCCAAATAAAATTTGAAAATAGATTTTGGAATAAATGTTAGTGTATGCAACAGAAAGACAAATTACCATTGTGAATGTAGGATTTTCTATTTATTAACAAACATATTTTCTGACAAAGACATCCAAGCCATTCCACAGAAAAAGCCTGTTTAATTGCAGATTATATTGACAGTACGGTACAGTAATAAAAACACTGTCATAATGCTCCTTTTTTTACATGACTTACACAGCGGCTCTTCAGCTTATGAAACTAAACAGTAATATGGTACTTGTACGGTAAGGATGAGAAACACAACAGACAGACAGGCTCACACAGCACTCTGCCGTCCACGTTACAGGTAGCTGTGATAATTAAGAAATGCACAATTTTATAATAATTATGAAAGCAAGAACAATGACACAGAGCATTTGTCACTGGACCTAAAGGGACAAACTGGGTTGAATCTACTGGTCACACTGGGAGCAGAGTCACAAAGCCCACACACGCAAACAAAACCAAAAAATATGGATTACTATGTACGTACACAATACATACATGACGTGAAATGACTTGACATTGTCCATGGTCATTACTCTAAACTGGCCTTTATCACCGCATATCACCTCCTCTATGTTACTTGTACCGGCCTTCATGTGTCACATGAGCACTGTTGCATTTCACTACAAAGCTTCAGTTTGTAAATAAGAGCACCACAGCTGCTTGCTCACAGCATGCTTGTCCTCCAGCTACCGCAGAATCCTAGGAGCCGACCTGTCGTCAGTCACCGCCTTGCGGAGCTTCACCCCCCGGCGTATTAGCGCCAGCATATCCCTGTCCTCCTGGGCTGCAGACGTTGGCTCCTGTACTGCACCAGCAGCCGAATCCGCTGGCCATGTGCTCCCAAAGGGGAACTGACCCTCACCAAGGGCATGGGCACTTGCTGCCAGCTCCCCAATCTTTTCCACCAGGCTGTGGCGGTTCGCGGCGAGCAGAGGGTCTTCCTCAGTGCTTTGGTCGACTATGCCGGTGCCCTGCTGGGCATGGACTGTCCTGTCTGCCCCTCCTCCTCCTCCCCCTCCTCCTCCTCCAAAGCCCCAAGCTGTTTCGGGAAGGCTCATCCGCTTTGGAGAAGCCCTCATGTAGTCACCCATTGACACGTCATCAGCATACAGAAACTCCTCAGTGCCTACGCAATGCTGCGATGCTGGGCTGGCATACCCAGGAGAGTCCGGCACTGTTGGGGTCTTGACTGGCACAATGGGGGGCCGGATGGGAATGGGGCCAGATGTGGATGGAGTGCGTCTCACTCCAGTTTTGGAGGACGGCGTCCGGCGAATGGTTGCCGTCCCCGATGTGATTGCTCCAGGGCTGCTTCCCCCTGCGCTGTTTGAAGTTCCCTGCAGGGTCTTACCTGCAGGCAGGCCTGCTGTGCTGGCAGGCCTTTTGGTTTGGATCATGCGGCGATAGCTCTGAGCGATATTGCTGTGCCGTGGGATGGTGGAGGACTTGTCAAAGTCTGCTTGAGCTTCACTGTCAGCATCCCCATTGAGAGAGTAGCACTCATAATCAGAACCTAGAAGTGACAGGCACTCATGAAAATGTATTATTGCACTGATAAGTGAAGAACACCAAAAAACACTTTAGTTTCCAAGAGATGTTTTCAACTGTTGAGCTTTTTTTTTTCATGATAGCTTACAGTAGCCATGTTAGCGGTGAAGGCATACTGTACTGCACTACATTCCCATCTAAATCACAATATTTTTTTTTTTTTTTTTTTTTTTTTTAAAAAAACAGGGAAATGCAGACACGTTGTGATTTATTTTGACGTCTCTCGAGCGTTACCTTGTGAGGGTATTGTGTCTTCGGAGCAGGAGGGGGTGTTGGTCTGAGTGCTGTAGCCGCTGGAGTACTGCAGAGAGTCCCTGCTGCTCTTCTGCTGCTCCATACTTAAGCCTCTGGTCAGAACCATAGCTAGAGTACTGGCTGCTGGCGAGAGTGGCTCGCCATACTGAAGCAGGCACATTCACAGGGAGGAATATAGAAAGTTTAGTATGCATTTACATATGCAATTCACCACTAAAATTTTTAAAGCATACAAATGTATGCATATATTTCCATTTTTACTCTTACCTTGGCTGCAATGGTTCCAGGGCAAATTTTCAATCTGTGGGGATCATCTGGTTGCATCCCAGAATACCCAAGTGGACTGAGCGGAGCTTCCAGCTCTCTCATCTTATCCACCGACTCCCTCCTATGCTGCAGAGTGCTGATCAACGATGGCTCGCAGGAACTCAACTTGGCCCAGTCCTGCGGTAGCAGAAGTAACAAAAAAGAAGGAAAAGATGAAACTTCCAACCGTGCATCACTATCCAACAGTCGTGCTGGCAGTGAAACATGGGAGCTGCAGATTTGGCTCATGAACCAGTTAGACACTCATATAGATCACACTTGGCTTGGTGTGTGCTGTTAAATGAAAGGGCAACGCTCAGTTTAGCATATCTTTGTGGGGAAAGACTGGAAAACTGAGCATGATGAGCAGAGCGGTGACTGTGAGCCTGTGAGGCTCATCGGTGTGCAAGAGAGCAATTCAAAAAGAAAACACGCACACAAGAAGCAACAAAGTTTTTTAAAAAAAAAAAAACAACAAGAAAAACAAAAAGTAAAATTGCAAATGAAAACAAACCTTCCAGCTAGGAACCTTTGATGTGGGTGAGGGGGTGTTGGATCCAGGGGAGTGGTTAAATGTGGGGGACGCAGGAAGTATGACAGAGAGAGGCCTGATGAAGGTGCCAGCGTGAGAGAAAGCAGGGCGAAAGGTACCGAAGGATGAGTATGTGCCAAACTGCGGAACGGACAGACAAGTCTAAGTCAGAGTGCTCAACATTCATGAAAAGTTCACATCAGGCCGCTGAGGCTGTCAGGGGAACCCAGGGGCCTCTTTGGACTACAGATAACAATGAGTGAATTGCACAGTATCTTGTGTGTTTGTGCGAGTGTGTGCACGTCCAATAAAGGGATGAGACGCATGCAGTACTAACCGCTGTAGGAGAGTTGCACTCGCTGACAGACTGGCAGGTTTCTGAAGCCTCAGAGGAGGCTGAGCTTGTTGATTTCTGGTAAAGGGAGGATGGAGTAAAAAACAGCAGAGGGGAAGAGTAAATGGAGAAAGTGAGGGAGACGCAGACATGAGTGATGCAAAGAAAGTTGGTGAGAGTTGGAGAAGAGTGTTGATGAGTTTCAGGGGGGAGGTACTGTCATCTCTGAGGGGATCTACGTAGCTTAGATTGAAAAAAAAGCAGCCTGCAAGATCATTTATTCTGACAAGAACATCGCATCAGTTGGTCTGCTGGTGAGCTGTTGAGTGTGTTCCGTACGCTGCAAGAAGTTCAGACCACGAGAGCTTGAATAACTTTATCAGTCCTGTGGGATACAAATTCCGCATTCCCAACTGGTAAAGCTCTATTGCAGCAAAATAAGAAGAGCTCCTTATCAAGATATCAGGCCTGAGAGTGTGGGTTGAGGTCTCAAATGCTAACAGGGCTGAAGATGTAAACTGAGTTTGAGCTGGGTGGCAGAATCCCTTCTTTGTGATCAAAGTTTGCGGTCTGCGACGTGGCGGAGGCTGCTACCTGGCTGGTGATGTCAGAGGGCATGGGCGACGGCGGCTTGGAGTGTGCGTTGGCATCCTGGGACACGAAGCCCGAGTCGTGGGAGGAGACGCTGCTGAGCCGGTGGGCTCCTGCAGACGGCATCTGGAGGAGACTGTGGACAGGAGGTCACATCAGTATGTGATTCGACGTGTACAGAAGATTAAAAGTACATCAAGCAACAAAAAGAGCATTGAAATACAACATAAGTCCTCTTACATCCAGACATATTTAAGTGAGGAGGCGGAATTGCATTTCAGTATCATCCAGCAGAGAGCAGCATACACCTCAATACCTTTTATAAAGAAATGCGAGAGGGGATTTTTCTTTTAGGACAAGAGATGCATCAAATAAAATGTCTGTCTGTCCAACTGTCCAATCGCATTAACTGCCTGACCACGGACGGCGGGGGATTAGTTGCAGATGGCAGCCATGACACACATTTAACAGCCTTTCACATTAAAAGGGACGTTGGCACTCTGGCTCATCTCTTCTGGCATTGTCCCAAGCTCAGGAAGATCTGGACTAATATATTTCATTTGTATAGCGATATATACAGACAGACAGTTGGAACCCGATGGCCTCCTGGTGATACTGGGCTGTTCTGATTTTTCTCTGACTCTTCCCTGCATTGCAGCAAGCCCTTATGTTCGGTATGGTTATAGCAAAAAGAGTCATCCTGAGGGAATGGACATCTATACTCCCTCCTTGCTTTAAGAAATGGTTGAATGACTTGGTATCATGTATATATCTTGAGGAAGTTCCGTACACCATGTCTAATGCACATGCTAAACTCTTAAAGGTTTGGGGGCCCATCAATGAGTACATTAAAGGGCAGATGCAATACAGCACTGTTGACTGACCTGAATTTTAATCATCTTGACCCTATCGGGCGCTGGTCGTCTGGATTCAACCCCAGCTCTCTACTCTGTAACTACTGTGTATTCTACGTAACCTGTATCCTACAGTTTACACTGTGTGGCTTGATATGGACCTTTACATCTATTTCCTTTTTTTACCCTTTGTTTTCGCGAACTGGCAGACTGTTTTTATGATTTAGCAGGTCGATGCTGTCCTCAACTGGACAACACAGAAATGCAACACATTTCTTAGTTCCGTTTCCTGGCGTGGAGAAACTCAACCCACATTGAAAAACATTTCATTCTGTTATTACACATAGATGCTAATTACCCTCTTATTTATTTTTTTTAATTCATCCTTACCAGTAGATGTGTATGTGAAATGCTAATTAAATAGTGCACTTATTGATTTGATTTGATTTAGTTGTTGAACATCTGCCATTAAAACACTCTGTAAAACAAATTCAGCCATTCCCCTCACGACTGTTGCCTCAAACTCGCTGTGAGAAGTTTTGTGCGGTGGCCATTATGACAGCACAAAACAGCTACGTGAAAAATTGATCACAAAAGATGAGAACATGAAGGCGAAGCTCTAAACAACGGCACTCTTCCCATTTCGGCTCATTAAAGATCATCCAAATGTTATCCCCGCTTTGATTTTTCCTTTCCCTCTGAACATAAAGCCGCTGTGTTCGTGCCTTTTGTCTCCTGCTCCTGTCGCTCGTGCTTAGCGTGCTTCTATCTGTTGTCTCCATGCTGTTAATGTGCAAACTGTGCTTCTCACCTTCCCTCCGTACTGCTCTTCCCTCCTCTCTGAAGTTATCTTATTCACTTAATTGTAGTACTTTGAGGGTGAAACTTCAAGAGGATTGCCAAATTAAGTATGACAAACAGCCTTAAAATATTCAGAACTAAACACCATCCTTATGTCCTCTGTGTCTTCTAAGAAGTGCTGAGCAGGCTGGCCCTTACGAAGTGCCATTCCCCTCACGACTGTTGCCTCAAACTCGCTGTGAGAATGTAGCCATGTAGCTCAGATCTCTAGCTGCAATGATTCACAGCTCTGGACATAATCTGGCAAATCTGTCATAATCTGCCAGGAGCAAACGCTGAGAAGCTGACATAACACGTGTCAGCTGTCACCGGGAGATCGGCTGGGTGGCGGAACTGATGGCGTTGATGGTGGTCGTTCCCTCCACCCTGGGTTGAAACCGAGACTGCGCACTCAAAATATCCCAAAACACACTGGGAAAAGTAGTTTACAACTAAATTTGTAAACTACACTAAAACACAAGTACAGACCATCAGGCGCTGTGCAGACAGAGAAATGGCGGATATGTGAGAGGGAGAACAGCGCTACATGACCTCCAAATGAAATGTTTTTATCTAACTTTAGACGATTTGCCATATTCTGCGACACAGTTAATGGTGGCAGATAAAAAATGGTGTATTTAATAGACTGTACCTGCACATGCTGCTCTTCCTGGAACCAGTGCTGCTGGGGGAGGAAGGAGGGGTCTGGTAGGACCAACTATAATCAGAACCTTTCAGGTCCCGGATCACCTGCAGCGACACATATGAGTGGCAACAACGGATGAGGCGCAACACTGCTTTTACAGGACATAATGGAAAAAATGTAATGGTTTACAGTCTAATAAATTACTTGGTACAATTGGTTTTGTCAATCCAACCCAAAATTGCTTTATTTCTTTTCAACTCAGTGTCATTAGATTATCCTACAAAGAAGAGCAAAAGTGTTACAGCACATTGAACGATACAGATCTGCACACTATGTTTTAATATTCTATTAGGTCAGCAACTGTAACATGTGGGTCTGAGGCTACACTTCATAGTCGTGATCACGTTGAGCTGCACAGAGTGGAGCTTTGAGCTGGCAGGAATTATCAATTGTCTTCACGCAAAATAAACCTATTAAACCCCTTTTTATGGTTAGCATTGGGACAATGATGGAGGGCATAGAAAGCACTTTATATCAATGATATCAGTTAATAGATGCTTTTGGTTTACTGTTTTAAATTAGGCAAATATAGAATATCACCAGACTAGATTTTATTGTTATCTACATAGCCCAAATTAATATCACCACATGTTACCTGCTCACTGGCTGGGGGCAGCTTGTGTGGGTCTTCAGTCAGCACCGTGAGGTCATCAACAATGGCCTGTAAATGAGTGACCTCTCCCAGCATGGCAATCTCTATGTTCTGGAGTTGAAACATGATGGGAGAGAAATTAAGCAGCGAACGAGTCACCAGAGGTGGTGTAACAAAGGCTAGTAACGGCTCCTCACCACCACAGGTTGCAGCATGTTAATGAAAGAGCAGTAACGCCCCCTCTCTTCCAGGAGGGCCCTGCGAACCGCCTGCTTCTCCGTCTCCTCCATCAGCAGGTACAAGTCACTCACGTCCTGCATGGCGCTGTCCAGCTGGGGGCGCAGGTTCCCCCGGCCTGTGCCACGCAACACCAGGGTGGAGCGGAGACATGGAGGAAGAGGTCAGGAGGACAGAGGGTAGGGGGCATTGAGTTGAGATCGACAAGAGAGGACAGGAGGGGGAATGAAGGGAAATAAAAGGGGGAGCATGGTAATTAGGGAAGAGGCATGAAGGAAGAAGCATTGTACAGAGTGCAGGGAGGAGTAAAAAATATGCGAGAGATGATTAGAACATTATGATAAACTGCTCCTAGAGGTCAACGCACTAGCAAACACTACTCCCAGATGGTTCATGTACATGGCGATGAGCGGACACAGGACACATGCATCATTTGGGAGTTGATGCAGAGCAACTGGTGGTGACTCGTACGTCCTAAAATGGATGCGATTAGGCCCAACATCTAACCTAAATGTCATTCAAGGCTGCATACCACAATGACAGAGTGGATGAACGAGGGCAAAAGAATGAAAGATGAAAATGAACGTGGAAAGTTACATGTTACACAAACTGCCAGATAAAGTTAACCCCCTACACTTTTTGCATTTTGGTTCAGTCTCAGCATTGCACTCCCTGCAATGACCTTTAAAAACACTTGTAAGTTGTTTTGATTGAAATCAGTATTGCTAAACTGCTAGCACCGTCAAACACTCAATAGCTTAACTGTACAATCTTTCGGTATACCTGCATTCAAATGAAGTCTGACATTTAGGATCTGACAGCTTACTAAATTAACAAATCTTTAAAATAGCAGTTTGGGTCTTTGGTAGAACACGGCTGTCATCATGCCAAATGTCAGATGATGACAAAGAAGCTATCAGACTATTATTCAGAGGAATATACTATTGTCTAGCTTGTGCTCTTTTAAGAAGCATTTATAAAATGGAAGGGCTGGGCATTTGCCATTTCTCTATGTAAGGACGTCCGTTTGCTATTCATGAAGAGAGAAGTAAGAGATACCCCCCCAAAGTCAAAAGGTAAAAAAAAAAAGTATTTCACTAAAACGGAAATCAAAATAATTACGGGCCCATTTAATGAAGGCCCAAACTGTTTCCATTCAATTAAGGATGCACCCATATGGAAATTCAGGGCAAATACCATCCATCCATGCATCCATTTTCTACCGCTTATCCCGTTGGGGGTCGCAGGGGGGCGCTGGAGCCTATCTCAGCATCTTCGGGGGAAGGCGGGGTCACCCTGGACAAGTCGTTAGTTCATCTCAGGGCTGACATATAGAGACAAACAACCATCCAGTCTCACATTCACACCTACGGGTGATTTAGAGTGACCTATTAACCTAACCCCCAGTTTGCATGTTCTTGGACTGTGGGAGGAAACCGGAGTACCCGGAGAAAACCCACGCAGACACAGGGAGAACATGCAAACTCCACACAGAAACGCCCTGATCGGGAATCGAACCCAGGACCTTCTTGCTGTGAGGCGACAGCGCTAACCACTGCACCACTTAGGGCAAATACCAATACGGACATTCAAAGTAAAAATTTGGCGCATAACTAACATTGATACGCTTTTGTTATAAGGAAATAAAGAAATCCTCTGTATTAAAAGTCCCAGAACTGAACTTCAAGAACACTAACCCCCACCAGCTAGATTGCCAGATTGCCACTAGATTGTCTCCTCAGGTTTAGTAGGTCAGCAGATGTAGCCAATCCAAAATTAATGCGACACAACATATCATTATCAGCCACTGGTATCAGTGAACGCCACCTTATTTGCTGATATACACATAATAGTCAACCATGTCAATATTGGCTGGTAAATCTGTGCCTCACTAATTTCAATATTGTCATGTACTCCATACTAAAACAAGACTGTGACACTCGCTTGGTATAGTTGGTGATTTATGATTAGCCTACAACAATAATTGATAAGGACGAAAAGTGTCAGTTTGATGGTTGGTATTTGTACATTTAAAATGTTAAATTTGGATTTAAGCATCGGTAAACACAGCGCAGATTTGGGTGTAGGCACTCTTTGTGAATGAGGTTCAATGTGTACATCAGTTGAGGTGTCAATTTAAAGAATTTTTTTTGTTTGTTTTTCCAAATACATGTGCTCACTTCCTCCCCCAACGAGCTTGGAATAAAGACTGAAAACAAGACCAGCAAACTCTATAACACAGCAATGATTCGTTTCCTTCATATTGATAAGCAAATTAAACAAGACTGTGTGAATACGAGGTTATGAAAGAAAAGCTGGTAGGTTTTATTTTGTACAGGTGAAGAGAACAGCAACAATTCAAGTCGAGACAAGTCCATTTAATAAAACACAAAACATAAAAAATTAGGTGAGAATGTGCAGAGGTGGACTTACATATCTAACTAACTACCTGCCTATTTAACTAACATGAACACATATCCCAGCTTTGTGCTAAACCAAAGTTATGCCTGCGGCAGTTTCACTTTGTCAGGAAAGCTAAAAATGCAAAACGTCAGGGTTTTCTTTGACTGACAGTTTAAAGATGATAAAGTTTGAAGATTTTCAAAGATAATACTTTAAAGATGATGATGATGCCTTTAAAGACTTATGAAGGTCCCACACCGTGCAAAGCACAGCAGACATACCTAGAATCTCTAGAGCCAGGGGGAAACGGCCAGAAAGAAGTAGAGGAGGGGGTTGCAGGAACAGGTAAGGAGACAGAAGAACAGGCAGTATTAGCTCTATCAGATCGGTGCACATTGCATCTTTATGACCAGCCCGTATGGCGGCCGCACAGTAAATCCTGCAGGAAAATTGGAGTTTAAATACAGACGGCAGCAGGGGTCAGTAGAAGCACAGCCAGGAGAGAGGATCATTCCTTTGATTTACAAAGTAGAAGCGGGCAATCATCCAAAGCTAGAAGTGAGCCGATGAAACTGGGCCAGGCATTTTGATTTGGCTGTCATTTTGGATACTATACACTAGATGGAACTAATCAAACCTAATCCAAGCAGACTGTATCATCTTTTAAATCTCAATTAACCTGTGTGAGGGCTCACAAAACAACATGTTTCCGAGAAATTTTTCTTACCTTTTCTTGCCTTTTTCTGGAGCTTTATGGTATCTAATGACTTCCTTTTGATTTCCTGACGAGACCGCTTGTATTCTGTGAGGAGAGAGAAGGTAAAACCAAACACATACTGACTGCTATCCTATTCACAGTGCTCACAAGTGTGTTTATAGTTTGTGTTTCCTCGTTACTTACCTTTGGCGTGGTCTTTGTCCAGCTGATTGGCTGTCTTCTTCCATTCCTCTATCCTATCCTGGAGCGGCGTAACCAGGCCTTCCATAAGAGCACTGCAGCAACAGGGAGATGACACCATGAGGAGAGAATGAGAGGCATGCCATATATATTTATTTCTAGGACGCAAAAAGCTCTTAGTGAAAGAGTGGCGGAATGAGAGGAAGGTCAAAAGGGATTGAATTGGAGCTTGAAACACAATAATCCCCCTCAAGGCAAAGAGAAAGTAAATTGCGATTGGAGATAGAAAACACAGGTGACGCTTACTTGGTGAAATGGCGCAATTTTGCCTCAATGCTGCGGTGACGCATACACATCCTTGTCAGAGCTGAGCCGACATCCCTGGTGGCACCTTGAGTAAGAAAAACAAAACAAATTGCCATTTTAGAGGTTGGAACTACAGATCAGAGCTGTGCCTCTTGGTCGACAAAAATAGGATTTTCTATGAAGACACGAAAGTGCGGGTGGCACAGTGGTGCAGTGGTTAGCACTGTCGCCTCACAGCAAGAAGGTCCTGGGTTCGATTCCAGGGTCAGGGCGTTTCTGTGCAGAGTTTGCATGTTCTCCCTGTGTCTGCGTGGGTTTTCTCCAGGTACTCCGGCTTCCTCCCACAGTCCAAAAAACATGCAAACTGGGAGTTAGGTTACTTGGTCACTCTAAATCACCCGTAGGTGTGAATGTGAGACTGGATGGATGGTTGTTTGTCTCTATATGTCAGCCCTGTGATGAACCAACGACTTGTCCAGGGTGACCCCGCCTTCCCCCGAAGATGCTGAGATAGGCTCCAGCGCCCCCCCGCGACCCCTAACGGGATAAGCGGTAGAAGGTGGATGGACACATAAGTGTCTATTTTTCCCCCTGCTGAAGATGTGCTTCTTGCTGCAGCCACTAGGTGGAGAACTGCTGATTGTAAAAACAGAGCCCTTAAATGTCTCATTGGTTTAGGTAAAAAAAAAAAGCACATTACACTTGAAGATTGCGTTTCTCACCGTCGTGTCAACAGCAGCTTGTGCGAGTTGTTTACTGTACTTTTATCCCTCTGCTGAAGTGTAATTAAATGGGGTTTCAGCGCCTAAAGCCCAGGCTGGTTCACTGTCTTACTAATGGTTCACAGGCTGGTGTAGTAGTATGTGACAGCACTCATCCGGCTGTAATGTGGGCCACATAGGGCTAATCAGAGGGTCTGCCCGCACACACACACAAAGAGAAAGAGAGAAGACACGCAGCAGACAGGAGGCCTGCATGACTGTATTCGTGTTCATGAATGATTTTTGGACTACATGTACACAGATTGGTGCATGTGTGGACAGGTGATGTGACATACGAATCCACCCTTTCCGAAGTCCTCAAACTCTTGATCCTGGAGGGAAAAGGAGGCAACCCTGTAAAGGGATATCCCTCTATTCTTCCCTGCCGGCTCTGCCTTTCCTGTTCTCTCTGTTTCCTAAACACTATTCATGCAGGGCAAATAAGAGAGTGAGAGGAAAAGAGAGAGAGGCTGGTTCTAACCTGCACTGCAAAAACAGGCAACAGGGAGGAGCGATGGCAGAGAATGAGACAAAAAGAAGCACCAATATGGCAGGCCTATAATCAGACACTGAGTGAGAAATGGTTCAGCTGGCTGTCCGGTGAGATCTGTGCTATTTTCTAGTTATCACAAAAAGAAACAAGGCTTATAAGGCAATAAGGCATCACACCACAAGTTCAAAGAGCATTTCACTCCACCGCCTGACTGCCCGCCACAGTGACTGTCACACCAGTTCAAAGACACTAACCAACTCACTCACAGATTTGGAATCCATCTCTCATTTTCTTTGGGCAGATGTTGAATAGCTTGAGTGTGTTGAGGAGATGAAGGGAAGGATGTTCCATGCCCGTGTTGCTTTTCTAAAGCAAAATGGGAGGGTTAAAGGTGAAAGATCATCCAGCTGTGTCACACTCAGGCATTAAACGCTTGTGGGAGGTGATGGAGTTAACATATGGAACCTGGACTGATGTAAACAGTCAAAGAAGCGGCCCATTGGTCACGTAACGGGCCCTCTTCAGGGCTTCGGATTTGAAGACTTATGAGAATCACAGATGCACACAGAGGACACGTGGGCCCACGTTAATGCATCTCTACCCTGAAAGCATTAGGAGATGTGCCCACAGCTGTAAATTCAGTCTCAGAGGTCAGAGAAAGCCATAAGATTCAGGGGCTGATGCAGACTTAGACGATCCCAATATCGTTGTCACCAGAGAGAGCCCCCAAGCACATCCACACCTGTCAATTTCTTTTCCTCGCCCCTCCCGTCTCATCCTCTAAGGGGGCTCAGCTGACAGCTACATCCCGAGGAGGTCCAGAGGCTTCCTGCCCATGTCCAAGAGCCTAGCTGGCTTCTGGCCTCAGCCGGATGAGGAGGGACAGAGTGATTCACTCCCATAGGAAGCTGCACAAACGCAGGCATGTGACAAGCATATAGTAAAACAAGATACAAGGGGCATTTAGTGATTTTGGTAGATTTCAAGTTTTAAGAATATCTATTTTTGAAAGGGTTTATCTCGGGTTTCCTTTACTCTATGTAAGATACCTTGTTCCCAGTGAAAGGATTTGTATCGTATTGTTAAGAGTTCTTTTCCCTCAAGCAATTTGAGACAATCCTGTGATTAAATTAGTATAAGTGTACTCAATCATCTCGCGATACTTTATTTTGGATTAACCAGAAAGCCGTATGCAGGGACAGGGAAAGTGATTACTTAGCAGACCTGGACCCTTGGGGTTTAAGCAGAAGCAGTGTTGACCTCATAGCAGACACCCACATGTGCATGCATGAGGCGAAACATGGACCAGGATAGAAGAGAACTATTATGCAACCCCGTCATTTATCTTAAGACATGGAGCGAAAAAGAAAAAAACAAAAACAGACGAACACAAGCGAAATGTGCGGTTCACATTGCAACAATGCATGTCGCTGAGGCCGATGGTGCCGGGTTGCGAATATGTGCTGAATATATACATATATAAATCAATCACCAGCAGCACTGGCTATGCATCTTGTGGAGTACATCAGTGGGAACATCAAGCCCCCACTGCTGGGTTTCATTGGGAACCCTGAAGTTCCACTATCCTGAACCAGCACGGTGTGGTCTAAGCGTTTAGTGAGTGGTCCCTTCCAGAGCTCTGGCTTTGATTAACTCCCCTGATTTTTAATAGGCCTGCTTTATAGTGGGCTCTTCCGTCAGGAGCCTGGGAGCCAGGAGCTAAACTGCCACGGGCTTTATTCCCTAATGTCTTCAACATGGGAGCTCGGCTTAACTATTTCTCTCTTTCAGCATCTAAAGCCTGTTTGGCTCTGGTTTCACTCGGGACTACCGACCTGGGTAACATTCTGCTGTAGGTCGACCCGTGTAACGCAACTGGCTTTCAGAGCTATCAGTCCCTTGAAACAACTGGATGCGCTCACTCTCCCCTGCCTCTTCTGTCAATAAAACAATGTTTGTGTAGGCTGTAGAGTAGGTGTAGGTACAGAACATCTTGCTAAACTTTAGTGCAGCTGCTGCTTAGCCGAGGAAATTCCATCATCCACGAGACAACAGTGATTCCTCAAGTTCGCACCTTGGTTGAAGAGCTTGCATAGCAAGTTAAGTATTCTGCTTTTATACTTGTTTGCTTCTTGTAAACGCTCCAGAATGTGGACTGGCAGGGACACAGTGGATTCCACTGATGGACGAAAGAGTCTGCTGGACGGAAAGAGAGGAGAAAGGGCGATGAAAGAGGGCACACACTGCTAAACGTGGCGTGGTGAGAGGCAGAGGAAGTGTCAGCTGGCAGGTGCAACAGGTGCTGCCAGGAAAAAACCCCAGAGAGAAAAGGTCCACTAAATACATGACTAAAAAGGGAGGAGGAGAATGTCAGCGTCAGACCCAGCTCGTGTGATGTTTCCCACATCATTAAAATCTTCATGTAGTTCGTGTGGTGATTTTCTCCCAAGAAGCAAAAACCCCACCAAAATACTAATTCATTAGAAAAAAATAGAAAAAAAAAAAAAAAAAACCTATGAAAGATCATATGCTTGCATCATCTAACATTCCCATCAAAGCGCAGCCTGAGTCCTGGTGGTGCAGCTCAGTGGAAGTAGACGGTATTAAAAAATAAAGCAGCATCCTTTTTTGAGTATATTGTTAGGGATTAATAGCTTCTGAGAAAGACAGAGGAGTGGATAAAACATCTGCAAGCAGACGGTGATCAGGGGAACAAGTGCTGCACTGCTGCAGCTACAAAGTTATTGAGGATGACAGACAGCCTTTTAAGGAACTCTGCAGAATCTCTCTGATCTAAAATTTGTGTCTACTCACGTTTTTAAGAGCCTGACTTGAAAAAATATGCACTTTCTAGAGTCTTTGCTTGTGATCATAACACAAAAGTGAGTCTACTTCGCTCAGTTTCTATGTGAATTTTAAATGACGGCTTGATGTGGTGTGACTACGTGAATGAAAAAAAACAAAACTAGGCCATCATTGTTTGCGTTCCCTGTCATTAAAGTGCCTTCAAAACAAGGCCCCTAATGTACTGAATACATTTAGCACTTTAAAAAGCGTTTAAAGTGTAGCTTAACAGCACTTTTTTTTTTTTTTTTTTTTAATAATAAGTAATCAAGTTATCATTTTATCTACAAAATGTCAAAAAAGTCAACCCTGACCTGAATTTGGCCATGGTGGCATTAGACCAACAGTCCAAAAATAAAGGTTTTAAATGTACATTACGACAGCAAAAAAGTAGCTCATCCTCACATTTGACAAGCGGAAAATAACCACCAAACCCCTTATCTTTAATGAGGGGTTTATGACGTGCTGTGTCTGAACAAATGTTCAACAAGGTTCTCACTTCCTTAAATCATGGAATGTCACTTCATAACAGCAACAATGCTAATGAAAGGCAGAGAAAACAGCCTCAAGATCAATTGTTTTAGTCACACACTCAAAAACACAGTTGGTCCATTGTTGTCTGGCCAGCACACACACAACAGCAACACCCACAGACAGGCACAGACCTCGGCGTGTAATGGTGTAAACATGTTCTGGAGTGCATTAGAACAAAATGAAGGAGAAGGAGGAGCAGAGCAAGGAGGAAGCAATATTTTTCTGTTGGAGGGGGTTCCTGTTCAGGGACATAAATGCTGCTAAAAATAAACGAACCCCTTGTCCAGATGTGTGTTTTATTGGAGTGGAAGAAATGGGGGAATGTGAGAGAAAAACAAGAAAAGTAAGGGAACCGAGCAAGATCTCAACATATAGTCAGAAGCACACATACACACAGTGAGGCAGCAGTCTGGGAATGACTCAGTGTTGATGGCAAGTTAGTTCAATCAGATGACTCAAGTTGCCTTGTTTTACAACCGTCGTCTGAACGGATCTTGTTCTGGCCACCATTTTGCTCTGCTAAACTTTCCCGCAGCTCGGCTGATTTTCAAACAATCCAGCAAACAATGCAAACACCAACGCTCATAAGCTCCCCCCCCCCCACTCACAGGCACTGAATCTGAGTTACCTGGAAGATAAGTTTAATTATTTCATTATCGCTCGCCAAACTCATCTGTGTTGAACTTCGTGTTTATCAGAAAAGTGACTGATGTGTTTTTCTTTTAAGTGTTGGTACCGATTCCAGTTATTAGTAAGCAAGGAGAACGATAACCAATATATATTTACAGGAAAAATATTCCAGAATAACAAGTGATGGACAGTAACTTAGTTCAATTTACTCATGAGCTATGAGATACTTGTATTTTACTTGAGCATTTTTATATAATTGGACATCGACCACATTGTGGAGGTGCTAGAGGAATAAAATTAGGAAATCATTTATGATTGTCAGGAACAAAGCGGTGGACTATCTGACTGAAAATTTCTCCAATAGCCACCCCAGTTGATTAAAACTACTCGTGTATCCCTTTCATTAATGTCCTCCCTCACATTCCTCCGGCAGGCTCGCTCTCCTGTGTATTTTCCCTCCCTTATCCACGCTGCTCGGGATATAGCTGAACACTGTGTTCCTCTCAAGTCTCGTGTTTTTCTTCTTAGTGTGGTATTCAGCTTCAGAGTGAAAGCTATACGGAGCCAAAAGATTTGTTTTCTCTCTCTCTTTATTCTCCCTTCTCACTCCACTTTAACGGCAGCGCCTCACATCATTGGTCCAGACAATGTCTTCCTTTGCTAGAAAACCGCTTTAGAGAGGTGAAGGAGAAATAAGCAGTCCTTGTTGTCAATTCATGGCTAATGTGTTGTGAAATGCCTGAAGACCATGGGACCGCGGACCATGACGCCCTAGCCAATGCACTCTTCACTAAATGTACCTATGTGTAATCTAAAAGACTCAACATCTGTAAGCTCATTTGATGAAGTCAAACATGCACGAGATGTAAAACTAACCTCACTGTCCTCGCAAACGCTAAGTACAAAACAGGCTCAAATCACGCTTGGACATGAAATGTCGAGCTTGATGGATGTCAGCGCTGGTCACATGGGCGCACTCTCATTACTCGACATGTCCATAAAAATAACTGCACTGCTGGGATAGTGCTGGGAGCAGTAATCCGCTGATCTCGCTCTGCGCTAGGCCACGGCTGCATCTTGTCCATGCCAGGCTGTCCAGATGGCGGGTAGGGATATCCGTCCCATCTGCCAAGCTGCAGAAGCACTGGGGCCAAGCAGATTACCGCTTCACAGAGACACTGATCTACTAGCGTACCTCCATTCCTCCACTGGGAATGGATCACATGAGTAAGAGCAAGAGAGACAGACAGACAAACCTGCTGGAGCATTATGACTGTGTGTGTAATGTTGTGTGCGCTCTGCCACCTCTGGCACACGGATCTAAAGAGAAGGTTTCATCACCATTCACACAAACTTCCAGGGAATCACATTTTGGTCAGCGATCCCAGAGTGTGAACTTTTAGCTGGTGGTGGTTGGTCAGGAAGGGATGGGAAGGGAATGTAAGAGAAGGGAAGGCACGCTGTGTCTGTGTGTTACAGAGTGGGGCTAAGAGGATTAGCCAAACGCCTCTGCCAAGCCTGGATACCCAGAGCTGTGGAAATCCCACTGCAGTCACATTCCCCACTTTGTCTGACCCACCCCCCACTGGACTCCCCTCACTCTCCGAAAAATTATGGAGCCAGTATTTCAAAGCCTGATGGACCATTAGCCCTGGACCACTGGCTCCTTGACCTCCGTGTAATTCAACCAAGTCCAAAACTGTAAAAAAGACAAACGTCCACTGCAAAAAGTCATCCAGCCTACAATTACTTAACAGAGGCCCTATTCAGCAGGTAAGTATATCCCTCTTAAACACGCCTAATGTCAAAAATGGTCCAGACAACACACCAAAAACCATTATGCAGACTAATCAACAATAAAATGCTCCAGAGAACTGCAAGGTGTCAAACAAGGCCCAGCAAAGATGGGCGATGAAACCTGTAACAGCTAACTTTAAAGGGACTAAAAGTCCAAACACATTCATTGAGTGCAGACAATGTGGTTGGGGGACTTTTATTGAACCCAGATGTGAGCTGTCAATACACCGAGACAGCCATGGCTTCAGACACAGAACCACTGACACAGCTTAGAATAACTGCGCCGTACGGCACGGTGCCAAAATGCCTTGCAGACGACTCCTCCAGCTGCTCCATAAACACAGACGCTGACGACACGGCTGTGCCTGTAAACTCTAAAAATGAAAACACGGATAAGAGGAGGCCACAGTAGTTCAACGCAGAGCTGTTGGTGTATGAGGTGGAGATGGGCGATGAATCTGAATGAAAATGAAAATTTACCCTCCTAGTAAAAGACAAGGAAATAAAATAAAATTTTTCATCCATTGTCAGGTCTCTCTGCATCAATTATGAAAAACTGTGACAGAGTGAGTGCCTCAAAGGTAGATTAAAAGAAGCAGAAGACAAACGTGAGAAAATCTCCAGCTGTGTCAGCAGCTGCAGCTTGTCCCCCAAACACAAATGGGGAATCGGGGTGAGGGCAATGACGGCCAACACTTCACAGCTTACAGCCGGACTCCTGTGGTGTGATCGGTCGGTGCAGGCAGACAGGCAGACAACACTGAGAAACAGGATTTAACTTACGAACTGGTAAGTATGTATGTCTGAATTCTATTTATGTAACTAAGTTTCCTGTCAGCCTCGAGTGTCAAAGCTAGTTAAAAGAGGGAACTTTGCATGCCAAAGTTTTTTTTAGCATTTTAACTTTTAACATTGCAGCTGCCAGCTGCAATACTATTGTCCACTGAACCTACAGCCTGGGGTTCAAAGTTATCCCAGTCCACCATAAGCCAGCTCCAACCAATATTGACATTCCCTCTGCTGAAAAATTAACTGCAGCAGTTTGGAGCATGCGAAGACTAACACAGCTCCCACAAAAAAAGTGGGTACTTTTTAATGCAACAATCTACAACTTTAATGAAGCACAAGAGCTGGTCCATAGCAACACTCTAAGCTCATATGAAAGACATTTGTTTTAAAGTAATTAGGCCCAACACTAAAGTACTGAACAAGTTATGAGAATTCATCCTCTGAGCACCATACTTATCTGGACCAAAGCACAGCGCAACGGTTCCAACGGTGCCTGATAAATTTTAGTCTGGACCCAAACCGATAACTGACCAACCACTAAAAGCGATATCAACATCTGCAGGGACTAGCATGAATAGAAACCACCGATTTCAAACTTACCGTCACGTAAAACAGATAACGTTGACCATTTTAAACCTGAAAATGTTAATTAACACTAATGTAACCTGCATTTCATTAGTCTGTTGTCACATAAGTTTCCCCGCATTGTTGGTTCAGTCTGAGATGGATTAATCCCAAAGTTAATATCCCTGATGGGACAAGAGCAGAAGAGTGAGTGGGCATATGAGGGACACACGGCATGTACGCATACATACGAGCTACTATGCCCTAGCAATTGTCTTTGTGCGTGGGCATGAAGCCTTTGCATGCTTGTCAGCTTGTCAGAGAGTTTTTTGACCTACATACTGCTGTCGACGATCAACTCCAAAGGAATCTGTGTTAATCAGGTGCCTCTCTGGCCAGCCTATCTGTTGCCACTAGCAGGGTGACTAAGCAGATCAACAGACCTCATTAAGACAAAAGAAACAATAAGCTCAGATTTTCATTTCACTGAGCCCTCCCGCCCCAGTTCTACCCCTGTCTTGGACATCTTTGAAAGCAAGAATTATTAGGAAGGGAGGTTTCTATGCCTGTCAATGCCTAGTTTTCCCATGGAGTGTTCACGCCAAACACAGCGTGACCTTTTCTCTCGGTGGCCTGAAAACTGGAAACTTTACCATGCAGAGTGGGAGTATAAAAAGTTGTGGACGGCACATGTTCATCCTTAGCTCATTAGAAAGTGACAATGTCTTACATCTCTGGCAGAGATGCAAGGTTTCAACCTACCTGCAGTATAAGGCCACAGACACAACAGATGACAGTGCGACAAAACAAGAAAATACCAAGAGGGATGGAGGAGTCTGTGCCCTGTTGGAAAACAGACGAGACAGGTATTTTCCTAAACTTAAAATGTGTTTTGGGGGCTTAAACCAAAGTAATCCTCTGTGTCAGGACAAGTCGCACAGGTTGTGAACCTTTTTGATCATCTCCCCGACGCACAAGGGAAGGATTAGAATATCAACCACAAACACAAACACAACACATAACAGAACCACACACACAAAGTGCCCTTGTGTTTTTAGGGAAGACTTAGGATGGCGAGTGGTGATGCCAAAGCAAACAGTTACAGTACAAGGCACAGTTGGGTGAGGTTGGCAAGCTTTATTCCAACACACCCACCCTAGACCTTGCGCTCTAGCTTATGGCTAACATTGTTGTGCAGTGAGTTGTTCTATCTTTTGGGACACAAACAAAACAAAGAACAGAAAAACAAACAAAGAAAAAACGGTTCCGGTGGTGGTTAAACTTGTCAAGGTAACACAGTTCATTTTACATTGGTGTGAAGTTTCACTAGCATCACTTTAAAACAGTCGGACAGCTACAGCGAGACAAATAATCAGTGTGCAACACTTGTGGAGACATAGAGACAAATAAAATGTCCATTTTTCTTTACCCCATTATTTCCAGTGAAACAGTTTGAATAATAATAAAAAAAAAAAAACCACACAGACGGACCTCTGGAGTTCGTAGCCATGTCCGCCACCTTCTGAAAGGCATCTAGAAAGGCCACTGCTGCCAGAATTGTGGTCCTGTAAATACATGGGCACATGTTCACTGCATGTGATTGCAAAAAGAAAGTTTTTGAACAATTTTTTGTAATATCGGGGTTTGCACTAACTGGAACCACTTCTTACCTGAGTTGCGAGTGCAGTTTTGTGGCCTTGGCACAGAAGTCTTCCCACACAGGGTATGAGCTCTGAGTGGAGGCAAAAGACAAATAAATACCTCGCCAAGGACATTTAAGTGGATAAGTATACTGTCTCAATCGCACAAGAGGACACAATGTTCCATAACAGCACAAAATATGATATTCTACAGCTTACTACAAATTCTGCCTCGTTCATATTTTCTCTTCGAAAAAAAACTTTATAACTGATACTGACCCGAGAGCTCGGCTTCTTCCACCGTCGGGCTTAGAAACAGTTCGGTGTATATAATCGATGCTCTGACTTGTCTTTAAATAAATGGCTCCAAGTTCTCAGCGCTCAATTAGAAAAAACACATATGTTATTAACAACCTCCATCAACCTAATAGCTTTCCGCTTGTATTTAGGGGCCTTCTGCATGATTTGCATAAGCTCTTGGACCAGGGGTGTTTTTGTGCAGGTGGGGCAGGTAGCATGGCCCACCTTTGGAAAAATCTGGATTAGATTTGCCCCCAGATCATCACAGGCTGCCTTGAGCTACAGGAGCAGAGGACAAACATAAAACACAACCAAGCATTAGATCCCTTCACAGAAGGCGCTTGAGCTCCAGAGAAAGGAGAGGAAGGGCATAAACCTCCTTGATAGAGGAGCCAGAAGACTCCACATATCCTGACTATATATAGACGCTTTGAAATCTGGAAACTCTCCTGCTTCCTCCAACCTGACAATGACAGCGTTTAAATTCTCTGAGCCTCTTTCTTAGGATGTTATCATCATCCCTTACAAAAATGCTTGCCTCTAACCTCCCCACCCTGCTGTGTGCACTTGACTCCAACAGGTGTCTAATTAGCTTGTGTGGCCTGTGACTCCCAGGGGGCAGAAGGGGTTCACTGCCAAGACAGCTGAGGGCGGAGGAGGAAGAAGCAGGAAAAGGACGGTTCCATGCAGAGCAGCGAGGGTGGGGGGCTTTAGCGCACACACAATTCTCTCTTCATCTGTACCCAGCAGCTCGCAGGGAAGCCAGAAGAGGAGACAAACGCAGGAAAGGAAGTGGAGAGCAGGGCTCTTCCTCCCACACCCCTCCCCATTCACAAGAGGGTGGGAGGTCGGGGTCTTATCCTTAGAGGAACTTCTCGAGAACTTTTTTTTTTTTTTTGGTGGTTGCTTTCCAATGCATGCTCGCACACACGCAGACGCTTCACACCCACCGCGGACCTAATTCTTATCTTCTGATCTAATCCACCACAATAATTTCATTTCTTTTCACCTCCTCTCCTCTCATCTCCAACTCTCTTCGCCTCCTGCCGCGGCGTCGGAGCAGCTAAAACCAACTGGCACCCGCTCATATCAGAACGCTTCATCTGCGCCGCTTTTTAAGAGGCTTTTGGAGTTTACTCGCTGTGCTGTATGGGTATAGTGAAGGTATTTGTTCGCAAACAGCCAGATCAGCACAGGAAAGCTACTGCATTGCTCTCAGGGGGGTATAGCTGGTGTGACGGGCTTGTGTGGCCCAGCCAAGCGACCTGGAATGAGGTCAGATCTCAGACAGTGGACATGGACACTGTGCTGACTAAGGGCTTCAGTCTCATTCATCTGTGCTGCTTATCAATACACAGACTGCCTCTGTCTAAGAGCCCCCTGTCCCTGGCACAATACAAAAGGCAAAAATACTCAAACCAGCGCCGCCAATAACCGCGGGCTGATTTCACTTGAGCCTAACATGCAAAAGGGCCATAAATATCCTGCTCGAAGGTGCCACAATCCCGTGAGACAGGAATCGATAGGGAATCAGTTTGTGTGGAAAGCGGGGCCTGCTTGACTTGGTCATCAACACCGAGTGAGCGTGAGCGAGCTCCCCAGTGACGAGACAGAGAGTCTGCCACAGGGCCTAATGAATGTGTTCGCACTCTCCATCTGTTGTGGTGAACAACAACAGACCACCCTGGTGCAACTTCCTAGACTTAACCCCTCCCCCAACACACACACACACACACACACACACACACAAACATATATACTAGTGCATCAAACAAAAAAAAGGTAGAATTATCATGGAAAAGTTCTTATTTTTTTTCAAAATTTTATGCCAAAAGTTAAACTCATATATTCTACATTTACAATACGGTTTATACCGTTACAGAGAAATATCTGAATATTTGGAGATGCTTTTTGTTTTATCAAAATAGTAAAATGCTTGAAACGCACTTGTCCTTTTGTAATGAATAGAGCAAATACTAAATATTCACTTTCTTGAATAACTGGTGAAAATCATGATACTCTCATTTACTGAAAGATTCCGGGAGACATCCAATTGGTGCTGACAATGAAATTTCAAACAGAGGTCTTGTTTCTAACAAATCAGATGTGGCATGGGTCAGTAACTAATGCGAAGCCTGAGTCACACGTGTACCTTATATTACTGGACATTAAACTGGGCATTTTTGTGTGTGTGTGTGTGTGTGTCAAAAGGCCAAACATCAGGGAGCACTAATAATAACCTTTCATGCCCGATGCTGTCGAGCAGAATGAGACGATAGAGCCGGTTACATTCTTTACTCCTCTGTGGGATGAGGGCGGCAAGAGCCGTTTGCATTTGCACTGTAATAACATTAAATCACCCTTTAATTTTCACAGCTATTTTTCCCTCATTTTGCCCCAATTAATGATGATGAGGTCCGATTTTGACCTCGGAACGCAACATTTACTGACAGAAGTAAGTAGGTTTTTACTGAATAATCTTCCCACAGGCTACCTACATGCAAACAGGGTCTGACACACTGGTTGGGGTATTGCTGAATGTAACCAGTGGCAGACCGACCTGCTGCACATTATGCAAATAACACAAAGGGAAACATGTTTCATCTCCCAGCTTGACCCGCGGCGGCGTTTGCAGTGGGGGAGGACCCGGTGACAGAGACAAAGGCAGTAAAAAAAAGAAAATAGGCGTCCGATCGGCCAACGTGCACCCCCAAATTATCCATGTCAATTTGCGTGTGCCTTACCTTCATGTCGGTCACGATGGCCTGGAATAATCCACCCAGCGCTCCACACTCCTTCTCCACCGACTCCATGGTGTCAAGAACACACACAAAAACTCGCAGAGGGGCAAGAATCAGGCGAAATTTCCGGATGAGGGGACCGTTTTAAAGCCTCAGAAACGGAGCTGTTGTTTTTCTGTTCATCCGCCCTCTCTCTTGTCCTCTGTTAAAACAACGTTGGGGCAGCGGCGGAGAGGATGCAAAGCCCCGAAGCCCCCGATCGAGCAGCCCGCGGGGCGCACGGACAAAAAGAAACGTGCCGGTGGCACCGGGAGCTGCTGCAGGACGCACGGGAGGGATGGAGCAGGGGACGCGCTACGGTCGGAAAAGGTGGAGGGCACATGCACCGTGGCACCTCATGATTGCCGCGTTAGCACAAATAAGAGACGGATCACAATTGTGGGTTGGCGGACAGGAGGAGGAGGAGGAAGGGGAGGAGGGGAGGAGGGGGCACCGCGGTCGCAGGTCTGGGACGCGGGGACGCGCTCCGTTGTTAGCGGCGGAGCAGATGTCTCAGGGCTGGAAGCTCCCGTAATATGATCCATGGGAATGGTAAGGGGGCTGATCAAGTTCTCATTCTTCGCCTATAGAGGGAGAGGAGGAGGCGATAAGTAGACAGTAAACACTCCCTCCTTTCCTCCTCTGTGCACTCCTTCCACCCACATGCAAACCAAAGTGAGGCCTGCGACGCGACGGAGGACTTCCTGGGTTTCTAACGCGCACACGCGCCTGTTTCTGGTCACTTGCACCGTCGGGAGGAGCAATTTTCAGCCAGCAGTTGCTTGTGAACCATCATCACCTCCTATTTGCGTCACCTAATCGCTTATATCAACATAACAGATGCAGAGGATGTTCATGCAATTCAGAATGAGTTGGATTTAAAGGAATAGTTCAAATGTTTGGGGAAATACACCTATTAGCTCTTTAGAGTGAGGTTCAACACTTCAGATGATAAAATAGGGGCAATACCAAACTTTTTCAATTCGATATGGTACAAATAATCTTAAAATTAATCGTAAAAATAATCATTTAGTGACACTGATACTGGTATGTGACCTTTTGCTAAAAAAAACATACAATATAGGCAAATGGCCATCAATAATCATGTCCATTACAAAAGCAAATATGTGTGCAATTAAATTAAAATGTTTGTGCTAACATAAGAAACAGCAATAGTAAATTGTATTTTACATAAACAAAATATGTATGATTAAGTAAATTAAATTGAATTGAAATACATGTAATATAACACAAACATCTTGAATTCATAAAAACATTTCTACATTTTTTTCTACTTTATGTTTATGCTGGGATTAAGTACAATATCAACTTTTTTTTAAAGGAAATTATGCTAAATGAAAAGCTTGTGAGTGCTGGAGTATCGATTATGCAGTATGGATCTGTCCGTCCCTACGTCACAGTCTGACCCATGGAGCTCCAGCTGGGAGATGGTTAGCTTTAGCACAAAGCCTGGGAAGACCTAGCTTGTCTTTACGTATAAGAAAATCCATCAGCACCTCTAAAGCGCACAAATAAGAACTCATAAAAGTTAAAAAAATAGATCAACAAAAATTCCATTCCAAGGCTAAGTTAGCCTAGCTGTACCAGGCTAACTGAGGAAGAGCGATAGCTTCATTATTGAAAATGGTATCCAGCTTTTCCATCCATCCATCCATCCATTTTCTACTGCTTATCCTATCGCAGGGCAACACTTTGTTGTTGTTGCAAGAAAGCAAATGATGGTATCCAGCTTTTCCATCCATCCATCCATCCATTTTCTACCGCTTATCCTATCGCAGGGCAACACTTTGTTGTTGTTGCAAGAAAGCAAATGAGCATTTATTTTTTTTTTTTAAATCACTGAGATCAAATTATTTAATAAAGCATCCAGCAAGTTATTGTAGAGTGATGGGCAGAAGATGAATTTGCGAATTTGCATTTTATAATTTATCATAACCCATGATGTTCCGTGTTGTATTATGAATCATTATCGGTATATAAATCAGTATTATTTTGACTTCCTCATAGAAGACCACTGTGGGGTCTTTGTCGGGGGGGGGAGGGTGTTGTGATGTGTGAATAGTCTGTTATGGAGTAGCTTCTGGGGCCTGGGGTCACTTCACAGCTTTCT
This sequence comes from Mola mola, assembly GCA_001698575.1. Classification (NCBI taxonomy): domain Eukaryota; kingdom Metazoa; phylum Chordata; class Actinopteri; order Tetraodontiformes; family Molidae; genus Mola; species Mola mola. Next base: position 4,260,437 of record KV751367.1, on the reverse strand, counting down.
CCATAAACATTCTGTAAATTTACAACCTCACACATCTGCCACACACACTTTCATATGGGACACCCTTTTCTGCCAATGTGATGGAAAAAAAATGTTGTAAGTCATTTTAATCAGAAACCTTCTCAAAATAACCACTTGACATGATGACTTATGACCTCAAAATGAACTTTCTCATCATTTTGTCTTTATAAGTATATTATGTATAAAAAATATATTAATATGAAATCATTAATTTGAGATACTAAGTTAAAATATTAAGAAAGTTAATTGAATTATTGAGAAAATGTGTATTCGTTTAAGATGCTAAGTCAAAATTTTTAGATATCTAATTTTTTGAGATAGTAAATCAAATATATTGAGAAAGTTAATCATAGTTCTGACAAACCTGCTTCCTCATAATTTTGAGTTACTGAGCCAGTCTTTTTTACCACATAATTTTCCTGCTAGCAAAGCAATTACATGATCGGTGTTGCGCCATGTAATGATATCTTACATACTTCTTGCGCGGAAGAGAAACATGACTTACTGTATGTATTTTTAGAGTGACCAGTAACCAGCACCTCGTCAGAAGAGCAGCAGCTCAAACATGAATGTGCAGGGAAAAAAAAAGAGAGAGATGGATAATGACACCACTTTATAAAGCAGTGTTGACTAAATTAAGAGCTATGTGCGCCCACGTGGAAAGACATGAGGTAGCAGGGAGGCCAGGACTGGAGTTCTCACCATAGCACTCACTGGTATCCCTGAGAAAACAGCTATAAAACAGAAAATATCCCCAACACAGATGCTGACATTCCTCCCCACCACCATCAGCCCTGCCCCCGGGAAAGAAAAAGAGTCTGTCCTGTTCTCTGCCACGACATTGATCCATGTGTGTCTGCGGGATTTTGTTTTTTAATTGGCTGGGATAGGTTTTAGCCAGGAAAAAATGCCATGGCTTCTTTTTCGCCCAGTAAGGCTGTGCAACAGGCAATCATGAGCCATAAATACTTCAAGCTGAGAGGACTCATAAGATTTGGGAGGCTTATATAAGTGACTCTGAGGGCTTTGCTTCTGGGTGCATATCATCCACCACTGTGCAATAATGCCAGTTTATTTTGCAGCTTTCAACCAAGGCCAAGTGTTTCACCTCATTCACTGGAGAGACCAAAGGAAAACAATTTATCATGTGCATTAGCAGAGGAAACACAAGAGGAGCAAGCTGACATTTACTTATCTGGATAAGTAATTTAAACCTTACTAACACTGAGATATTGAAATACACACAAGGTTGCAAGGTTTAATGGAAACATCTTTTTCTTTCTTTTTTTTTTAATCATCATTTTTTTTTAGAATTTCCCTATTTTTTGGCCTCTTTTCACATCCTGCTCCTTCAGGGTGGCATTTCAGATTCTTTTCCATCTTGACCCATCCACAGAACCAGCTCTCCTTTGCACGGAAAGGGTAAAAAAAGGCTCTGTGATATACTGTGACCTGTCACCCGGAGTCAGGTCGTACCCATGATTCAACTGGAGTCCTTGTCTTGCCAGTTTATTGACTGCAAATAACAATAACATTCTGGAAGCTGTGAATGTGCACACTTGACCATAAAATCTATCAGGATTTATCAGCTGAGGTCGACTGTTATGTAAGTTAACTTTAAGTGTATGGTGAGAAAGGAAATCGCTCTCTGAGCTTCTGGTTTTAATTGTGATAAGATCCACTCTATTGATTCCAAGCCAGGGTAAGGAAACTGAACAACCAGACAGCACACAAGTGGATTATGCAACAAGTTTGAGATATTCGTGTGCCTGTTTTGGTATTTTAGTTCTCGCAGAAAAGACCATGTCAGGAGTCTGTTTTAACAGAATGATTTTAGGATGGTGTTCTTCGTCTGTGAGACCATTTAACAGTGACAGTTCATGTTTGGTGGGGAGTTTGATGCTCAAAAGTCAGATTTTTGGAGGAGAATACACACCTTAAATCTCTGTAGTGCTTGAAATAAAATTTCAATTTTGATTTCAGGTCAGTCCTATTTGGATTTTTGGTTTGAGGCACACTCTTCGAGACAGAAATACAAACTTGAAAAAGCACATTTCTTTACAGTTCAAATATTTTGCTGAAGTTGGTGGACAGTTTGATATCTCCTCCTCCTGTTATGGAGGACTTCTACAGTTCTTGTTAAAAGCCTAATCATCGTTTTGAGTTTCAAATGAGGCTCTAGTTTTAACACTGTGCTACACTTGTCTAGCCAGAATAATAATCCAATGTCATTGCTGTAGCTCCTGATGATGTGGATCAGTGAGTTGATGTCTCGCTCACTCTTCGCATACAGCTTGATGTCATCATGTAGAGGAGGTGGCTGATGATTGTTCCATTTCTGAACTGCTTTCTGTAGCCACCCTTTCCGAGGCCACTCTTTGTGATGATTCGGCTGAGGGGGTTCAGCGGGGGGGGGGGGGGGGGGGGGGGTAGGGCATCTCCTTGCTATATGCAACACTTGATGTCAACTTGGGCAATTGTCCTTGAATTACCTTCCAGGGTAGTCTTTCACAGCCCCATCGAGTTCTTGATGAAGGCTCTTAGTGTCCTGTTGATCTTGTACAGCTCCAAGCACTCCAGTATCCATGTATGTGGCATTGAGTTGTAGGCTTTCTTGTAGTCAATCCAGGCACTGCACAGGTTGGTCTTCCTAGTCTTTCAGTCTCTAAAGACTGCCCTGTCCACCAGTAGTTGGTATTTAGCTCCTCTGTTGTCACTACCAACTCCTTTCTTGTCCCTGCTCATGTATTGAGCCACATGCCTACTCATCTTGCTGCTGCAGTTATGCTTAACAGGAGCTTCCATGATGTGCCAAGGCAGGATATTGGCCGGTAGTTGGATAGTTGGACTCTGGGTGGGTCTTGTCTTTTAGCAGCTGGTTCATCCAAGCTTCCAGGCGTTCATGGAGTGCTAAGGATCACGTCAGGGACCGGTGCTTTCCAGCTCTCCATCTCTGAGACTCTTTCTTGGATGCCATTGTGATGTTTACTTGGTCCTTTTCTGGGAGATGGCTGTGGTCCTCTGTGAAGTCCACCAACCACTGACCATGGGTGTTATGTGATGCTTCTTTCTCGCATATGCTCTTCCAGTACTGTTCAGTCTCACTCCTGGGTGGGTCTGTTCTCATCTTAATACCCTCCCACTGAGAGTACACTTTGGATGGTTCAGTGGTGAACATCCTGACTATTCTTCGGGCCTCCACTTCTCTATTGTACCTCTTCAGGTGGGTAGCCAGGGTGGTGAGCCTCTGTTTGGCAGTCTCCATTACCCAAGCTATGGGCAGCTTGCTGTAGTTCTTAATTAGATCTTTCTTGGTCTGGTCTGATCCTCCAGCTTTAAACAGTTGGCTCTCTGTGTTAACTTGATCTTACCTTCCAACCTTTTTCTCTTAATGGCTTTTTTTCAACTTGTAGCAAAGCATCTCCTGGATTACTGTCGCGTATACCAGCTTGGTTATAGTAGGATACCCCGTTCCCGGGGTATCCATGTTAGCTATGATGTTCATTCTCAGGTCAGATCCCTTGTTTTAATGTCAGTAGGATTTATTATTAGGGCTTGGAACCCAATCTCTGATTTTGGGGTCTTGGCTTTTTTTTTTTTTTTTTTGCTACACTATAAATAGAAGAGTTTCTCTTGTTGAAAAATGTGTTGACCATCAAAAAATGTTTTTTAGTTCCTTGCATGGATAAAATTACACCAAAAGAGCAAAAACCCAGAGATGTAGAAGCTTCCCAGCATCGCCGGAACGCAGCAGCATGGAAAATAATTGAATTGTCTTAAACCAACTAATGTTTATGACACAAAAGATAACAAAATTGCTTCATAAGAGACCTAGAACTCATAACAAGTGTGCTGTATTCCACACTTTGTAGCTTTCAATCTGGAAAAAAAACAAAAACAACCTGGCAGTGATTCATCTTGTGGTTCAACAGCTGGCTCCCATTACTCCTTTGAAGGGTTTGAGTGATCTTCAACACTATAGTGCCTCTCTGTCCTGACACCATACCTCAACATATTGCAGATGGACAAGAAACTGTCCTGGGGCAGGGCTTACACTCAGCTGGCATGCACTGCAATTCCACACAAGTCTTCAAACGTGGGCAGCATGGCAAATGAATGAGGTAATGTAAACTTAAACTGCCCACTCTGGCTGAGACCGGCTCTCCCCCAGGGTCCTCTGCATCCTTCTCTCTGTCTTTTCCTTCATCTACCCTTTCTTTCCTTTCATCCACCCATCTTTTCTTGTCTATTTGGTAAACTCTTCATCTTCCCCTGTCCTATTATCACTTCCTAATCCTCCCTTTTCTTACCCACCCAACTTCTGGTGCCCCTTTAGAGCTCAAAGAGCTGGAGAATCCCCTTTGGCGTTCGCTCTATTTGAGCCTGTGGAATTTCCTCGGCAGTTCGCCCTGCAGGTCCCGCTCCTCCTCATCATCCCACAGACACGTGTGCTCCTGTGTACATCTCACAAAGATCAGGGCACAGATAGAGACTGGGGCACGTGTAACGAGGAAAAGGGGAGAAGGCTGAGCGAGCTAGATAGAGATGAAGACCAAAAATCCTCAGCTGTAGTGTGCTAGCACATGGGCAATGTGACTCTCTGAACCGGGACTGCCTGAGCTCCACACACATGCAGTCACACACTGAGCAGCGCACACACAAATAAACAGTTGGCCAGGCACACAAATAAAACGACACCGATGTTGGAATGGTTTAAACAAATAGGAAACATTTAAACACATCAAGCTTGGGGGAAGATTAAGCCGCATTGCCTTTTTTAATTAAAGTGCTGTTTCTAACTTTTTCTAAACATGTCTGCTGTTATTCAGAATAGACAGAATCTGCCTTTCTTTAAAAAAAAAAAAATCTGCATCCATGACACTGTGCATGAGGAAAGACAGAGCCCTGTAAACCACGAAGCAGCAACACAGATGCTAACTGCCATCCGGAAACCAAGCTCACAGTCACACTGGGAACAACATACATTAGTACACTGCTATGTCACATCAGTGTGAATCTTGTGAATATAGATAGACATTAAGATATTCAGCAAGTTGATTCTGACTTCAACTTGCAAACTCCAAATTGTCACCACTGAGTTATTTAGAGACTAAACAGTAATACTCTACAAAAACCTTAATAAAGCATATATTAACCTGAATCAAGCATTTATTAATGCTCTTTGTGACCCTTTTTGTAGAGCTGATAACATGTATCCCTGAAATGACACCTCATAGTATACTGTTTAATCAATATTAATGAATAATATAGACTGAGCAAATGAAGAGTGTTAGAAAATGGGTAGTTGGCACATTAGAAAATGCTTTTTACTGCTTTAGCTAATGTTAATGATGTACCCTTATTGTAGAGTGTTACCCAGTAAGCAGTTGATTCTGCTATTACAGTGTCAGTTCTGGCTCTCATTCATTGAACCATTAGCTATTGCAGTTCTAACTGCAGGAAAAAAACGAGACAAAGAAAAATATTTCCAGGCTAATCACTCCTTAAATAGTTCAATCTTTTGCATACTGGAACCAAAACAAACTGGATTAAGAACCTCACAGTAATGTCCCTCCCCTGGACGCATAAAATAAACACAGTTATAACTGACATTCCACTTTGAGAAAGAAGAGTGACCCAGGTCACATCGGTGTTTGGGCATCGCTACCATTCCACACGTACTCCCTCCAGAGTCCATCTAAAGAGTGTGCATGTGTCCATCTGTGCATGCCAGGCGTATCTGTGTATATGGGTGCACATGTTTAATCGTGTGTGAATGTGTGTCTTGTGTGAAAATATGTTGCTTGAATCCAACCCGCTCTGAAAATAAACCGCAGGGTCACCAAACAAGCCAAAGAGAGGGAGTCTTTCCATGTGCTGCTGTGTGTTGGAGACAAACGGCTGTGGAGTTTATAAAAAGTGCTCTCTCCTTTGTCTTTCTGAGCATAAACTTGTTGACTTTTTAGTGAACTATCTACTGAGGACATAATATGCAACCAGAGTTTGCTTAGGAGGAGCTCAAGACCAGGAAGGATGTTCTTCCTAATGAGGGAGTCAGTTGCCCTCGGAAGTTCAGGGATCTGCTGGTCACTCAAGACAAGCCTGTAAAATTCAACACCAGCTAAAGGAGAATGTATGTGGAGGAATTAGCAGAATCTAAAGACAAACAGGCATTCTGCAAGAATGTGTTAATGTTTGTTAGGCCACTTTAAGCCATCACTCATCCAGAATTTAAAATAAAGGAGAAAAAAAGGGAGGTTGTCAGCATTAACTGGAATACAATAAATCACTGGAGCAGCTATGCTCTCAGCTCATCACTTATCTGTCAGAAAAAAATAACAAGGCTGAAACTTAGGGACTCCTTTTCTTCCCTATATGGTGGGACTGTGAAGCTTGGTGTGCTTTTGTTTGCATAGTAACATGCTCATCAGTGCTAATGTGCTGATTTCTGGTTATGTTTTTGTTCAGTTCTATGGTAACAACTGAGGTTGATGGTAACTGATGGGAGTCATTAGTTTTAAAGGCGCTTGGTTATAAACCAATGCAGGTCTTGAGAGACCCGTCCTGACTCAATGAAGGACAAATAGAATAAATGAACAAAATTGAAATTTTGCCCTCAAAATGGGCAAACCAATGTTAGGAAACCTTGGTATCAAACGTTCCAACCCAGCCAACTAGATTCTAAAATATGTCATTAGTTAATTAAAAACTTTTACCTTCTGGGCGCATATAGGATTACAATAGTCATTAGGGTTCCTCCTTTGTGGCCTTTGAATAATATGCACTAAATTTGATAGAGATCGACTAATATTTGCCCAAATATTTCAGTCTTGAAAGAACACGCCAACATTCTCAACTCGTGTTTACGTACTGTCATCTAGTGTCAGTATGTATGAATTACACACGACCGAAACACCAATATGTGGACAACTATCGAGGTATTACCATGAAGGTCATTTATCAGTCATAGGGTGGTTTATGAGAGTTTGGGAACGGCTCTATTTTAACAGAAATTGTGTCGCAAACTATGGGGCACATAAGGGCAGGAGGGTTCAAACAAAAGATGCAACTGGTTGCATTATGGGACCAGAATCTGAAGACCAGGATATCTCACCCTCTGCTGCATCTCTGGAAACCCCGCCCCCCCCAACTTTAACTTTAGGAACAAAATCAGTTTAACTAAAATTTAGATCCAGCATGTGCTCTTGACCTGCCACATCTTTCTAAAACCCTGAATTTCTTAATTTAATTTTGTTTTCCTTAAATCGCTTATATGTGAAAATACAAATTAAAGCTGGGAAAAATGTGTTCCATGCCGTAGTATTTGGAACTTTAAAGGTGTTGTACTTCAACACCCAAAATAGTGTATTTGAAGAGGATGTTTAACATTAAATGTGTATGGAAGGACAACAGAGAACAAGATTCACATGCATGACTTTCAATGAAAATCTTTAACTTCAAAAATTTGCGAGTGTTGTTAGATGTGTTGAATCACAAATCAACATACGGAACCAGATGTCAGTTACATGTTTTGGGTATTAAAAAACATTTAAATATGAATGTTTGTGCACAACCTCTTGAGATTGAACTGATTAGCAGTAATCCTGTTTTGACATTATCTTAAGGCAACTGGGAGGAATGACACTGACACACACACACACACACACACACAAATTCACAGAATGCGCACATCAGTGCAGGGAACTAATGTTGGAACTAAGTTCTGTCATTCAAAGAAATTCTCAATATTTTTTAATGTTGATCTGTTACCAATAAATGATGCTTTTTCCCTAGGATCTGTCAAGAATATCAGTATTAATTTCTGATTCTTCAACAGTAAAACTACCATTTCTTGATTTGCATGTAAGTAGTGATGTATTAAAAAATACAAAAAAAACTCATCCAGCATAAACCATTTAGATAATTAACTCAATAATACTCAA
>KV751367.1:4230866-4244152 GCA_001698575.1 Mola mola | reverse complement strand
CTGCCATTGTCCCCTATCCCACCTATGCGTTCAGCTTCGATCATTGCGCAGCTGTGCGTGTCTGCGGCTCAGGGCGCACCCTGAACTCACCAAGAGCCACTCCCGAGCCCCGCCGGAGGCCTGCGGTGAAAGGTGAAACAGACTGCAATGACACTAATACGAGTCTGGGACGCGCTGACAGCTGCGTTAAGTGCGTTGGTGGACGCGCACTATATGGATATCAAGGTGAAACCGGCATTAATATCTTCTGTGCTGCACCTTGCTTTGCGCAGGGGTGGGCTAAACAAATGTTTGAGACTTGCTGGGACATGAGTGTATCTGGCGCCTGGGGGTAGAGACACAACTACGTGGCTGAAAACTCACTGGACTGCCAGTTCGTGCGTTCAGGAAACAAACTGCAATGCTGGTAATGAAGTAGAGATGAGCAGGTTTTGTGCCATTTGGTAAAAGTTTGCAGATCTGCGTGGAGAGCGAGAAATCTGATAGTGACAGTGATTTAAAATGCAGTGCAAGTCAGAAACATCAAGGTGGAGCTTTGTGAATAGGAAAGAACAGATTATCCAAGTGAGCATTCGGCACAAAATAAACACAGGAAACATGTCAGACTAGTGAGTTTATTAGAACAATTACAGCTACAACTGAAGCTGAATCAAAAATATTTGTAATATATTATTTTGTGGTCCTTTCTGTCATAATTGTGAGTTTAATGGTCTTATTGGAGAACCCAATGGTATTAATCTGCCTGCAATTAGTTCATAAATCACAGCATAAATCCCTTCCTAAAAAAAAAATCCTGCTTGATAATCTATTAAAAATCTTCCCCTAACTTTTGCTTTGTCAGAGCCTGACTGAAACAGCCAACGATAACATGCAGGTCCCATTTTTTCCTTCACTCAATGTTTGACTCCATTGAAGTTTAATCTTGTGCTGAACTGAAAACACTACAAAACGTGGTGAATTATATTTGCAGCATTGTGGCACACAGACAGCAGCAAAAGAGGAGGTTGTCTATCGTAGAGGAATATATTGTGCGTGTTCATCTACTGCGGCTTATTAGATCAGGCTTCGCCTTTACTCAAACACTTATCCATCTCACACAATCGTTATTTGGTGTATGCTGAGGTGACACCCCACAGTTTGTCAGACTCAGACAGGTTCCTGTAGGACTTGTTGTCTGACTCGTCATTAATTTCGGGAAGAAAAAAGCAGAGAGCAAGCTGAGGTTTCTTCTTAGGTGTGTGTGTGTCTGCTGTGTTGTGCAGAATGCCATAGACCTTTCATGGACCGCACGGTTTTCATTTCTAAAAATTCTGCCTCGGAAAGTAACAGCAGAAATTTTACAAATGACCTGTCCTCAAAAAAAAAAAAAAAGCCTCTTCCTGGAACATTTCACACTTTGAAAAACACCACACAAGCAGCATCTTATTCTTATATCTTTGTTCATGTGCAACCAAACTCAACTCGCTCCCTGCCTCCTTCTAGATTACATATGGGGTGTCGTGCCTCGTGCTAACTTCCCTGGCGCTGCCTGCCAAAGTAATAGGGAGCTGTCCAGTGACTGGAAGACACGTTAGAGGAAAAAATTAATATTAATCTAACTCCCTTATCACTTTTGGCAGGAATGTCAGCAAGCAAGGAAGTCATTATGAAGATCATGTGACACAGATTTCATTGGCCCAAACTGGCGGCTTGCTGTCATAGGGAACAGGATTTCTGGCCGGAGATGAAGACGCTCCCTCTTGCTGCGACTCCTCTCCTTCGTCCCTCTCTCCCTGTTTGGCGGCCTCGCCTCCGCCAACCCACGCAGGAAACTCCAGGCCTGGCTGTGGAGAGAATGGCTTCTCCAGGACTTTGAGGACCCGCTGGACCTGCAGCGCAGAAGGCAACTGAGAGTTGGTCAACCCAACAAAAGCAAAACGCTGAACGTGAAGTGAGCAAGACTGAGTGTAACTCACATTTCCAGCAGCAACGGATGACTATTGGTATTTTGAACAAAACATTAACACAATGAGATTTCTGATAAATAATCATCAGTAATGTGGAGTTAATAACTGAAGTGGCTGAGGACACACATTAGAACAGGTGGAAAACTCTGATCGGTTTACATAATATTACTGTAATACAGCCTTTAAAACCAGGAAAGGACAACACTTCTGTCATATTTCGATATAACAATATCCAAAATGTGACGTTATATATGTGATAATACAGTGTAGGACCATGTCACAAGCCAGCCCTAGTCGACACTAGCTGGGTTTCCATTAAAATGTACCACAAATTGTACCAGCATTTGAACCAAATTATGTGAAATATGAAAAAAGAAAATGTGCATTTATGTGTGCTTCCATCCACTAAAGTTATGCAAATATTAGGAGTTCACTGAGATATCCAGCAGGTAGCAAACTTTACCACCACAGAAGAAGAAGAAGAAGAAGAAGAAGAAGAAGAAGAAGAAGGTGCAACCTGGTGACCCAAATAAAGAGTACAACTAATTAAATTTAGAGGTAGAGAAAAGAAAAATGCATCAACAAATAGCACAGTGGACAATAGACACACAACAATAAGTCAGCCACAATGGCAGATATGCGCTTTTCATCTGCTGCTGCTTTGCTTCTCTCCTGCAGTAGAAGACGGGCCAGTTGCGTGACGTTTAAGTCACTTGATGTCTGAACGTCATCCTTTATTTGCTCAATCTCTTTGTATTACACTAATTTACAATCACCTTTTATTGATACGCTAACTTTTCCACCTCACTCAAGCGTAAAAGCTCTAATGCGATATCTCGGCAATTATTTATTTTTTTTATTTTCTGTGTTTCCATTCATGCTTTTCATGCTGAAATCGAAAACTCACATAAAATCAGGCTTATGGAAACCCACTTAATGACTAAATATTCATCTTTGGTTGAATAGTTTGTTAAGGGTTTTCCTTTCTCTGCTTTGAATTCACAAAAGCACAAACTGACCTGAGTGCTATTGAAAAATTATAGTAAGAAACAGAGGAACAGAGCTGGACCTAAAATGGTGCAGGTTGCTTTCTAGCTCCATTTTTACCTCATAAAGGTACAAAATCTTCACATTTATATTTTGTTAAAGGGTAAAAAGTGCACATTTTTCTCACTATCGGTGCACTACATTTAGAGGCACAGTGAAGAAGGTACATTGTGAAAAGAGTACATTGCCCGCACCCTGATAGGTTACAGCTGGTGCGACAAGACATCCGCACCATTTTAGATGTAATTCTGTATTGCTGATCTGCTGCGGCCCTGACACATGTGCCCTCAGGCAGCCTTTCTGTTGCCGGCTACTACAGCCCTCAGACGATGATAATAATAAGAAACAATAACACGGTGGGGGGTGTGCTGACAGGACGGAGAGCACCCCAGAGAAAACTTTTGGATTTCCCCATCTGTGGCGTGACATCAAACATGCAGTGAAATACTTCTAAGGATGTTGATACAATTCAAAAATGATTTTCAAGTGTTTTTTTTGTTTTTTTGCAGAGAACCCTGACCTCGGAGAAGTCTCCATTCTCGGCAGCTTCAATTGCATTCTGGGCAATGTAGTTCCTGAGGACCACGCGAGGGTTGGTGCTATCCATCACCCTCAACCTCTCCTCCTGCACAGCCTGCACATCACTCTGGCCTTCCAGCTCCCGAGCCAGACGCTTCCTGCGGCAGCGATAACACACACACACACACACACACACACACAAAAATGCTTAGTGAGAGAGACACGAGAACGGAGCAAACCCAACACCCCATTTCCTCCCCTTTCATTCTTTCTTTCCTCTCCTCTTTATCATCGCCCGTCACCACCCTCCCAAATCCGGTCGAGGCAGCCCTTCCACCCTTTACTTTTTGCTCTACACGCAAGTTATGTTTCTTTGTCGTCATTTCCCACAGATATTTTACATGTCTTTTCCCCTCTATTCAAATGCTTATTTGCCCTAAAAAAAATCTCACATATAGCTTGTGATCCAGCAGCTCCACTCTTTCGCCTGCTTGGTTCTCAGCTCCTCCTGGCTGATCTCCATCAGGTCTTTCAACTGTCTGAGTCTGTCCAGCTGCCTTGCTACTGTGGCCCTGTCTGAGATCATCTGGAAGAGCGCTTGGTTGCTCTGGGCCATGGAGAGCAGCATGGCCAGCTCCCTGTAACAACAGCAGACAGAAATCAAAACACTTACAATCTCTGCTGGCATGTTGGAGACTGCTGGCAGAGCAGGCAAGCCAGGCTGGAACCGTTGTTGGCTACTTTATGGGGAGTATGAGGCAATATGATGAACTGAGCAAAGACATGATTATCTTAATGTTGTGTTCTGTTCTGCTGGTGTTTACAGGCGCACAATAAAGGTTAGGTTAAGCAGGAAATAACACAGCACATTGTTTAAATACGCTACTCCTAACTAACTGTCTGGTGGAGTCACTGATTACCATGTTACCTCTGAGGCCTCCAAAAAAGACCAGACATAATTAGCAGCCTTTAACACAGTAATGGTAGCCATGGCAGTTACTTTGAAAGAGCCAGTCTGTAGGATCCAGGGGCAAATATTGGATAAATCATCCATAATTAAGATTTCATTAGTGTATAATCACAAGTAAATAACAGATGATGTTTTGCGAGCTTGGAGTAAGTCTTTTAGGGAAATCCTCGTCCACAGAATCTACCAAGTTGCACTGCTATGTTTCCCAAAACCGATAAAATTTACGTTACCATAAATACGTGTAATGGCACAAGCCAGTAGTAATAAAATAAATTAAAAAAAGATTGCTATTTTGAATCCAAATTTATTGCTCGCCAGGGATCTTTTACTTGAGCACATTTGTCTCCCACATCACTTTATTGTTTTCAAAAACTGATCCATTCAACGTCACTGCGTCTAAGGGGAGGGTTACCTCGCCAACAGTGTCAAGATACGTTTGGTGATATTTAAACATTACGAGTCACGGAAATTAACAGTGAAGGAAATTAAACATAAAAACAAAGACAAATAAATGTGGCAGTACCAGTCCATGGCCCTGATGCTCCGGCTGGAAGCATTACAACAGCTCCGGGTTGGCTGAGGATTATCAGAATTTACTGAGTTCTTGTATTGTGAGAGGGGTCACTTGTTAACTCAGAATGTTGTACTGCAGGTAGAAGGAGATTTCAGGGATCCTTCAGCTCACTTCATTGGCTTTACGACAAGTATCGATACCCAGGAGTTTTGTGTTACTCGTGGCCATCAAAATATTTATATATTATATTTAAATACTCAACACATCTTATTTGTTGTGTTGTGGAACATTTATTGTTAATTGCAACCACGTTGCCGCCTTCTGAAACCATAAAAAACAGCGACACCTGCATGACATGTTGGGCTTCTTCTTCTTCTGACAATGAGAGTAATTTTCCTTTGCATTATGCTTTATTTATAAGTGATCATTTCTATACAACTTCACTGTCCGCTGAAAATAAATAATATTATTTGATACCTGAGACTGTATTGCAACAACACATTTAATTAAAGACTTGTATGTTTGGAAGAAAATATTAAAATGAAGAAATCCAAAATAGCTTTGATGTGTGATTTTAAACAAAATGTAGTGGCTTTTGAAGACTAAACTTAATCTTCATTTTAAGATAGTTTTAAAGTTTGGCGCAGACTAATTTAAATGTGAACAACAATATACTCTGTTTCATAAACTAATCTTCCCTAAATGTCATTGGTAATGATATAAAATAGACCAGAACATAATTGGCAGACCCTGCAGCTCACCGCGGATCCATGGTGGGTTGTTTGGCAGCCTTGAGCTCCTCTAAGGTGGCACAGTGCTCCAGCAGGAGGTCTGTGGCTTTCGGGACATGATCCCCATCGACCTCACTTTCTCCCTCATTGGGGCAGGAGATCTGACTCAAGCAGCGGAAGGTGTTGGTGAAGTCAGCACCTGCAGGACAGGACAGAAAAGGTTACATCTGCTTCCTTATCATCACATGGACTGTGCCTCAGAGCGCCACCGAGTGGGCCCCAGAGGAATATTTTTTTCTTGTCATGTAACGTTTTCATTTCTCATATATTTGCAAAGGTGATCAGAAATGGGCCTTAAGTTTCAAGGGGTGTGACGTGCCATGATGCACCAATGATTATTTAATTATCTTTCATGTTTTATAGGCAGTACTGTCAAGTTTTCAAACTATTTGCCTCTCATTAGATTAAATACCCTGCCTGCACAATGTTCTCCCACTCCCATTCCACCTGTGTTGTGCATGGTCTGCAGCAGCTCGGTGATCAGGAGCTCGTCTTCAGGCTCGTCTTTCTTCAGTAAGCCCAGCTTCTTCCTCATGTTCTCACGGTAGAAGCCGTTAAACAGATCCAAGTACTCGTCCATGACGGTATTTGCACGGTCTAGTGGCAGCTCTGGAACGAGAGCCTCTGCCAGCTTTACCAGGTTCCACCTGCAGATAGCCGGCTGGGCCTGGTACGAGTACCGACCCGAGTTGTCTGAAGCATTGCAGATGAAGTCTGGATCGAACCTGACGGACAGAGACTCGTTTAGTTTGATTCATTATGTTAATGCTGCAACGAAACAAGGACCAGCAGGATCCATCACACTAATTATGTCTGACCTGTCCATAAAACCATATGGACCGTAGTCCATGGTGAGTCCCAGGATGCTCATGTTGTCTGTGTTCAGGACTCCATGGCAGAAACCTACACACTGCCACTGAGCCACAAGCCGAGCCGTGCGGATCATCACCTACCGACAGGAAGACAGCCATGAAGGGGCACAGATGATGTCATTTCTTTTTAATTAGATGACGAAAACGTTAAAAGTCTGAGTTTGAAGCCTCCTTAACGTCCACATCACGCAACAGCTTAACAGGATAAGAGGATCCTAATGTTCTTGGCTTTAAACTGCAACATCAGGTTGCTCTACTGCTGTTTCACTGGCTGTCATAAGTGCGTTGACAAGTGACACTTGTGTGCTCTGACCTCTCGGAAGAAAGCCACATTCCTCTCCAACCTGTCTGGGTAACACTGCTGGATTTCGGGGTAAAATGTCTCAATGACATAATCCATCATCTGACCTCGGATCTCATCATGGCCGCTGCTGGGACCCCGGCGGCCCGTGTACTCGTCTGGCTGCTTGAAAATCTCGAAGGATCCAAACCTGCCCGGACAGAGCACAACTAAAACAAACAACTCTAGCGCGTGTATCTCAAGTAGCTCAGACAGCCGCGGTTAGATGAAGGAGGATGAATGAGCATGCCTCACCTGAGGAAGGTGGGAGCGATGCGGAGGACCACTGAGCACCTCTCATGGCGAGGGTGCCCGCTGTAGTAAACGTCCCGGACGACCCTGCTGTCAGAGGTCACGATGGAGCCTGCTCGGGTTGTGGGAACACCCAGGAAGAACATCACCTCACTGCACAGGAACTCTCTAATGCTGGAGCGCAGGACTTTCCTGCCATCAGCTTGTCTAAAAGAGGAAAGAACAGAAGGATCGGGCATGTTCAGCTATGTGGCAACAGTCACAAATAAGCTTATACAAAGGGGGAGAATTAAAGAATCTTAACATTGCACACAATCTTAGAGGAAGCATTCAGGTCTTTCACTACATCAGAAGTGCTAATACCAAACTGATACAAGTAAAAGTGTAAATACTATTTAAATAAAAATATGTATAAACATAATACTTAAAACACAAAGTAAAGAATGTAGTTAATAATATCCTATTAGGTGATTGTGATGGTGACAAACGCAGAGACAATCTGTTATACCTGGAATAAGGGGTCAGTCCGGCTCCTTTCACCTGAATCTCCCAGCGGCCGCTCGGGTTCTCCCGCATCAGTTCGGGATCTTGCCCAGGCGGCACCTTCACCTCCCCGAGATAGCAGGCCGCGCCGTCGCCCAGCTGCCCGGCGAACTGTCCGAACTGGTGGCCGCAGTAGCAATGAGCAGCCGGCTCGGATCCGGGCATAACTCTGGACCCGCTGAGATACTCCGGACCGAGCGGATCGTTCATGACCTCCTCCCCGTCGAGCCCTAGCAGGGCCAGGGCTTCATGTGACACTGCTACGAACCGTGGCCTGGTCAGCGGCTGCGGCCTCACCCGGGAAAAACACGCTCCTTTCACCTGCCGCACCCCCGGCTCCTCGGACGGGTCCAAAGGAAGTTTCCTGAGAGCGACGTTGTCAAAGTCGAGCCGCTCCAGAGGGGAACAACTCGTCGCCGTACCCATTTCGTCCATCCCGACCGAACCGAGGCGTCTGATCGCGGACACGCCGGGCAGTAAGTTTCGTGACGGGCAGAGGCGAGGTCCTAGATAAGCCATCCAACCTCAGCCATCTGTCCGATTACATCCGCTGGCGCAGTTTTAATGTTGTTGCTAGTCACGCTTTCATAATCCCGCAAGCGACAGCGGATGTTTGCCAGACAGACGGCGTTACATTATTATTTGTCCGACCAGAAACAAACAGATGAGGGTTGGGTTAGAAAATTCTATCATAATCATGTCTTTCTAAATATACACCGACATGATTAGATTTAAATGCAACAAATTAATTGGAATTTTGCATGATCACCGAGAGATGAAATATAGCGTAATGCGATGCAAAATGGCTTTATCAACGTTTTCTGAGGCTATATATGTAAATCATCTTTTATTTAAATTACAGAAATAATGATTCAATGACTCATTTGGTAACAATAACAAAGTCACACTAGAATGGGGGGGGGTCATCTTAAACCAAATAGACATTCATACACTTGTGCATTGGCAATTCTCAAACATAGAACAGATTCAACATTTGGAAATGCGGTCGGAGGGAAACGGATTACTGCCGAGGGACTGAGAGGCATGACTGCATCTTTCCACCACTTAATCTCATGAAAAATCAAGACAATTATTTTTAACCACCGGACGACACGGAATCTTAAATTAAATTTCATGTCTGGATTACTTGCAAGCGTCTCTTCAAATAAATGGCTCTGCTTTGTTCACTCGAGTGCCATCTTAGTTCTTTGAAAAAGTTTGCAAATTTAAAGGTTAACTTTTATTATGAATCCATCTAAATTAGAGTAACATTTGTTAAAAAAAAAAAAATCACAGTGGAAAATTTGGGAAATCTATGTAGAATTGTACCCTTGCAACCATGTAAATATAAATAGCATTTTGGATTTGCTGTGACATCCTTCAAATAACAAAGTTCAAGAGACATCATGCAACTAACTGTGCAATAAATTCCATACTATAGACACAGGTCAGTGCCACAGCAGAGGAGGCAATCTAAGGGTCCAAGGCAGCAGTGATAGTAATGTAAGGCTTTACCTCCCATTTCTGACCAATCTAAACTGTCAGCTTCCTTCATGTTTGTCAAAACAAGTCTACAACTTATTTCCCTTTAATGGGAATACCACTGAGAAATCTTAATGGCAAAGTTCAGCACTCAATTTGTGGGAAGCAATAAATGTCAATATTACCATCATTTTAATACTTATTTTACAATCAGAATGGCAAGTGCTAATGCATATATCATAGAACACACCTGGTGTGCTGACTGACAGATGTTCTTGTGTGAAGTTTTCAAAGATGCATAATCTGTCAAGTATGAATCATTCACAGGTCAGAGGTGGAAAAAGTTCAAGCCAATATGTGAGGATGCCTCGCAGTGGAGGTAGCATAAAAAATTCAAATTAAAAGAGATATGCTTTGCTCATCCTGAGACATTTAACTCTGTCCTGTATCGTGTCTCTGCTGAACGTCAGACCATTGAATCAAAAGGGGGCCGTTTCACTTGAAGCCAGGACAATGCAAACTGGATGGTCTATAGCACTTTAAAAGAGCACTTTTTAAAATAAGAAAATCATATAATTAAAGACAGAATTAGAAACCTGCAGTTTACATTTTGGTGGTAGTATATGTAAGATACATGTTAACACATTTTTGCAAATCAATTTAGAGTACCATTAGCCCTTACTGCTGCAACATGAGGCACTTTTGTTGACATGGGCAGGACTACACACACACGAGGTTTAAGTCAATTGTGTCTGATTTTATAGTTTAAGTATGTTTTTAAGAATTCATATCGAAGAATCATTTTCAAGAATTATGAAATAATAGTAAGCCTTCCAATTCAGACGTTTGTTGACATTTAACTCACAGTGAGGTTCATTATATGCTCCAACGATAAAAACTCCAGGTTTTGTTATCATATTATGACTGACTTTATGTTGTACTGTATTTTTTCTTCTTATAGGCTGTATATACAGTAAAATACTCTACCAGCCTCTTATAAATTACTCAGCTTGGTCAACAGACGGAATAAGAATAGAGTGTTAGAAAGGTGTACCACCCAGAAAATGGCACAGTCACAATCAGGGCAGACGACTGAAGATTATTTCCATGATGCTTCACAATCTGACTCAGCAAGTCATTAAAAGGAATGATGGGGGACAATGTAAAACTAGTTAACAGGAATTACTGCCTTTTGTAAACTTTATGAAATGCAGGATTTGCTCAAAATATGAAAGTACTGTCATGGTTTCTTTGGCAGCGTGGCCCTGCTGCGTCGACAGGGACATCAGTACGAGGTGGGGTGGGGGTCTCTTAACCCCCTCATATTCCTTGTTAGTTCATGCTGTGGGCCGGTGAAACTTTTCATCCAGCCATGCCTCCTTTTTCTTTAAGGCCATCGGTGATAGATGCATTGTTTGAAAAGACCAACTATTGCATCGTTAATGGCTTGGACAGTGTTAGCGGGGTCAAGCAGGGGGTGGCCGCAGAGTTGCCAGTAAAGACTTGATTGCAGGTAAAGACAGCATGACTCTGCCTATACTCCCTCCTGCACGGTAGCAGGCGTATCCGAGCACTCCCACCATGACGCCTTTTATGACTGTGCGCAACACACAGCCCAAACGTGAGGGGGGTGCAACACTGAAGAAGAGAAAGACATAATAAGGAGCGTTGATCCAGTACCTTTGTATCACCGACTATATTGTATTGTTTCCATACCAGACGAACGTACCTCATGATTTCATTTATGCTGAGCTCCTTCTCCCAGTTTCTTTCTATGCCAGGGACGTGACCCATCCCGACAACTCCCACCACCACAGCAGGCATTTCTACAAAAGAAAATGATCTGCTACATAAAAATCAACTCTTCTACAACCAGGTATTCATTACATTTGTATTGCTAGTTATGAAGCCACAGGTTCTCTCTCGACTGAAGAAAGTCACCAATTCGAGAATAATTTTCAGTATTTTAATCATGTATTACACTTGGAATTGAATTCAATCCAAATGAAGGAAAAAAAAAGACCTACATATACCGTATATAGATTACACTTGGAATTGAATTCAATCCAAATGAAGGAAAAAAAAGACCTACATATACCGTATATAGCTAAGTACAGTGTAAAATGCACTGCAGAACAAGTACAATGTGATTTACAGAGCACTGTAGCCATGGATGCAACATTTAAATCCAAGGCAGAAAAAAACAGTGAAAATGTCCAAATGTGTCTGTGAAATCTGGTTTAAAATGTAATTCTTTTCATATACATAATGATTGAGCATTTCCACCAGCCTCTCTAGCTTTTAAACCACACTATCATTACGGGTTGTGTGATGTCGCTATATAGACACAGTAGGCTGAGATGTCTGAACTATATAAAGCACATGTATATAATTCATGTGATGTATTTTTTTTTTTTTTAAAAGTCCAATGAAATACAAACTACTGTAAACATAAAAAGATGAACAAGATCTGGGAGCTCGACATCTATAAATATAAATGAGTACTAAACATGTAATACTTACTCTGGGCATTAGTGGGGGCCTCCACGCTGCGTGTAGCCTGGCGAAGTGTGTGCGTAAGGTAGATATCTCTTTCTGCAACGATGGTCTGATGGAGGGCAGGAAACTCACCGATCATCTCTGACATTGTCTGTTCCAGTAGATCCTTCTGTTTGCACTTCTCCACATCTTCTTTGCTAAAACAAGACACACAATCACAACAACAGTGGAGGTCACGTAAGAAGGTTTTCTGTTAACAGTCTTTTGGTTATGACAGCTGTTTGCTGCCTATACTGGAACAAAGAAAATGTACTGAGCTGAGTAAAGGATGTACGATTGTCCCTCTTTTTATCCTAAATCATACTGTAGTTTGCATTTTTATTTTTTAACACTGACTTTGATAGTATTATCAACATACTGTGGCTTTATTATTCACCGTCATGAATCTTTGCATGCAAGGTAATAAAAAAGGAAATGAGTGATGCATTGTATTGATTACATACTTAAGGATATACAACAGTTTTTGCAGAGGTGTGAGAGCTATGACTGTATCAACTGTAATTACAATGATTACAATGAAAAGCAACAGTAGGCCTAGAGGCAATTAATTAAGGTATGGGCCATAATACTCTTCAAGACGAATGTCATTTTTAAGTAAGCTCCCTATTTAGCATGTGAGTTTTTCCCCTACAATTAAACAATAACAATAGCAATGTTATTAATGTTAAGCTGAGTAGGGATGGACGGTGCCACAGACTCTCTCAATACTGTGTGGAAAGACATGAAGTGAACAAGATTATACCTGATTGGGTCTGACAGAAAACAAAGACCCCATGCCAGACGGGCCTTTTGCCATAGACTAAGAGCAGCAATGGCCCTCTTAAATGTCACAGGGATCGGCCTGTCCCCAAGATGAAATTTACAGAATGGCACCCGTCCGGCCTGTGTGGAGAGAAAAGCTTGAATAAAAAAAAAACAAAAAAGAAGAAGAAAACTAAGCCATCATCAACTCACAGTTTTACTCCTTTAGTATGTGTTTTACCTCTTTGAAGGCCTCTCTGAACTCTCCTCCAGGAGCCATGCCCAGCTGCTCCGTAATGTGAGCTGAAACTTTGAGCAGGAGGATCTGCATCAGGCCGGACATCAGCCCATTCTGACATGTACAAAGGGCTCAAATGAGCATTTGCAAATCACAGACATTTTTTAAATTTTGTATGACAGAAAGCTCTTTGTTGACAATGATAATCCTTATTTACAAGACACATCAGAGATATTTATTTCTTCATTAACAAAGAGACTCTGCTACAATCCCCTCCTCCATTTTTCTACTTTATAGGATAAGAGCAGTTTCAATTCCATAAACACCACTACTGCTTTGTTGAGAATATATAGTACACTCACTCTGTTGTCCATCTTTTCTCCCTTTACCAATTCTTCCCTTCCTCTTTCTTTTCTTCTTGTATTCTTCTGCCATTTCTAAAACTACAGCCATTGTTAATTTCCATCATCAA
>KV751367.1:4210866-4222566 GCA_001698575.1 Mola mola | reverse complement strand
TTTCTCCAGCAAAGGCCAGCAGAGCATAGGGGAGGAACTTGTGTTCAAATAGAGAAGGCCAAAGGTGAGACTCCAAACCAGGCACAGCATCCCGTAGATCTGTCCAGCAATAGCCTCTTGCATAGAGAGCTTGGTCTCTGGTAAAGTTGTGTGGTGTATAACAGTATATGGACTCCTCTGAGGAAGACAGAATCAGCTGATCACTACTTTTACAAGGTGGATGATTTCGTCTTATCCTATTAATAAAGTTTATCGCCGAAAACAGAAGAAGTCTACAGTGGTACATCTTTTTTTTTCCCCTTCACCTATAACATTATACTATCAACTTTACGTACCACAATTTAACAAAATGTGAGGGCTATGATCAACAGACTCCTCTCACAAAAAATGCTGTACATTATTCGAAAGTGTGAAAAGGTAAACATTCTGGAAACATCTGTTTTAGTCATCCATTGTGCAGTAAATCTGACCACTACACTAATAACTTGAAGAATCATGAGTATAGCTCATATATTTGTAAAAGGCCACGTGTGTCTCTGTCAGTACTCACACTGCTTTTTCAAATGATCAGATAGCAGAAGTGGGAAAAGCTCCTTTCTAAGAAAGTTGAACAGAACTACGAGTTCGGTGTCCATTAAGCACCGATCGAGGTGGTGCTGGGTTGTAGCAAATTCACTTTCACTAGAACTGTTATTATGTCAGATATTATGACTTGTATCAACATGGCAAGTTTTTCTAAATTTATCTTTGATAAAACCTGATTACAAACTGTTCCTTTTAGTTTATTAGCAATAAATCCCTTTTCTTTTTTGTAAGTCACACAGGGCGGGACACTGTCCTTGTGCTGAGTCATCTAGTAATTATTTGCCAATGCCCAAAATACAACAGCCTAGTGGGGCAGTAAGAGAAGAATTTCTCTATACACCCACATCTTTAAGTTAAAGTCAGTCCCAGGTGGTTAATGCTGCTATGCAGAGAGCCTGAGTCATCTCTCATCTTTCTCATCCATCCCTTTCCTCACCTTCCTCTTCCCGTTCCTGTAATCCATCCCCCTAGTGTCTCCAGAATGTCCTTTTCTCTCTTCTCCTACAGTCATAATCTTAAATTGAAAAGAAACTTGGTCTAGAGCTGCAACTAGCAATTATTTTAATCTTGTATTAATATGCTGATTATTTTCACCGTTTATTGATTAATCTTGTATTCTATAAATTCTATAAAAAGAAAATATTGGAAAATGCTCATCACATTTTTTCAGATCCCAAAGTAATGTCTTCAGATTGCTTTTTTTTTTGTTCAGACCAACGGTTAAAAAGCCAATGACTCTTCATTTACTGTCAGAAATGGCAAAGGAGAAAAAGTTAAGAAGTTGGAAACAATAAATGTTTAATTTAACGGTTTTGCTCACAACCAGACTGAAATGATTATTCAATGATCAAAACCGGGTTTAACTCATTTGGACCATCTCTCTTAGCCTTTATCTCAGGTGTGCTTTAAAATTAACACTCTTTAGAGGCATGATAGATTCTGTCACAAACCGAACCTGGTCAGAACAGGAGCTGTTTTAACTTTTAAGCCCTTTCTAGTGTCAGAGAGCTCACCTGCAAAGTTCCTTGTGAAGACAAGGGTGACCAGCAGAATTGGGATGATGACCGTCCCTATGGTCACAACGCGGTCAAAGGGCAGCTCCAGTTTGAGCTGCACCATGAGGCTGGCCAGCGCCCCGCCCTTTTCATCCTGAGAGGAGCCAGGTAGGATCAGCTCCTTTAGCTTCTCCCCGGCGAGTAGAGCTGTGGCCATGTCTAAGTTTTGATCAAGGATGTTCTGCATCTGGAGCTCAGGGGGCAAACTCACCTCAACGTCCCACTGGGCTGGAGGGGAGGCGAGGCTAGGTTGAACCCTCAACACACAGCAAAAAGGTGTGGCAAACTTCAGCCCCTGTCACCAAATGTGGGAAAGAAGCAGGTCATGTTGCATTCCTTAGAGCTTCGAGCTTCGAGCTTCCTACAGTTTCCCACAGATCATCTCATCGAGGAGAACAGACATGACGTTCAGGGGCACGCCGCTTGCTTGACCTCCTCTGTGTTCATCCCTCTACTTCGTCCCATCTCTACAGCGCCTGGCACCACTCCACGCACTCAGTGTGGCAGGTTGAGAAATGAGCTGAGTTTAGGAGGCGTCTTTGTGTTCCCCAGGGAGGCTAGCTGCTGACTGTAGAGATGTTATTAAGAAGCGCTTCCTGAAATACAGACAACCAGATTCAATGTCACATTTTTTATACAAGTGCAGTCAGGGACAAGATGTCCGTGACCACTGATGTGTGTCAGTGTAGTTCCCTCTTAGTAGGAGGGAACAAGGATAAAAATGGCACATTTATTCTTACTCTCTTAGTAGGATGTATTAGTGTGTTTGTGTGTGATTGTACTAATGCAGTCACCCTGTTGAGTAATTGTGCGGGGTGAAACTGATGCCTTCTGCTTGCTCATTTCACCTGAAGGTTAACACCCCCCCACATTCTCACTTTCCCCTCATATGCAAACACCCTGCTCATTTGTGATATCCTTGAAAAACCGAGTGCCCTTGTCAGGGGTTGAAAAAACACTTTGCATAAGTTAAATTTAAGAGGCTATAGCGTCACGGTTTTGGAACGCTCAGCTGGAGGCTGCACAGCTGTGTGTGTGACACTTTGGCACTAATCCTTTTCAGCAAATAAAGCCCAATCAGTTGAGCAATGCTACCAGTGCTTGGAGAGGGGAAATCGCTCATTCTTTGACTACAACAGCAACCAGCTTTACTGTGACCAACAATAACCGACTACAAAGCGGCAGAGCTGAACTGAAGGAGAGGAGCCCCCCCACCATTCATTATGGATTAGATGATGGCTGAACTTTCAGTGATCCGACACTTGTTCTCAGACATTCAGAAGAGACATCTGACCAGCGGACGAGTCGTAAGTTTAGAAATAATGTCAAGCGAGTGCGATTTTATACAAAGAGCGACAGACAGAAACAAAGTACCCTCACTGTTTCCTCACTTTGGACCCATCAGTGAGTCCCAGTGGGAACACCGCAGGGACATTACATCAGGCTGCAGAGATCACTATATCCTGGTTAGCTCGGGTCTACGAATCCGACACGCGCCGCCAGAAGCGGGAACCGGCTTCTGGACTTTTTGGTGAGGTGCCGCCGTTTCAGCACCTGAGCAGCGGACAGCTCCCGGGCAGCCGGCCGGAGACCAGCTGCATCAAGTGGAGCGAGAGTGTGTGTGTGTGTGTGTGTGTGTGTGTGTGCGTGTGTGTGTGTGAAGAGTCTCCAAGATGCTCACTACCTGCATCACATGTCTACCTGTCCGCTCCTCGGGGAATAAAAACAAAAGCTCACTCTCCAGCAAGGCGCCCGCATCTGCTGAAAAGACCAAAACCAAAAGCCACTCACCCAGTGTCGCTGCATCCTCCCGGCGCGGCAAGAGTTAATCTGCAGTGCGGGCGAGCAGCTCCACCGGTTTGTGCCGCCTTCCCACCACCTCTCCTCTCCCCTCCCTGCCTTCTCCTTTCCTCTCAAACAGGGAATGGTGATGGTGTAACGCACAATTGCACACGTGCTTTTAAAGGACAAGTGCTGTGAGCGACGACACTAAATATGAGCTCGATTATGGTGCAAAAATCTATATTTGGATACCAAAACACCGAGCCATTTGTCCGTTGTCTGTACTGTTTGGATGACTGGGCCGGTCACCGCTGTTAAAATGTGTTCGACCAGTCTACAACCTAACCACGGTACAAAGCACCGACGAGCTTCTTGCTTTCCTACTGATAGGTTCATGCGGCCTGCCCATCATCCGTGATCGTGGGGCTGGTTGGAGACAGGTGAAAACAACGAATGGGAGACATCTATGTCATTCAAATCCTCTCTTGGTGTGGCGGGGCATCTTCTTTCAAGAGGGCAGCAGGTTGCGCGCCATGCAGTGAGGAGGAGCCCGACTGAAAGTTGGAAGACCCCTCTGCAGCTGCCTGATAAGCCCTCCTTTAAGTGCTTTTCTTATACCCATGCATGAAGGCGGAGAAACGTCGCCTTCAATAAATGTATCGGTCATGCTTTTGCAGAATGACACAGACTCATTTTTCTCAATTTCTCCATTAGCTATGCGTGAATGTAGGACAAGGACAGCAGCATGGGGAAGTTTGTTCGCATCCTCTGGCTCTCTGCTGGGATTATTGTTGCGTGAACGCGCGCGCGCGTTCCCGATGATCGTCAGCTGGACCGAGCCATAAGTCAGTGTTCCTCAAGCCGGTTTCCACCGGTTAAAGAGGCTGCAGCTCTTTCTCTCTCTCTCTCTCTCTCTCTCTCTCTCTCTCTCTGCCTCTCAGGTTGCAGATCCTAGTCAGTGATATTCAAGAGATGCAGTGTTTCCTCTTATGCATGTGTGAATACTAAAAACAATGCAACAAAACAATTGTCCTTTTTCAATTTAAGGGCTTATGTGATTAGCAATGCAATCATTTTTAAGAAGTCAGTAACGTTCGTTATTTCGCGACACACGCTGAAATGTCCTTTACGAACACCAAATATAAGCAAGCAAAACACCATCCCTCTCTAACAATGACCTCATTGCTAAAATCTAATTAGCAGCTCTATCAAAGTGTCAGTGTCTTATACAGAAGGGAGGTGAATAAGTACTTTTCAGTCGGAGTATATTATGAGAAGTGTCTGGCAGGATAAATTAAAAGGCACAGGAAATAAAGTCAATTTATATTTTAGCAAAAAAGAGTATAACGGTAATGAGAACACTGTTCTCATTTCCAAGCGAGAAAGCAGGGATGTGTATGTTTCTTTAAGTAATGTAAATAAATAGAAATCACCATTAATGCATCACAGTCTTACCTCTTAAAGTAGGATCATAAATAACTCAATAGCATTCTCTGCAAGGGTATTTTAGGATACAGGTAACAGGTTTCATATGCAGGCTATTTACTGGTTGGTTCTCAGACTCAATATGCTTTCTCGCCATTCATAAATCTACATTTTATTTAAAGCTGTAGGTTGTAAGGTGCAGCTAAAATATGAAGGAACCTCCAAAAATATAGGGAGCCGTATATCACCAGAGCCAAATGGAGCTTGCGTCCCATTAAAAGCCAAGTGACACCAGTTATTTCATAAACCTAACCACGTTGTTTCTGTGTCAAAACTTAACCACTGACCATTCAGGTATAGTTTCATAAAATGAACCAGATGTGTTTGTGCCTCACCTTAAAGCTGGGGTTTATAACCTCTAGGAATTAAGCATGAGACTCATGCTCCCCTCCCTGTTTCTGCTCAGTAGCTCCGCCCCACCCTTTCCGAAAGTCACAGAGACCCTGAGAGGGTTTCACACACAGGCGTTTTGATACGTTCTTTTTTTTGTCTTGCTTTGCCATGTATGCAGTTGTTGATAATGCCTGAAGAGAAACTCCTTGCTGGGATATCTACCGCTGTATTGACCTTTCACATGCATCTACCTTGCAAAAAGTACTATCAGGGGTAAATTTTAGTAGCCCAGAGGAGGTTCAGAAGTCTAACCTTTTTTCAGACATCTTGAATTACAATATTCTCAAAGTTTATGATGGAATGTTTGCAAAATGATGCCCAAAATAAACTTGTTTTTTGTGCCTGCGCTCAACCAAGTTATGTCGACCTTGTGCGTCGAGAAGATCTTTGTGTGCTGACCCCTGACACTAAAGAAAAAAGCTTAGCAGATCAGCTATGGATGCTCAAGGGCTCGTTGTGCATCAGGGAAGGTAAGTCGACTAGTGAATCTGGATGTGCTGGAAGGGGCCATGATAAAATGTTGATAACTGGCAAGCTGGGATTGTCTTGAGCTGTAGCTTCTATTAGCTTTGTTAGCAGTGGAGCTAATGGGCCTGCTGCTCAATGAAGCCTGCCAGGTCCTCACCTAACACGTATATGATGCGACTACATGCAAATGGCTCAGCTCTACAACCTGATGACAGAAATACATTTCAGAGGTGATTTACAACAGCTCTAACAAGGACTTTTAAGTTTTTTTTCCCAAACCACATTGTCACACATACAGTTTTTAAATTGAAGATTACTTCGACCAAAACAGAGGTGATTATGACAAGACAGATTATGAAAAGACAAACCAGGACAGTTTTGGTGAATGTTGTTATATATTTCATTTATGTACATTTAACGTGGCAAATTTACTTGTATACACCCCCAAGCAAACTCCAGGGCTACCACATGATTGCCTGTAGAGTAACAGCGTATTAACAGTATTATGAGACTTTAATAGGCTGAGGCTGGCTGGATGACGCACATCAGAAGACAACTCACAGCATACAGTGGACATCAACACAGCTGATTCTTCTCATTGTGATACTAACCTGGATTAAAGGGTTTAAACAAAAATTATGACTATATCTTATAGATGGCACCTTTAATTGCACCCTAGCATTAATTATGAAGTAAATATTTATTTAATAGCTAAATAAATGATCCATCCGTGTTTAAACTACCTTCTTGAAAGTCTACTTTCTACAAACCAGGGCTGCCAACTCCTGCACCACACACAAGTTTTCTTATGTTAACTTTTGCCTTTGCTTCCTCCAGTGTAGTTCTTTTTAGGTTTATATGGGCCAGGGCACAGAACTGAACAACATTAAACCACTTGGAGAATCCACTAAAAAAGATACGTTGACCCGTTTACTTACGCTTGATAAGAAATATTTTTATTTAGCTATTTAAGAGAGATTATCAGTTAAAACGATACAGAAGTTAGTAATGTTTCTGTGATATCCAGGGGAATTATTAATTTCAATAAACTTTGACAAGGTTTGCTCAGTGACTGTACATAAGAACACTTATTATCTAAATATATATATCTATATATGTATCTGAAACAAAACAAGACATGACGCAGTAATATGCACTGTTGGCTGTCATGGATGTGCGTTCATACATGCTGACATTCTTTTCACACTATACAACCACAACAATGATGCTTACCCACGTCATTATCCATCAAATCCACAATACATTCAGTTGTATGAATTTATTGTGCTGAACAGCATTAAATACCGGGAGACGTCCTAAAATTTTTATACTTATGGACATTGACTAGCATGTTTGTTCACTGCACTTGCATTTTGTCCATGTAAATATGTTTGTGCTTATTAATCTACAGATACACCCAAGTCAATAATCCTCATCACAGACAGCAGGCCACAGTTAAAGAAGCAGAAAACAAACATCAAACAGAAGTGCTTATACATTATCTATGCAAAATATCCGGATCAAAAACAAACGACAAAGTTATTACATTTTTACCCCTAAATTCTTTCCCTGCTCTCTTGTTCTTTATTTCTTTTTCACTTCATCGTCTCCATCTCTAAATATATCTTAAATGCCTCTTCTGTATTCCAGGGTGTTCTGTTTCAGGAATGTTGCGCCAACAGTTTGTTTTCTTCCTCCTTTCACCACTTATCGTCATCATCGTCTCTTTGTACTGTAGGATTCTGCTCACTGGGCCATTTGGACCATTACTGCCTTCCAGGCTCTGTCTTTGTTGAAGTCCTGCAGCATTCCATTGGATGTTTGCTGCTGAGGGAGCAAAGAGGAAAATAGAGGTTAGAGAGAGATTGAAGATGGAAGAGAAACATTGAGATGAAGGATGCTGAAAGGATGAGCAACGCAATTTGATTTTTAAGTCGTAATATTGAAATGCAGTGTACATCGGCTCCAGAACAGAAACAAATCAATTAAGCATTCTCTAAAGTCTTGTTAGAAATAAGGAGAGGAGGAAAAAGACTTGTCTATTGCCTCAATGAGTCCTGCTTTTACCTGCTTACCTCACAGTAGTGTTTCAGGGTGTCATCGCTGTCCAGAGCCCCAAAGCGGAGCTTACTTTTGTAGGAGGCACAGTGCACCACAGTGGCAGAAGTTAGAATTGCCTGCACCAGCAGCAGCACCATCAGAATCAGCAGCAGGATGTCGTATGATTGCTGGATCAAACACACAAACTTACTGTAGGTGATACTGAATGAGATTTGTCATCAGTCACTCAGTCAGTTTCACAGTTTCTCTAAAAGAACTCCTGATGGGCCAAAAAGATCATGCTTTCTCCTTCACATCTTCACATCTTCACTTCAATGGACTCACCTTGGATGTGGGAACATCGTGCAGGAAAATATCAATACAGCTGATCACACTGCAAGAGAGGAAGCCAGAGGCAGAAAAGAGCAGGGGAGATGTCACACTGCTGATGGCAATCAGAACCTCCACCTGAGGGATACCGCAAAGAGAAAAAGGCAAACTGAGAAAGAACGGTTTTCGACTCAGAAGCAAAAAAAAAAAAAAAGGAATTTAGTTTTATAAACAAGAACTTTTTTGTTATTTCACTGTCACCATACATCCTTATTATCTTCCATGAATAAAGGTAGGCCTAACTTCTTATTTCACAGATTGTCGGTTATGTAGTGATGTGAAGAAATTACCCATAAATTACACTAAAGTAAAAAGCAAAATACATATAGTTTCTAGGAGTTATGTGGGTAAAAAAAAACCCATAATGTTAAAAATTTGTAAATTACACAGTGAAAGTATGGCTGAATAAAGAGTTTGAGATGGTAATTTTACTGAGAATTTACCCAATACTTTACAATAACTCCCAGTATTTCTGTTAAAAGTGTAGTGACTTTACATTTAATTATTGAGTGGCTATAATTTACTGTGTAATTACCCAATACTTTATTGCATTTCCGAGTTTGCTCTACTTTTATAACTTGTCACTGTATGTATTTTTACTTCATTATAACTTCTTTACATTTCTACATAATTAATAGTCTGTAAAATAAAGGGTTACCTAGAGTAAATTTTTCTATGACACTTTTCAAAAGCAGAAAAATATAATTTATAGTACAGTTATACTGCCAAACAATTCCATTTACTCATACACAACATTAATGCTACATATCATTATTGAGTAAATAAGTGTTTCTTTTCTTTTTCATAATTGACCATGCTTTAAGTAATGCAAAAGAACAATCCAAGCCTTTATATTGTACTCAGTGTTTGCAAGACTGAGTTGGGCGTTAGTTTAGCAATTGTTTAGTGTAATTAAAATGGCTTGGAGCAGTGTTTTGTACTCACCAGACATTTGTTGGGGTATTCTGAAACAACGTGACTGGCAATAGCACTAGGAAAACACTACAAAGGATTAAAGAGCAGACACAAAGTTATATGACAATGCTAGTGATGGCCAATATCTTAGTTATCAACAGGAGCTGAGAATTAAACACAGACTTACAGCCACAAGAATCCAGAAAAACGTGACTGACAAATAGGGCCCAGGGAGCAAAGCATCCATGTTGAGTGCAATAATTCCTCCAAACACAGCTGAAATTCCGACGATTACTTCAATCACCTATTGGAGACAGTCTTCAGTGATGGATAAGACTTGACCAGACACAAATATCACTGAGGGTACTCACAGAATACGCTTTAAGGAGTCGAGTGGGAAACACTATAGGCTTTATAACCACAGGCCTGTCGTATGATATTGGCTATAGATGGACAGAAATAGAGGAGTTGCGATGAAAGGGTGAGGAGAGTAGAAACACATAAAAGGGGAGAGACATCAGTTGGGAGATTGAAAGCAGTCATTCGCATATGCATACGCACACACACAAACACACACACCTTTCTGTGGCAGCAGCAGTCTTCTGCAGAGCGGGCTGACAAGATGACAGTGCTGGCCATCAGCACCTCCAGCAAAATCATCAAGATGAGATTAAAGTTGATCTGAAAACAGAGAGAGGGAGCATAGATACAATACCAAAAGTAAAAATTCAGAAAAAACTAAATTCTTTATCATGAAGGATAACATGATATGCATTTGTTCATTGGCAATTTTCATTCTGTATATTACTACAATGGATTTACATTGACAGCTGAAGGGTTCAAGACCAGTTTACATCCAAACCAAACCAGGCAGGTGGTCGTCACAGCAAAGGTAGACACATAAACCACCTGGAAATCTGACATCTTGAAAACAAAAAGAAAACAGAGACCTCTCAAGACCTTTGCTAGAATAAATCCTTAATTGCCCTGAGCAAGTTCAGTCAAAAAGTAAATAAAATATGATTATTTTTCTTGCGTTTGTTGTGTTCATTTTGTACTCACTGCAACATGTCTGTTCTTGGCAATGGCAAAACTGGCTATGGCTGCAGTTAGGCCCTGTGAGGATGAGTGAGCAATGAGCTTTTGTGAAATGCTGTCCTAAAATGATACGTCTGGACAGTCTAAGCTATGTCTATTATTTAAAGTGGACTGTGACTGTGAAAATGATGGTGACTTACAGCGCCTGCTGCACAACGTAGGTAGTCCATGGCAACAGGAAAAACATTTCCCAGATACAGAGAGAAACCAGATGTAATGAGCAGACTGCCCTGGAAGACACAGACACACATGCAAAACTATTCAAAAATCAGCTATGTATCATAAATCAGAGTTGGAAATCTGAAGGGAAAGCAACGTAATGCTGCTACAAGTTTGGAAATCATGATGGCGGGGGATGGTGTTCCGATCCAGGCTTCGAGTCTTACAGGAGGGAATCAGTGCATACTTGTTTTGTACTTCTTATAGAGAACAATCATGAAACAAATAGAATTTTATGTGTTTGATTGCACCACAAATCTTGAAACAACTGGTTCAGCCAATGGGAAGTTGTATAATTGTATGCATCAGGGATGAGCAGCACAGAGACTTTCTAAAATTTCTGGCATTAGCATGTAATGTTAGTCTTGGTTATTTGAGTTATGTGTTTATTTAAGCCATACTGACAAACAATCGCCTATTAACGTTACTTAGTTAGCTCATCTCCTAGCCTTTACTGTAGATCTTTTGGTGTCATTTGGAGAAATTTTCCGTCTTAAATCCTACAAGGAGACTGATTTTACAGCCACATGTTCATTACAAAATAGGCGTCATTTTCAGAGGCTAGGGGCCAGACAAAGCGCGGTTCAAAAAACTTTTATAATGGTGACAAACAAGGACTTGTGTACCCTGCCCGGAGGTATACTGGAACCCCGCCCAGGAGCCAGGCCTGGGGAATGGGGTCTGTACGCGAGCGCCTGGTCGCGGGGCCTTTGTCCATGGGGTCCGGTCGGGCTCAGCCCGAAAAGGAGACATGGGTCCGTCCACCACCCACAGGAGGAGCCAAAGAGCTCCGGTGCTATGTGGATTGGGAAGCAGTCCTTGGAAAAGGTGCTGGAGAGTGCCCCTACTGGGGACTCCATCGTCCTACTAGGAGACTTCAACGCTCATGTGGGCAATGACAGCGAGACCTGGAGGGGTGTGATTGGGAGGAACGGCTTGCCCGATCTGAACCCGAGTGGTGTTCAGTTATCGGATTTCCGTGCTAGTCACAGTTTGTCCATAAGAGTGTCTATAAGAGCACTTGGCACCAGGACACCCTACGTCGACAGTCAATGATTGACTTTGTAGTCGTATCATCTGATCTGCGATCGTATGTGCTGGACACTCGGGTAAAGAGAGGAGCAGAGCTGTTAACTGATCACCACCTGGTGGTGAGTTGGATCAGGTGGCGGGGAAGGAAGCCAGACAGACCAGGCGGGCCCAAGCGAATAGTGAGGGTCTACTGGGAACGTCTGGCTGAGGACCCTGTGAAAATGGTCTTCAACTCCCA
>KV751367.1:4191596-4207073 GCA_001698575.1 Mola mola | reverse complement strand
CTTTACATGATGTTTCTCAGAAACAGTCCTGAAAAGTTTTTTTTTTTTGAGTCCTTCAAAGCGTGGCACTAAAACACTCGGCTGTTGTGCTGCCAGCCTACTCTATGCCAAAGGGAGAGCGCCTGTGCATGACAACAAGGCGAGGATGAAGGGGCTCGCGCTGGGGGCAGAGTTAGCCACGCAAACACCCTTTTTAAGCTTGTGCACGCGCATGCACGCCAACAACACGCACACGGTGGGAACACAAGATCACTCAGAAATGAGCAGTACACACACACACACACACACACACACACACACTGTCTGTGTTTAGGAAAAAGCTTGAAGATGAAAAATAAAGCAGCTGTATGGAGAAACTGACTTAAACACTATATCATGTGGAATGTCACACAGTTTGTGTTCGTGCCTGAACACTTGACTGTGTCCCACTGTGGAGATCCCCACACGACCTACCCCTGCTCACAGTTCCCAGGCTTAATCACTTGGCCTCTTGTGTGACGCAGCTAATCTGATGAAGGTTAATTTCTGCTTAAAATAAGATTTTCCTAACTGCTCATTTGGGAGCGAGTCCTCTTGAATGACGACATGTTATGTGTGGGTGTGTGTGTGCGTGACAGCGTGTAGGCATGCAGCCCACGTGCATGTGCACCTCAGGTTGTTCATTCAGTCTTTATTAACACAGCCGAGCAGTCTCAGCACAACATTGTTCCTCTAAGGTGGTAACCATGGCGACTCCTTAACAACCGCCGTCACTCTGTTTCCTCGCCATTCCTGTCCCCACCCAGCACACACTGCAAATACCAGACATACTCAAAGAGAAGTGTTTTTTTTTACAGCTGTCAGCAGACAATAAGGGTGCCTGAGAGAAAAAACTAATAAGACACACTTTGGTATCTGCGAATGTAAGCCAGTAACATGAAGGATTGGATTGGATTGTTATATGACTGTGAGTTGAAAGAAATATTGGAGCCAAACAAATGCAGAGTAACCCTGCTGGCCTGGACGTTCATGTCAAACCTTGAAGAAGTAATATAAACAAAGAAGTAATATAGTACCTACACACAGCTTTTGTCACACCTGGTAGCACAAATATAGTTTTTTTTCCTTCACTGTGGACAGCAGGGTGGACTAAGCTCAGAATCTCCAACACAAAATGCATCCAGTGGCCAACGCTATATTTGAACACTAATAACCTGTTTACTATCTCAAAATGAACCACTTTCAAAGCTTATGTTTATGTATTATTTTAACATAACTGTTACTTTTATGTTTTAAACTTAACACGGCAGAGTGTAAATGAAATGTAATTTATAAGGGAAGACACTCATTTGGTGATCTTTATGGGTTCCAGACTTTGTGCTATTTTGAGCATATTTAAGTTTAAAAATAGCCGTAATTCCCAAATGGTTGATGCAATGCTCACTGTCACTGTCACCGTTCCAGTACTTATGGACCTAACTGTACTGTAGGGTAACACAATGCAACAAAAAAGAACTAATTACTTTTATTGTGAACAAATCTGGCTTTCGAACTGGTTTAATCTGTTATCTGATGTTTCATTCACTCCACCACATTTACATTTGCAATATGGTCTCGCAATACTGAGCTGGAAGTTCTCAAAAACAGATTAGTTTTACTTCAGCAACAACATGTGGTGCTGAGGGTAGTCATGCGGGCTTCAGGTAGAGTTGATCCTGACGTACTGTATGAAGGTTTGCTTTTATTTGTGTATATTAGATGTGAGATTAATTCTCGTGCCAGACTTCACGTTGCTGAGGATTAGTTTCTGCAGTATATCAATAAAATTATAAATGATATAATTGCACAATCAATCTCTTTTTTTTAACTAGAGCAATTCATTGAACTTACAAGCGGAGAACAAGACTGTGTTTTCTGTCTGCTGAGCTTGGACTCGCTCTTTCCATGCCTCATGCAGTAGTTGATGGGCACTTTCAATGTCCGAATGCTTTTTGTCCACTTTGATTTGCTTTACACCAGTGTGTGCTTCTCATTGTCTGCTTCCAAGCTTCCAAGTTTCCAAGCACATTTGCAAACTAGTCAGACACATAATGAATTATACTTCATATCAGCTCTGACAAGCTAAAACAGCAGAATACATGATTTAACATCTGTAAACATAAGAAAATATTAATAATAAAATATTACTTTAAGTAGCAACAGTGAGCTAGCTTTGATGCTAGCTTAATCGCTAGCTATGCTTATACAGGCATGTACAATAAAGGCCTTTACAGTATCGGTATGATTAATATTATGTGCACTGGCTGGCAACATTTTGGAAGTTCTGTGGTTCAATTCAAGTTTTTCTGGGTCTCACCCAAACACTGGTTTTGGTGCAGCCGAGTGCCACATTAAACCACTGCCCAGCTGAGATCTAACTTTTTGGCTGTGGACAACAAAATACAAATTTGACAGCCTTCACATAAAAAAAAAAAAAAAAAGAAGAATGGACAATGATTGTGAGTGTTTTTTGAACTGAACTGAGCTGATTCATAGTATTCTTTAATCTTCACAGGAAAGTTGGACCAAGTCGCACATAACGTGTACAAGTCTGGTGGTTTTAGCTGAATCCAGTTCAGGAGTAAACAGGCCTGGAGCTGCTCACGCACACAAGTGATGACACCATGTGACTGTTACACATTTAGTAACACATGCTGATGAGAAAAATACTCGCGCCTGAATTACCTTTTGTCCCAAGTGTGAAAACTGTTCAATATTTGTCCAACAGCTCAAACAAGACAGACACAAAAACACAGTCACCCCTTTGACATGCATCACTGAATCATATTTAAACGATGGACTTTTCAGTTTTTACAGTGATATCTAACATTAAGACAAATGAGAAAACATCTGTGAATATATACATTAACTTACATTATCAATAGCTTGTGTTTCTTTTATATGAACAAAATTTACACAGTGAGGTCCTCTTTCCCGCCCAGTTTGCCGTACGTCACGTGATGAGAGTCCGTCGTTTGTCTTATTTGGCTTTTAAGAGTGATCAGCCCAGATAATGACAAATGACTGACAAATATACAACTTAATCAATTCTGTACAGGTCCACAAGTTTAAGCACATAGTCAAAACTTGGGGCAAGAAGGGGCATACTGATGGCTTATCACATTACGCTGAGGTTGGTTATGGTCTCAACACACTGAGCCAAACATCTCCTCCTCTGTGGTCCCACTGGTGCTTACAGTACAACATGTAACACAGAGAGTGCCGCTTTCTTGTTAGGGTGTGTCAAATGAGGGAAACTTTTATGGTACTTACCGTTTTGGCAATGTGTGTGGCATAATAAAGTTATTTATGGAACGTATGTTACTGTAATTCAGAGCTGATCAACAAGGCAGACACAGAATTGCAAAGATCTGTGCTAAGGTTATGAGAAGCTTATTAGCAACTGATGAGTTCCACGGAAACAGACTGGACAGCCCCAGTCCATTTATCCTCTTCCACTTGAAACTCTAACACGTCACAACACAGTGGCTGTGCCCAGAGAGTTCGGGGCTTCAAACGATGGAGCCCTTGGAGGAGGACAGGTGGATGGACTGGATGCGAACGGCCAGAGTTTTCTCCAGGTCCTGCAGGATGTCACAGCCGGGGCTATCCGGAGGCGCATCGTACAACAGCTGCTTAAATGGCTCCAGCTCGATCAGGATCACCATGTTCTTCAGGAAGTAGCCCTCTATATAGGACGCCAAGTCTGGAGCACCGAGAAACTGAAAGGAAAAGGTGAAAAAACATAGCTGAGTTTACGAATTTTAACAACACCACTGTCAAGTCGGTGGACAAGCAAGTGTATATATCCTGAAATCCCTGATGTACACCAAAAAATGGTTAGCACAACTGGAGATAGCCTATGTCAGGGTGTCACCATGTAAGTATATGATCTCCTGATCAATTATCTCCTAATAAAGGAGATAATGCAAAATGCCACCTTGTAAGGGATCCTCATATCTAAAAATACTGGTAGTTTAATGAGCTCGAGGTCTCATGGCTATCTAGTAGTGAAAGAAAGAAGAAGATCCAGCCTCAAATTGTTTTGTGCTATTATGCTGACATGATGGATCTGCAGCATGGCTAACAACATTCTTACAAAATTCTTGACAAAATCAGCAGCTACAGCAAAGACAGCAGCGTAGCAGGAGACACCGTGTGTCACCATGAAAGCACATGATCTCCTGATCAATTTGTAGTTCCTTTGATGTAGATTGGATATCGGATATGTGACTGATAATATTATTGTTATTATTATTCATTATTTGTTTTTACAAAAAAAATTTCACCTGGTGGCCAATCAAAGTGATAAGAAAATACTGAAAAATATAAACAACTCCATATCTAATGGATATTGATTAGTGTGCAAAAAACTGAAGATCTAGCCTCCAATAGTTTGTGCAAAACAAAAGATCTGTGGTGGTGTATGCAATGGTGGCTGTAACGATCAGAATGTCCTTGATTTTTCGGGGATATAATTACACATTAGCTTGCCTTGACCTTAATGTGCTACAATAGTTCCATTTAGTACACAACTTACATTCAGTCATAGTATGGCCATTTTTTGAACTTTTCAGTATTCTGGGTCATATTTGCACCTTAGTGTGGTTGTAGAGCTCCACACATGTCTCGGTATTGATGTTCTTGGAGCAGATGATCTCACAGTGCCTCTGTAGCGCCTCCAGCTGGAAGAACTTGGCTGCAGACAGAAGCTGAAAAATATGTTTTGATTCAGTTTTAGTCTGTGCTTTGTGATAATAGAGCAGATCATGACATCTGAACAGTACAATACCTACAGGAGGCATTAAAATTCAGAACTAGAGTGTGTTTTCAGTGTAAGCTTTGCAACACGCAATAAAGCTGCCAGTGAAAGCTGTAAAAATGACCTGACCTCCATAACGTCAGTGTTCCTGATGTGCAGAGCCTCGGTCCCTCCACAATAGAGATACTGCATCACAAGCTGGCACACAACAATAAATACAGGATTCATTTCTGAAGGAAGGAGTACGACTGTGTGGTTCAAAAGCCTTTCAACATGTCTCACCTGAAAAATGTGATATTTGACATTGCTGATTTCAATGCACGTGTTTTCACCGCACGGTCTATTTGCTAGAAGGGTTTTAAACCTTGAAAAGCAGAAAATGAGGCAAGACAGACAAAAGAGAGGAATCACAGGAAAGAGAAGTCAATTTGGTATTTCATTCATGTTTTCAACGCTGTGAATGGTGCAAAGAGAGAAGCACAAGATGATTTGAATGACTGTTCATGGAAACATTTTCATTAGCATTTCAAGTATACCTGTTGGAAGCTGTGAAGAGCAGGACTTTATGGGCATAAAAAGGCTT
Organism: Mola mola; assembly: GCA_001698575.1. NCBI lineage: Eukaryota > Metazoa > Chordata > Actinopteri > Tetraodontiformes > Molidae > Mola > Mola mola. The sequence goes on along the minus strand of KV751367.1, from coordinate 4,201,710 downwards.
CCCCTCCACCAAAAAGGTTACATCCGACATCTCCTTGTTGTTCAGGAAGTGAGGATCTAAAAGACAAGGCCAGAAAAACTTCAACACACCACCTACAGTATACACGCTAGTACATTTCTGCTCCTTGTTTCCATCTCTGAACACTAGATGGCGGTATGGCCTCTTCCCTCTTTCCAACATTGTTCCTTTATGACATCCTGCCTCAGTACATTTGACAGTATAGATTTTCCATCCCCCCCAAAAAAACCAAAGCAGAAAATCCAAATCCAGCCCCTCACCCAGGCGCGATGACTGCTTCCTCTTGATCTCTGCCAGTTTGGGGATGGGGTACGGACCATAGCACTGGGTGAAGATTGCCGACAGCTGTTGGCTGATCACTTCATTCTGGCAAAAACAGAGTTATAAAAGATCAGAAAGCGGCTTGGAGCTCGCTCAGCCGGCATACACGGCGTTCAATGTTACACGAGTTGTTACAATGTTACGAGTTCCCACGTGTGCATTCAGGCCGCTGGCTCTCACTGAAGCATGACGCTAACAAACAGCTGTTAACAGCCTCCTGTTCTACCTGGAGCAGCCCTAACCACGGGCAAGTGTGTGTGTGTGTGTGTGTGTGTGTGAGACAGTTCAACTAAACACTTGCTACACAGACACAGCACTAATATGTCATTCTCCTCCATAGGTGGTTGCTTTTTACAGCAAGAAGAACAAGCTTTGTTTGTGATGAAGGCTGCCGGTGGTGAGACAGGAGAGTTTGAGAAATCCTACATCAGAGCTCATGCAATCAGAAGACCTCTGAAAATCTTACAGACCAGTCAGTGCTCTGCTGTGTTTAAGCCCCACTTTCAACCTAGGGATAACGGGAAAAAATGTGGACGAATGAAGTGGCTCTGTTGGTATCATTCGCGACTTTGGCCAGGGGAAACGTGTAATGAGCTGAGCCGAACTGAAGAGGGCCGCTCGGCAGAAACGCGGCTTGAAATTGAATAGCGCTGAACTGAAATGAACTCAGTTTGATGAAAGAAGGTTGTGGTGGGCGGCCAGGCAGCAGAATATTTGGCAGAGGACAGATGAAAGGCCCCTACATTGATGTCTTTGGTCCTCGTGCTGTAGTAAACAGTGCCAGAGGTCCCAGAGGCCCTTATAGAGGATGAGGGTCACTGGCTTCACTATATATCAGCCAAGACAGAGAAAAGGACTGACAGTCCAGCAACCCACTGAAGGCTGAGATGGCCTGAGTGTATGGGTGTGTGTGTGTGTGTGTATGTGAAACACTGCCCTTTTGTGTGTGTGTGTGTGTGTGTGTGTGTGTGTGTCTGTGCTAGACTGCAGCATTTCCCTTTTTTCCTTTTTCCTCATGTCAGCAATGACGGAGAAGCTCATCTCGACGGCAGGGCAGCACTAAGCCAAGACAAAGCACAAAAAGCAAACAGAGGAGCCAGACAGGGCAGTTTTAAATCTAATAGGGCCTCCCAAGAGGATCATGAGCTTAAGAAATGAGAGAGTACCCTGATGTGATGAGCAGCAAGAGTGGGTGGTGCTTGTCATAAATCATTATCATTTAAAGAAATTGATATTGAGTAGGTCTCGGGGGCCCCGGCAGTCTCTGTGAAGCTCGGGAGCTGAACAAGCGCAACAAACGCACACACACAAAGAGATGAGCTCAGTACAGGCAGCAGGTATATTTGAAAGTGCAGAAGAAGATCAGAGGTTTAGAAGAAGTTTCGCTGATTCCCACTGCAATTCCGCGGGCCACGCTGACAGTGTAGTACCTTGCTGGCCCTGAGGATCTGGAACATGAGAGGCATTCCGTGTGTGACCAGCTCTTCGGTGTACTCCTCTTCCTCGATGCAGCTGAACTCCTTCAGGAGGCCCTGGATCAGAGGTCGGCGGTGCTGGTGGTAGCACGTGCGCAGAGACTCCAGCCAAGTATGCAAAGTCCACGGGACCCCTGGGAGGTAGTCGCAGACAGTAAACAGACATGCACAAAGTAGATGTTGCACAGTATGTGTTGCACACATAACATCTGCAGACTAACCGAGGCTCCGTATGTCTATGGTGATGTCGACGTGCCCATGTTCCGAACTGTGGTACATGGCTTCTTTGAGGGCTTTCAGCTTGGCCTTCCCAGTTCGGATCAGGTCAATCTGAGAGGGACTTCTACCTTCCAGCTCCGAACCCTCCGCCAGGATCTCTTCCAAGGATAAGACGTCGCTTTTCCCTTTCTCTGGATGGGACAGCAGCTTCCGAAACACATTTCTGGAAGAACGAAAGCGTAAGAGGAACTCTCAGTTGACCATTTATAATCACGATTTACTTTGTGTTTCCTGTCAGGTATCATCACCACGAGTCACTCAACAGGTGAACTTGTGTTATAATTAACACTCGTGTCCAAAGTGATCCGTCAATCGTTGATGCGTGGTCATTATTAATGAGAACTGGTACAAATACTGTAGCTCTCTTTGACTGAGCAAGAATGGTTAGTTAAACACATGCTAAGTGCATCAACAAACAAGCCTTGCAATGAATTGTGGGATTCTAAGTAAAAGGATTACATTTGGATTTAAAAGGTGGAAGTGACTTGACAATATAGACTGTCACTATATAGACTAATAGACCTAACTAATTTCTGGCTATTTTTGTAAACTTAAACAAGATATAAATAGTAGGCTTGAATCATATCTGTTAAAATTCTGTTTTTAATTTCTGTGACGCACTTGCAGAGAAATACATCCTGTATTTGTTTTGGTCAAATTGGATATGACTTGGCGTAGTGTTGCAAAGGTAGACTTAGATACAGTGGGGAATAATGTAATCTAATTTGGTGGAAACTGCAAAACAAACCCGTAGGGAAAAGTTATGTGAAGCTCAGTTTTACAGGACAGAAGCATCCCTATAATCCTCATAATGTGAAAGGCATTTCCTCTATTGAACTAATTTATTTGTTACTTATATAAACCTAGGTTTATAAATGTTATGTGCTTTGTGATGAATGTCAGAAAAAAGTTTTGACATTCATGTTAGGGCTGGATATACACTATATATAAAATTTTTTTTGGGGTGGGGCTATATCACAATACACAGTATTTATCATTGCATATTGTTTTGTTCGTGTATGTGTGTGTGTGTGTGTGTGTGTGTGTGTGTGTGTGTGAATGCGTGTTACATACCTGTGTCCATGAGCTGCTGCCAGACTGTAGGAGTTCATGTCTCCCTGTGGCGCAGTGGAGATGCCATTACGGTACATGGTTCCCACCATGGGGTCCGCTCCCCGCTCCAGCAGCAAACTCACCAGCTCGAAGTTCCCTGTGCATGAAAAACAATTGGCGGATGAGAGATGAGAGCGAGGGGAATGTCATTACCCTGCATGCATTCCTCCCGCTGAGTGTCAGGTGTTATTGCTGGCCAAGTGTGGAGGCCCAGCTGGTGGAGTCAGCATGTTCCGGTAGAGCTAGACTGGAAGCAGGGAATGGGAGTGATGCTGTGTCTCTGTACCTGCAGCAGCAGCCAGTTGCAGTGGGGTCTCTGTGTAATTCTCCATCCCGTCCTGCAGGGAGCCCTCCACGTTGGCCTTGGCATCCAGCAGCAGCTGCAGATGTGGCCCGGGGTGGGGGTGGGGATGGGACACAGACAGGCATGATGGGAGAAAGACAGGTAGAGAGAGAGAGAGAAGGATGATCAGTTTCATGTACTGTATATGAAAATAATTTTCGAAATGCAGTATAAAAACAAACTAGTTGTTTTAACTTTGTGTCATTAAAGTGCCTTAATTCTTCTTTTAAAGTTTAGCGAAAAAAAAAATTCTGTTTTTGTTTAGTTTTTACAGTCTATTTTCTATCTTGCTGAGACCAAGATGAGAACATTTACAGCACTGTCAAATCTGCTTGTGCATTGTGATGCAGAGTTAGCAGATGTTAAACAGCATTGCAGGAAACAGTCCAATTCCTCCCCAAAAATCTTCACATTTTTACACTAAGTTAGTTGTGTGGATGAAGTTAACAGTATTTAATATGTTTGGCGATGAGCTTTACTGGTGCTGTTTCTCCCTGTTTCCAGTATGCTACTTTTTAACAAAAGCTAACCCTTTCCTGGCAAACTATTCTTCTCATGTTTGAACAACTATGAGTATATGGTCTCCCGAAGGTGCTTGGGTGTATGTATTTATCTCATTTTAGATACAATACATGACTTCTGCCTTTACACAATTGTGCAATGCTGCTCATACAGCGACTGTCGTTGATAAATGAGGCTGAGTTCTATCTTGAGAGAATGATCTTAGCAAGTTCCTGAATCTCATAACTTTATGTCATTGAATAAAATGAAAAATGACTCCCATTTAAAATTAATGTCTCGAAAAATTTAGTGTGAAATGAATAATGTGAATACACTGTGAGTCTGAATCAAATCTTTTTACCTTCATTCTTCGGTTTTTAATCAGAAGTCCTCATATTTCAAATTGTGTCACTTGGCTAAAACATTTTCCATTACAATTTAATGATTCGAAAATCAAAGGACAGAACATTTAGAGGACAATCAGTTAAATGAGTTAAGTAACAATTGGACTGCTGTGTTTCCACTCTCCACTCACTAAATCAGTCTGATCCATTTACTCAAAAATGTAAATTGATGGCGGGCCACGAAATATAGACTGGGCAAATGTGCTGTCTGAAGACAGGAAAAAAAAAATCAATATTCACATCACACAAATGAAAAATAAAAAATAAAAATAAAAAAAAGAAGACAGTAGACAACTCCTTGTGAAGAATTGTTCATCGTCCTCACCCCTAATAAGCTGCGATGACAATAAACAAACAATAAAAATGACAGTGATGACCAACCATGAGCTGAAGCACAACGAGAGGTCATGATGAAAGAAGCACAGGTGAGGAAGGACGTCACTACCTGCACCACAGGCACATGTCCGTGTAACACAGCGAAAGTGAGGGGCGTCGCCTGCCGCGTTTCGGGAAAGACTGAGGGGTGCTTGTGCACTGAGTTTGGCACCTGGGGAAGGGACAGGTGGGTGGGTTGGGTTGGTAGGAGGGAGGGAGAAAGGTAAGGGAGAGAGATACCAAGCCATTAAAACTGCTACATGGCCTACGGAGCGACAACACAAGCATCTGCAGGAAGGAGAAGGGGGACAGGATTCTGTACAGGAGGAACTAGAGTAATTAACGGTGAACCCCGGGGCTGCAGAGGACATCCTGTCGCTGTGTTCGCCTTCTAATGAACACGATGGATTGATCTGTCTCATTACAGGTCTAATGGTTCCGCTCTGATCTTTCCACTGTGGGCTCTGACCTGACCTCGCTAAGACTCCCTGCATAGGCTCCATGTGGGCCAGATGAAAGCCTGACGTACATGACACACATGTGAACAAAGCACAAAGGCACTGATCTTTTGCAAAATTCCCAAATTCCCCATTTATTAACATGGTATGAGTTTAAGAATATATCCTGGACAAAACCCCAGTTTTTATTTTAGTTGTAATTTTTTGAGATCGAGATTAAGATTCTCTTTTTCAAGGGAGACCTGGCAAAGTAAGTCGGCAGCGAGAACACAAAGTTGCAGACGGAGACACAAAGTAAGTTAAAGTACAATTCAAAGCACTAAAATTTGAAATCAAAAGAGAGCTCTCTAAGGAGTCTAAACTCTCTGAGGACATTTTTTTTTACAACCAGACAAGCTAAAAATATCGAGTTCATAGATTCTGCTTAATTCAGCACATACATAAGAAATGTCAGCATCAAATGCTACAAAAGATTTGGACCTGAAAGGTCAAAGATCAAGGTCACTGTAGACAATTTATTAAAATCACTACAAATCAAGAGTTTCCTCATAGAATTCATGTAAATTTTAACTGAGATATATCTTCAGATCATCGAATTCCACAACAGACAATAAGATTTTGAGTGTATATGTATTTGCATGGAAAACACACACACTTCGGTTTGGTTAAGATTTCCAGGAAACAGGAGCTATGTTGGGTGGCGTTAAATTTACTGGCAAAATTCAAACTGTGAGAGCCAGGCAGATAAGACAAAACAAACTTTGGTCTTTGTTTTTATATGACAACTGTTGATAAATAGAGCATTTCATATGGAGATAAGAAAAAACACAACTCAAACCACCCTAATGTTTTCAATGTTTCGTTTACTTTTGCTACCGTAGCTTAGCACTGCAAGCACTTCGGTAGCATGTTACTGTGAAATCCATTACACTGTAATTACTCTATAAGTTTCTGCTGAATATTTGCATTGTTAACACCACATCCCCTGAATGTAGGCGACGCATTTACAAAAATACTTATTTTGTTTTTCTCTGAAATTTGTTTCTCACAGTTTTGTTCTCGAAGCCATACACATCAACAGGAACTATTAAGTATTTTATGTTGCCCGACTGGTGAAAAGAAAAGAAAATCTGTCTTTGTAAACCATCGGGTGCAAAACCAGTCCATCTTTATATTTTGGGTCGACAGTACTTTGTGCTTTGGCCGAGGGCCTGAATGCAGTGGTCAGCTCTGACACAAAGGCTGATGGGACATGAGGACCATGAGATCATGAGGCCTTCACTGAACCATCTCGATTCTCTGAAACACTCAGAGTAGATCACTTTTCTTAAAGCCAGGTGAACAATTACTCAGCAGCAAACCTTGATGTAACAACTTTAAACACTTATATGCAAGAAGGTCAGAAGAAGAGCAGTTAGGGTCTCATGATCTGCAGCCCTTATACATTTAGACAGATGAGAGAGAACAAAGAAGTGGGGATGAGGGACAACATGATTGGTTTTTCTCCTATCTAATACCACATACACAGTTGAAACCACTAACTGTGATTTCAAATGTAATTTCGAAAAAAATGAGCATATCGGTTTCACTCTAAATTAAAGATGCACTTCTATTAGTCTGATGAAGGCCACACGTGCTTCATTTCGCTCATTTAACTCTGGTCTACCCAATGTTAAAGTGGGAATAGTAGTAAAAAAAAAAACTTCACCAGGACTGACCTCGCCATTAATATCAGCTCCTGCATCCAACAGCATCTGTACCATGGCCTCGTCTCCTCGGACACAAGCGTACATCAGAGGGGTCATTCCCTTCACAGAGCAAACACATCATTTCAGCAGCGTCAAACCCCAAATCAGCCCGCCAATTTACTCCTATGAAACCCAATCTTTCTAAATGATAACATTGAAATTTTTATCTTTTTCCTTTCATCCTGTGCCAATTAGCCATTTGAACATGAGTTTCTTTTACATTTATAACATCTTGAGTGAAATGACTTATAGGACTCATCATTTCCAAGAAAAACACATAAATTGACACTATCGGCAACATCAACACACCTTTTCCTTGAGAGATAGGCAGTCCTTGATTCTGTGTTTAAAGGTTACTGCTTAGATAAGCCTCAAACTAAATTACGTTTTTTTCCTATGGTAAAAACCTTAAGTTACACATGCAGTATTTCCCTGATGATTTCCAGTATTGGAGGTAGTCGTCGTGATATAATGCAGGGTACTTGGTAGGAAAGCTGCAGGAAATATATAAGCCAGAATCAGCTTTAATATTCATGACTGCCTGTCCGCACACATGTCTGCACTGTACTTAAAGGTGAAAGAGTGAGTTTGACTATGCAAGAAAGATTTTCTGACTCTGAGGCTGTGTACAGTGTGACTGCGCCTGCGTATGCATTATTTATAGTGTTGACTCTATCTCTAACCTGCTCACTCATGCTGTTGATGCCATCAGGCCCCAGCAGGTTAACAGCCTGCTTCACCAGGTCTGTGCGTCCACAGCTGAGCATACGGAAGCCCAGGTCCTGCAGGAACTTTGCTTCAGTAGAGGTGGCATCCAGTCTCCTCGAGGCACAGACACAGTCATCCGTTCTGAAGGGCAAAGCACAGGATTCACTGTGCAGGCAAGGCAGTTTGGGCTGCTCACAAAGCCCCATGTTTTCCCTGACCACCTGACGAGCTTTCATTCACACCAAAGGAAGAAGAAAAATCATTTCTCTTATCTTTTGCTCATATTTTGTGCTTGCGTGCTAGTTCACACGTGCGCCCGCTGGTATTTTTTTTGTTTCCAGATGAAGCGGTTGGATCCACAAACACACACACATACTCTGCAGCCTAAAGGCGGCACACTGCTTACAGCCATACCGGAGCTGGCGAGGCTCGCAGTCCACTCCGGGCAGCAGCAGCCTGGCAGCCTGCCGCACGTCATCGCTGTCCACAGAGAAGCTGCGTCTGTGCTCAGTGTGAACCACGGCCACGCGCACCCACTCCATCAGAGGCGGCAGCACCATGAACGGCCTACGGGGGGAGATAGAAGCACATGCACGTCAGACTCTTACTGAACTTCAGTCATACTCTGTACTTGGTGAGCTCTGGCACTTGCAAGGAAAATCCACCTAACACAGATTTTGCATATTTTATTTTGGAGCGATTGCTCGGTTTTCAGCGGATATCTGAGAACAGGATGAACTCCGTGTAGAGGATAAAATTAAAGACCTGAAAGTAGCATGTCAGAGACAGACACTTTGATGTGAGACAGCATATATAGATGGTGGACCATAGGGTATAGCAATAAAAAATATGAATTCTGTTTCTACACAGCCTGAGTCTGCATCCAATATGTCTGTTCCCTACTTGTTCTGCTCAATTATAGCAGCTTAAAGTTGACAGAATAATGTTATAATACTTTGCAGAAGCTTTTAGGCCATATCTGGTTACACTGAAGATGCCTACATCTGTAATGTGCTATGAAACTACACAATACTTAGCAACATACACTACATGTATTTCAGTATTTTCATAAAATGCAATGGGATGCTCATCTTAACACTCTACAGAGAAAACACTTAATTTACAATTTATTTCACATTTCTAAGGTCTTCTGAATGTAATGGTGCTCTCTGCATGCCAACATATAATATTCATGACACCTCGCCAAAATAAGCACAAGGTTTGCAGTTATTTTTAAAACTTACTGTAGCATCACCATTCTATACCATCAGAGAGAGGCAGAAATTATGCAGCTGACCCTGACACCACAGCAAACAGTGCACAGCTTGTGAAAGACAAGTGTAATTAAATGAAACAGAGTTTAAAGTCTCGCTCTGCAGGACCCAAAGCCACGACGTTCCGAAATGTAAATATGCAAAACACAAACGCCACCAGCATGGATGAATATAACAACTCCCCCTCTCCTTGCTTCCCGACTTCGTCTCTCTTACTTTCGGCCTGCGTCATTATTTGCTGCAGCTACATGAAATCCATATGCATGAAGATACATATGCATGGTGTCACATTGTACATTACTGCACTGACAGCTTGTTATGGATATCAGTGCACATGTATTTTTTGTAACAAAGAGCTGTCATAAATTCATTTTACAAAATATAACCACAGCATATGGCGACCATGTTTTTCATTTTACTTCGTATATTCATGCCTGCTGGCATCACACATTATGAGGGACGACATCAACTATTATAAAGCAAACACATGTATTTCAGTTGATGAAACTCCTCTGGGATTTACTGTTCAATACACAAATTTACAAATGACGTCTCTAATGCTTGGACTGTCCTTGACACATGCTTGGCCAACATTCGTCACTCATTCTTAATTAGTTGCTCGTCAGTGCTACACTGTGAGTCAACGCGTGGATCTTTTGGCAACAGTTTGAGCTTCTAAGAAATGCAAACCCTTTTGGTGTATGTGCTTCAAAGGAGCCTGACCTTCAGCCACGAGATGGTATTGCTTCCGCAGGCTTCATTGAAGTGGCACGTAACACTTAATCAGGAGGCCTGGAACGTATAACAGCGGTACATTGCCTTGAGAGCTCAAAGGAGGCTCGAGTTCATCAGAGGTTCAAGGTCATGTTGCGATACAAATCTCTTTCAAGAATTTCACTAATTTGAGTTCTGGTACTGTGTTAAAATATGTGTAGAAACAAACATGCACAGATGTGATTTTAAGTACAAATGGTGATCAAATGTAAAGCAGGCATGAGCTGGACACCTGGGAAACACACAACCACCAACTTTCTCCCTGTCAAGGGGCGAAGTGCAGAGCCCCAGAGGAGGACTGCTCAGGCTAAACTGTCAGCATT
>KV751367.1:4175327-4191353 GCA_001698575.1 Mola mola | reverse complement strand
ACACTGTGTCAGTGGCAGTAATTATAAATACTGACTGCGGACATGTAGGTGCACACCCACTTCCCGCTGCTGCTGCTGCTCAGATCGCCAAGGGAGCTCAGTCAAGTGTCCAATAAGCTGAAAATTCACTTATATACAGCTATACTTTTCTTCCAGAGGAAAACATCTGGTGTGCTATTTCAGAGGCGAGCATAGAGAGCCAGAAATACAATAAAACGTCTGCATAGGTGTACAGTTACAGCAGACTGATGGCTGCAGTTCTCTACATCAGGAAAATCACCACTGGATAGTGTCTCTGAAGTCACACACTGAGGTCAGGAGGAGGATGGTAGCAGCAGACTTTTCCCACTCCTGTCTCATTGTGTTGTTTGATCATTGTCCCAGTGAACATAAAAGCTGCAATATTTTCTATTACTTTGCCTTGATCTTGATTTGTATAAAAACATAAAACTTTATTTGGCTCAAATGTGATGGGAGGTGTGAATAAAGATACTGCAAAGGACAATTTTCTTTCCCCATCTTATATAAGAAATTAAAGAAATATTTCTTCTACTGTACTTTAATCGACATCTTATAATCAATGCACTCCTTTTGAGATTAATGGAAAACAGAATATAATTAAACTGTATGTTAACCCTGCAACTACAGCAGTGGAAAGTCACCCAAACTGGTTGAACTTTTAATATAACTGACAAATTTGTCACATCTTGAGTTAATATGGGGGAAGAGTTCCCTACATCGAACCAGCAGATGGGTAGCAACATCCACATTAGTTTCTCTGTGTCCACCTGATGCATGTAAGATATTCCATCTCTTTTTAGTTTTTTGGTTCTTGTAACAATATAACAAACAAAAAACTTTAGCTGAAAAATTCTTAACCATGTTCACCAGCTGGCAACCAGTCACCAAATGTGTCTGTTTGATCAGTACAGGTGAGACCAAAGTGCTACAATTAATACAAACAAGCTGAAACCTTAACTGGTCAGAGAGCATGAAGGATGGTGGTAGGATGGCCTTGACCTTTGGTGACAAAGGGTCTAAGGTTAAGGTCCCTTAAAGGCCATCACTCTAGAAAGAATTGACTTAAAAGAGGTCCAGCTGGTGTCATTTGTATCTGACAGCACAGGCTACAAATGATTAACTTTTGGACTTTCTAGGTCAAAGGTCAAGGTCACTGAAAGGTCAAACAGAGTCTTTAGATACAGAAGGAATTGACACACAGAGCGGTCGTGCCATTGTGTCGTCTTTTTCACACCAAATGACCTAAAAATCACACTAAGGATCACACTTAATCATACCTAAGAACAAACTGAAGTGAAGCATTTATTGCTGGGGAACGTATGATATAGGGCATTTAGCTGCGTTGACGGATGTCTGTATCTCATTTTCTTTTTCCTTTTTGCGACACCTTAGACCTTAAAAAGCGCTCACTTTGGAAGTTAAGCTGGGCAATGCAGGTTTTAGAAACATAGAATTAGCTAATGTAACTACATTTGGCCCAGGTTCTTTGCAAAGTATCTGTCACTCAGGCTTTTTCGACCAAGTTGTGCTACTTCAGACCCTGTGCCTGTTTTTGAAGTTCTTTGGGTTCTGACAGCCAAAGACCTAACTATGGGCTAGGACAACTGGTCCCAGAGTAGAACCAACACCACTTTCTTTTCAGTAGACCATAAATCAATAAAAAAAACATATAAAACCTTTTTTTTTTTTTTTTAAACAACTAATGCATTGTGGGACCCATCCATGGAAGAATTAAGAAGAGGTTTGCACAATGGATATTAAATTGAAATAGCAGTGGTCTGAGGAAGAGGCAGCCTGTTTACTTGGGTGTTTGGATAAAAAATCTGGCCTGCAAAACAAGGAGCAACACTTGTAAAGAGTCCTCACTATTTGTTCTAGTGATGCTGGGAAATCAGTGACATTAGACAGTTTACAGTATCTCCTGACATTAAGGGGTGTTGAGGCTTTCGTGGCTATGGAAAAGCAAAGGTTTGCGTATTGCACCAACTCTGAACCAGCAAAAACCAATAATAGAACCAGCTTGGGAAAAAAAATCTGCTTCAATTGTGTTTTCAATAGTTTTCGGACATTGAGAATCACAAAAATAATTGGAAGACCAATTTTTTTTGGGGGGGGGGTCTTTTCCTGAAAGTGGTTGTCAATAACAAACATTTAATTCTTTAAGACATGCTGGGATTGCTGGATCACTTTCAATACCTAGTTTATCTTTACACTTGTCTGTATTGCTGCTGAATTTGAAGCCCCTCTTTGTATTTTGCCTGTATTTCTTGCTTCTCACCTCTCGGTTTGTAAGGTAACCTTGGAGGGCTCAACATTGGGGTTCTCCCACTCCATCTGAGGACAGTGCATGAAGTAACACAGTGTGTAGATTGCCTCAGGTTGCCAGTGGATTGTGCCACTCTTCTGGTGCATTGGCGTTCCGTTGTTGTGGTTCTTCATGTACAGCGGCTGTAGGTAGTGCATGGCTCGGGACACCAGGTCACCTACACACACATCATGCCGGGAAAACACAAAACAATCACGAGTGGTAAGAAAGAAGTGGACACAAGGGTGAAAGGACAGTTATATTTTAAGCACCCGGCCTTTAAAAAGAATCATCCTCATTCCTTCCAGCTCCCTCGGGGCTCACTCTGTCAGGGGAAGTTTCCACACATTGCAGTCTGGAAAATGACAGGGTCCATCCCAGTCATTTCACAGAGGGAGAACTGGAGATTCTTAGGACCACGCTGTATGAAAAATGAATATTTATGGGTAAGCATTAGCTTCTCCAAGCTATTTCCTCTGAATAATTTGTCAGCCCTTCAAGGTCATCCAGTTGGACTCGGAAAAATCAAAGCTTCAGACTTCTCTGCAAATAGAAATTTAAATATTCACTGTGAAAGTTAAAAGAAAGTAAGCCGTTCTTGGAAAAGCTTGGTACGCCTCACTTTATTTTTAATGTAAGACAGATAACCTTTTAGTGCAGCAAATTCAGTTCATCAAAAATCTAAAACTGGATGGAAAATGTCTTTCACAGACAGCCTGGTAATCGAGAACAACATGGACTGCAAGAAAGTATTGTGTCTGTGGCATCTTAGTTACTGAGTGGCAGAGCCCGCTGGCTTGAAAAACAGCCCCATATTACCACAGCCTGGAATACAATCCCATTTCATTGAATGCAGTAGAGTAGATAGATTCTTGTTGCGTCCCCCTCCTGTCTAAAGCTGCTGCACCATGAGAAAATGTAATGAAAGTCTCAAGGGGGAGGTTGATCTGAAAAAGACACAGTGTCATATATTTCTCATCAATTTGATAACAAAACAAGAAAAACCCCCCACATGAGGCCATTTGATATCCAGGTCAACACAAGCTGCACTTTGTGTGTGTCTATGCAATATATAGTGAGGAACAGTAATTCCCTCTGACAAAAGGCTTGTTTATCATCAAAATTATACTATTTGGCTCTTGCCAAAATTCCATTTAGCCTGAACAATGCTAGAGGCGAGTGTGAAGAGAATGCCTGAATGAGTGAAGCGCATTCATGCAACCCAACAGTCCATCTCTCCACTGTCCGCTGAAAACAGTGGGGCTGCATGTGCTGGATATTAACTGATGCCAATGAGCAGGAACTAAAACTCTACATTCTCTTTGCTGTCTAACCACCCTTGTCTTTCTCTTAATTGTACCAACGATGATACAGACCGGTTTGTAATGATGCTCTCTTAAGCCAGGGTAAGGGGAGCTGAGGTGGTTAGCAACAGCCAGCGAGTCTCATGCCTTAATAATGCCGGCCTGTGACATTTCCTGTGCCAGCAGAGGAGGCAGGTGGGGCCGAGGAGGAAGATTAGTTCAAAGAGTGAAAGAGTGCAACAGCAGAGGCTTAACACATAAAGTGAGATTACTGACTCTTCTTCAGCAGGTATATGCAGAAATAACCGCTGGAAACGGATTGACTCCATGTTATCGGTGAGGAGCGCAGAGCTGTGAGCATTCTTTGTGTTTGTCTAAAAAAGAACAGGAAAGGTACAGTATGCAAGTACAGTGGTTTATTAAGCTAAAATACCAAGAGCCTTTTCTTTAATAGATATAAGCCTTTAATCGATACCTGGGTAACTAAACGTTTATGCTAATAAGAAAAGAAGTGGGAGAGGACACACGCAGCAGTCCAGCTCTTCAGGTACCTCTGTGATTACTATTCAGCTGTGGTACAACGCTCCCTCTTTGTTTCCAAAGGTATAAAATCCCCTTAGAGGACCAAAAGTACACAAACATGCCAGTGTCCAGAGTACAATGTGCTGCTTTGATTTACAAGGGATTTTACAAGAGCTGGCACCTGTTGAGGTCAGGTACTGGCAATGCAGCTCCCACATAGAGTAACAAGCAGACTGCTCATCACTTCAGAGAGCGTGAACACTGTTTAATGATCAGCTGTGACAGACAAAAATGTTTGGAAATGTAGAAACTAACCCTCATTTCCCATAGAGTATATCATTATATTATATTATAACAGATTATCATTATATTCAAACCTAATAGGTAAATAATTTTTGCAGCAGCTAGCTTTCCTTTGGGTACTCATGAATGTTTCCTGGCTGCACAGTGCAGCTGCTGCCTTCGTCACAGTTTGTGTGCTTCATTCATTTGCTGCAATGCGGCCGTGATTACAGTTAATGCCTGCCTGTGGCCATCCTGATGCAACAAGATGCTGAGTTATTCCTCCAGTCATTATTTTGCCTATTTGAAAACAGCCACCCACTATACTGTGTCAGTTTAACAGATATAAAGGTCCTTATGGGAGCTGCTGCATGTAAAAATCTAGTGACGATGACAAGACAAGCCTCGCAAAGAACAAAGAGAAAAGAAAGAAGAAAGGCAACAGCTTTACAAAAACTCACTAACTAACTCAAGCTGTTTTAATATCAATATTCCTTCAAAGAATGTTGTACAACATTCTTCCCCCGTCATTATCTATCTCTTACTTCACTTTCAGACTGACTTCTGGAAAGCGGAGGCGCCCCAAGTCAGTTACAGTTACAACATAGCGTACGAATGACACCTTGCATCTTTGGACAGTTTTGTGACTTAACTTTCATTTGACGCCGGTGTTCAATGACGAGCTTTGAGCCTGCTGATCAGAATCAACATCAAAGCTCAAAACACAAAGAGTACGAATGGCCATTAGAAGTCTCTGCTGTTAGTTCCTGGCTGAACCATTTACAGAATAGAAACAGCCCTGATTCTATCACACCGGACCAAAGAGCAGAGCAACAGATGAAAAGCATCACGGAACACAAAAACAGATTTCTGGATTTCTGGAACAAAGACAGCCTTGTCCTTTTTGTTGGCAAAATGGGTTTTAAGCTCTATGAATAATTAGGATGTTTTTGAATCAACATTATTAACTAACATACTATGATGTCTTCCTCTCCAGGGAATTTAAGGGTAAATACTCATTTTTAATTCTTTGTTTCCAGGGCCAAATATGGTTGAAGGTTAAAAAATTGTTAACATAAAAGACAGAAGTCACCCGGCTACAAATGTTCATTATGAGATAAACGCCTGGACACCGAGGAGTGCAAGAAATGTAATATGTGTGTTTTTTTCTTCAGTTCCACAATAAAATCCCTTTGGCACTCTTCAGTTTGTTTCTACATAATTGCAGATTAAAGGCATAGTTTAATAAGTTGGTTTGCTTTCTTGCCAAAATTGGAGCCAAAAATGGAAACCTTTAGAGAAACCCTGGCTACTGGTTTTCAGTGTTTACAGCTAAGCTAAGTGAGTGTCTCCACATTGTAGGAAGATATTTTGCAGACGAACATGAGCATGGGATAGATCTTTTTATCTAAGTCTCAGCAACAACAGTTTTTGCATGACCGAGTGATCATGACATACCAATAATTGCAGTATTTGTTGACTATCATTTCAAATATGCTAATTTGCCATTTTGCCAGAGGAGAAAATGAGAAATCACAAAGAAGTGAATCAGTGGCAAATTTGTAAAATTGATTTAAAATGTCAGTGCAAAAAAAAAAAAATAAATAAAAAATCCCCAACAGAGAAGGCAAATTTCACTGTGCAAATGTAATATTATTCCATGACTTTCTTTTTTAAAGAAATCTCTCCCCCAACTGTCTTTTTACCTAACCTTCAATTCCTTGTCTGTTTCCCATCTTGCTCTCTTTTAAATACGCCGTGTCAGCTCGATAGCACAGTCATCACCAACTCTCCTGCTTTTCCCAATTATCATTTTTTTTTTCCAGCTTGAGCCGCGTTTCTGTTCGCAAGTCCTGTAGCTATTTACTGAGCTCCTCTCCTGAGCTGATAACACTATCACCAGACTGAGCTCTACTATTATCCAGAGTGTGTTTACCGTGTCAACGTGTCAGACTTAGTCCTTGCTTGACCTCATCAATACAACACGGAGAGAGGACCGGTGGTGTGCTGCGCCCCACCTGAGTAAACACTGAGGAGAACAGGCTCAGCGTTTGTTCTGATGATAAATGTTTACACTAAATATAAAGAAAGCCTTCCACCAGCCTTGTCTTGACATATCATTTCCATGACAACAAAAACTGACCCCACACCAGAGTTTTTTTTTTGTTTGTTTTTTTAATGTATATTGCGTTGTGGAATCTTTTATTCTTCTGTCAACAGGCACTGTGTTTTCTTGGAATGAGCCGCAGACTTGCAGGGAACCAGGAAACAAAGCTGCTAAAATCACTTCCAATAAGCATTTTGTTTCTGTGATTACATCGAATGGGATGGTGAAGAGTGTTGTCAGCGGTTTGCAACACAGCCTGCCATCGCAGATTTGTTTTTGTCAGAAAGTAGCATTGAGTATTGTACCTTTTTGTTGCGGAGAGGATGAGGGAGTAAAATATAACCAGCACGTAATCTCTCAAATGATGCAGATAAACTGTTATCATTAGATTAAAAAAAAAAATCACTTCTGTAAATAAACACCCTCAGAAAGCATTCTGAGGTAAATTATTGTTTGTAAAATAAGTGAGCTCGTCGTGGAGAGACATTCATTTAACTCTCAGTGGACCTGAAAAACGTACAAGCTAAAATGATTTTTAAATTAATGACTGCAGTTAATGATTTACATTCATTTAAATAGGCACAATAGGCATAGAGCAGAATTATGACATTTAGCCTGGGACAATATTTGTCTCTGATTAAACATCACAGTATCATATCAGTCAATAATTCCATCCGACACAGATATCAAGGAAGCTTCTGAATAAACACCTTCAGAATCATTGACTATCAGAATAATGTGTAAATTCATGAAATGCTTGTCAAGACTTGTCAAGCTCTGTGTTACCCTTGGTATAATGCAATAAAATGTTGTTTTAGATGTTTTAAATTTCCTTCTGACACAGTTTCATTTTCTTGTAATTATCAATTAAGTGTTTTGGTTTTAAACTGAGGTGTGGTGTGGAGAATTGCTATCTAAAGGCAGAAGAAAGCACCAACTACTAACAAAAACTTCAGCTGAAATCAATCTGCACTGTTCCTTCCCTGTTTATATGCCAACGTGGGTAAGTTCCTAGTGGCCATACACTCTGCTTGTACATATTCTACTAAGCACAAAATACAGCTGAGGCTGAGCCATTGGTGTTTATACTCTTTTGTGGTTATGTGGGTATTATACACAGTACAATTTTAGGCCAGAAGACTGCAGCACATTAAACGTCAGAGGATTCCTGACGTTTTCGCAACGCATTCCGAATGGGACATTAACACGCGCACCAAATGTCCTTACAATTAATGACAATACATTGAGATATTTAATTAAAAAAACACACATTTTACAGTTGCAAGAGCCAAGGTCGGGGGAAGTTGAATCCTGGTAAGTTAAAATGTTGATTAAAGTGTCATTGTGAGGCATGAATATCTGCCCAAAACTTTGTGCCAGTCCATTAAATAACAGCTTGAGATATTTGACAGAATGGAAGTTTTAAATTGGTGTTGGTGCAACAGGTATGTTGAAGGGATTGTCATAATCATTTGGAGCAATCTTCAGATCAAGTCAGGGAAACCATCCACAGGTTTTTGGGATATTTTCAGTCTCAAGAGGTGAACTGACAGGCTGACATGACATTGACATTGTCGCCCTTGCAGCCAAATCACTAACAAGAGAGCTACCAAAACCCCACATTTTATTTCAGCTTCCATCCCAGATGGTTTAAATGCTGCTTTAAAGGATTTTCAGGCCAAGAAGAAAATTCAGTGGGAAACACCAAGTATTGGACGTGGCACATTATTTTGGCATGAAAACACTCACAGAATTAAAACTGAATGAAAACCACCCAGAAATAACAGGTGTCAGCTATTTCAGCTGAAAACATCTTTCAGTCATACTGATGGAGTCGTAATAACCACAAAGACTTTTTAATGTATTTTTCAGCTTTCGGGCTGACATTATTTTGTTTTTGCTCAGCAGTACGCTGTTTTAAATGATCACCGCCTGACTCTGAGCGAGCAGTTACTCTGGTTGGTAATTATCTTACTCTAGCGCACATTGATTGACTATTGAGGGAGGTGTCGAGGATTGTCCTTCCCTTCCCCATCCAAATGCACCATACTCACTGAGCTCAGAGATGCTGCCCACTCTTGTGGCCAGTAAACACTGTTCGATGGAGCGCAACTCGGACTGACTGAAGGCGTTTCCCTCGCTGCTCTTCCCAGCCCGCTGATGCTGCTGCTGGTCCCGGTGAAGGATCAGACTCTCAGGCAGACTGAGCACACCTGGGATAGAAAAAAAGTAAGAGACACTACATCAGTGTACAATAGTACAGTCTGAATAGAGACAATAGGAAAACTCCATGAAATCAGTCTATTTGGTAAATACGCGGCTCCCTCCAACGTGACTTGGAGGCTTATCCCAACGTCAAAAAATGCAGAAAATCGAATAAGCTCCAGATGTCATAGAAATTTACTAGTGTTCAAAACATGAGGATCCGACCTCCAATGGTCTTTGTACTACCATGCTGACATGCATGATCAGCAGCATGGCTGAAAGCAGCATAAATTATACAGGTACAGTATGCAAAAGTGGGGGTTACTAACAACAGTTTTTTTTTCTTTACAAATGTTCCAGAAACCATCTATTAAAACATTAAACAGAAGAACTGAGCCTTCTGAGGATTCCTCTAATCCTGATGCACCTGTTACCAGGGAACCTGTGAAATGCTCCAATCGGGTGGGTTTTTTATTTATTTATTTTTTTAGCATTTAGCACCATTTTCCAACGTTTTGTTGCCCCTGTCCCTATATATTGCTGGCTGCAGTTCAGAATAAGAAGAATGACATCTAATGGAACTTCCACCAAGGCCCAACAGTTCCCTTGAATAAAAACTGCTGGATATGCCCCTGTATGTAAATATTTAAGCAGTTCTTCCTCAGCCCATTCCCTGCACCCTCCTCTCAAGTTTTGTTGCTTAGTACTGCTAACAAACAAAGAAAAATAAACAAACACATTTAACCCAAAACATAATCTCACTGGTGGCCGTATTAAGCACAGAACATTTACAAAAGATCAATTAAGCTGATGAGGTAAAACACTGAATATACTGTGTGAGCTGAGCATGTGTCAAAAACAGTTAGAAAGTGGTCATGTTCTATATCTTTTTTTGACTGTTTCATCCCCACTGCTTTGGAGACATGGCTGTGATTATGTCTGTGAGTCACTTCAGGCAGAGACTTCTCCCGATGGAGATAATGTGTAATATTTCAGAGGTGCTTTCATTATTCACACCTCTGTTACTTTGACAGTGTGGCAGATCACTCTCCATTTTGCTTTCTGAAAGTTTCTTATTCCACTGCAGCCTCTTGCTGCTCCCTTCCTACTTTTTTGCATGCGGGAACTTAAGAACATTTCCTGAAAGCAGCCAATCTTTACTTGGCCCTTTAATCACTGTTTATTTGTTTTTTTAAGTAGCTTTGCCTCAATGGCTTCTTCCTCATTATGTAGTATTGATTTAATGCAAATACTGCCTGCGCCGTAGGAGCAGAATGACTCAGAATGACAGCAATTCATTCACCTTTTCATTTCACCCTTTCCCACTGAGATATATTTAATACAATGCCACTTTTCAAATATATTAACAAAGGGACTATATAAAAGTCTATATATTGTTTCTTTTAAGATTTGCTGGTTTTTCATAATTTTGATAATAGCAAATTCAACCAATGTTTAGTTATCTGACAATGTAAAAAGGTGTGTTTGCACAATGTATTACACAAAGATTTATTCAGCATTCTACGCGTAGAGGCTTCAGTATGGAATTTTTCTTCTTTTTTTTTTAATGTGACAGAGTTACGTGTTTCCTTAACAGAACCTGCCGCCTACATTACCCACAGCTCAGCTCTCTCTTGAGCACGTTGCTGAGGTCCAGTATGCTCACTTGCATGTCAGACAAGTGAGTTTTTAAATATCGGCAGAGGTTTTAACTGGAGAAGCCCAAGGATAATTGCGTCAATTCAATTCAGATATATTAGACTGCCATATTGCAGGCAGGGTGCTGCACTTTCAGAGATAATGATAATACTGCGGATGGCCTTGTTTTTGTAAAAAGGTGAAATATCAAATTTCCCCCCTCCCTACTCCAATAATTTTTACAGTACTTCTCATGAGACATAATGTGGTTAGTTAGTATCAACACAGCAATATTACCTCTAACGTGCAGCAGCAAAACCACAAATTTTCTTATTCACTTGATTTTAAATGCTGATTTAACTCTTCCTTTGTGTTTGATATTCTCCACTAGTAATAAAAGCTGGGTGGCACAGCACATCTGGAGACAGATTTCACAGTTATCTCACTAATAAACCTGCAGAGCAGCGGCCGAACCAGAAAACTACTGACAACCTACACAACTCCAGAACAAAGAGCAGGAGACATCCCCATCTGCTGCACCAGGACCAGGTGTCCTAACCAGTTGCATCTTTCAGCCAAAGCTCCTGACAAGCCAACAGGGTCAATTATGAAGAAAGAAAACTTCCTTTCCCTTTCTGCAGGCATTGATGTGAAACACCTCTTTTTTTTTTTTTTGCCTGTAATGTGCCTTGTTCAGTGAGCAATTGTGCAAACACCAGAATATTATTCTTAAAACATTTAAAGCAGCAGGAGGGCTACCCGGCGCCTCACACCCACTTTCTCCTCAAACAGACCACCTCTTGTGATGTGCACAAAATAAAGGCCCGCAGGTGTGTTTTGGCTGAATTTTGGCTAAATGGTGAAAAAGTCTCTTTTACTTTAAGCCTGGTCCTGTCACTACCCACTCTGTCGTATTTATTTGTCTAGTTGACCGGATTTTGATCTTGTCAAAGTGGACCAAATACAACACTTTACTTCAACACTTGAGCTTTAACTGTTCAGGTCCTTAACCTTGGTTCGGGGAAATAACAGGACCAGCTGACAGTGAAGCGCTGCATGCTTTCAGGAGGGACTGGGGCAAGGTGACTCACTGGCTTGCTGTGTCGAGGCACAGCCAACCCTAAGGAAGACCTGATGGAGCTGTTACATGCCAACTGTAGCTGCTGCTCTGCGCTTGCACGATGACAACTCTTGTCACTGTCCATCCCCCGATTGCAATACAAAGCTCTCTAGGGTTTTTTTTTCTTTCCCCCAGGTCTTAGATAACTGCCCATCTGTTCAGAGCTGCTCACTGGCCATAAGGGTTGGTTATTGTTTCAGGATACATAATAGGAAGAGATGACATAAGGCAACTGCCACTCTTTAAGAAGACCTGTCCTGGTCGCCATATGACGTCCAGGCTATTCAATGTCGCTGAGGAGAGGAGAGGGGGCTGAATGATGCTCCGGGCTTCACGCCGCCACTGGAGGAGAAGTAATGAGTATATGAGTTCCCATTGAGATGCAACTCAATGCACCTTCATCATTTTCTGTGATAGGCAGCAGCGGCACAGAAAACATCCAGTGCAAGGGTCAATACATGTTCCACATACCAACATTTCAGCATCCTCCTGAGTCCTCCATCCTCGCTTTATGTTGATGTGCTTAAACTATTTAAATTGATAGTTTAGAAAATACATGTTAGGCTATAGTGAGCAGCCAGTTAGTTTAACTTAATTACAATAAAGACTGCGAACAGGGGGAAACAGCCGGGCTGTGTTAGAACATAATAAAATCTATTGGAGCCTCTAAAACTCACTAATTAACACATCATCTCTTCCGTGTTTCATCTGCACTAAAACCTGAGCAGTTGATGTGCATTCACACACATAGTGAGTCAAAGCTTTATTTTGGTGTGTGCCATTTACACTTACATTTTGACAAACGGACCATTTGTCGGTTGGTGCTAGTGGTTTCTCCAAACACAGACATATGCTAGCAGAGCTGCTGACCATGGAGCATGCTGGTCTGTCTGTGTTCTAATCCTCTGACAGATCTCTGAGCACACTATAGACTTACGTTTTGTTATTCTAACCTGGACACGTCATTATGTCGCTTCTGGCAGCCCCGAGAGAAACCGTAAGTCCATTTTCAACTCATGGGGCATCAATACAGCCAAAATTGTCCTTTTTTAGACCTTGTTTCAAGTCTTTGTGCTATGCTGTGGAGCACTTTTGTTTCTTGACTTAAAAATTACTGCATACTAAAAAAAAAAAAAAAAAAATGAAATCAAAGTGAGTGGTGAAAAAAATGCTTTGTACTGTTTTTCAGCTCAATACTATGTTCTCATGTACGGTCTGTCTGTCAGAGGACACACTACTGTAATTTGGCTCCACTCTGATTTGTCATGGGTTGACTAGAGCAGTGGGACAGGAAGGCTGACCTAGATGTGGCTCCTACCCTGCACTTAAAATCTATTTTAGAGAGCCAAAGAGAGAAGTGCACTTCCCTGAACGAGCTGCAGATCTGCAGGATCGCTTGCTTCATTAGTGAGGGTCAAACTTTGCAAATGATGAACTTACAAACAGGTAAACTAAACCTGTAGTTGCATGAATGGTGAGAATCAAGCAAAGTGTCAGGTAGAGAAGGTGAGGATTTAGGACAAATACAGGCAGAGCAGATATATATATATATACAGTGTATGTACAGTATATCCCAGAAAGTATGTTTTTTAGGGAACCGTTGTGGCCTTAAAGGGTTAATCATGTTGTTAATGTACATGGATTGCATAGTGCTGCACTACTCTCTGCTCCTGCTCTGTTCTGCCAGGCACAGATGGCTGCCATATGTATATCGAGAGAGTGATCAGAGGGAGACGTAGCGAGATGGAAAGTGGGAAACAGAGTGGTGACGTGTGTAAAGATGTGTTACAACGCCTGCTTTTAAATAGCTGCTTTTATTCATTCTGAATCATCTTAAACATGTGTAGAGTTGCAAAAATAAATGTGTTCATGTAAAACTGCATTTGATTTTTTAGGAGGCTGGTTAGCCTGTAAACGTCCAGAGGTATGGCCTCCGTTTGGGCTCTCAGGTGACCACAGTATTTTCTGAGGTTTTAGTGGGTTTGTGCCAGTCTGAGGGTTATAAAGAAGGACTGTGCAACCATGAGTCCTGTGAGAAAATGCATTTGCACATGCACATGTCTGTTAAAATGACGAAACTGGCGGAGGGAGAAAGAGGGAGAACACTACAAATGCCGTACAGTCAGAAGCTGCAATAAAATTAGTAACCAGCCATTTTGCATACAACACCAAAGTTTGTGCACACACGGAGATAATTCCTAGTAATTAAAAAGTCTTAATCCAAGGCCTTTAGCATGTTGATGAAGTGGGACGTGCTCTGCAGAACAATGTTTTCAGTTAAATATTTCCGTCTTCTGGGCAACAGCATTCAGAATACGGTCTGTTGTAGATCTTCCCCAGTACAGAGAGAAATATAAAAAACACACATTTGCTCTTGTGCAAGTATGAGCAAGCTGCCAAAGGAAATATATTTGTGACAGTAGGTTATGCTTAATCTTGTTACCATGTAATTAGATCAAACCTCTTCTCCTCTTGTTTTCAATACTGAACTATAAGGAATGCAAAAATGGACGTAAGTGTGTGAATCCGCTAAGCAGAGGTCAAAGGTCAGTGCCTCGTGGAGCTGGTGGCAAGTCAGTGTCTACATCTCCCTCAAGCACACATGCGAGGGAGGCTTGATCAATCCAATTAATAATTTTGTTACCTTGCCGCCCTGCGATGTGTTGTCGTGTCAGTTGTTTTGTATGTATGGTGCTCACCGTCTTGTATTGGAACAGATTTCCTTGATTAAAGTCACGCCTCCTTATTGACACCGTGACAAGACTGATCAGACTGTGCACACAGTCTAATTTAGTTGATCCTGTCTTTAAAATCAGCCTCTCTCTGACTTAGGTAGAGTTTGTTAGAGGTCGATCTATTGACTGAGAAGAAAATGCAAATGAATGCACGCTTCCATCCACTAGTGTCTTGCGAACATTAGAAGCTACCCGCTTTGAGCTAGACAGCGGATGTCGTGTAACAATTGCAGAATATGAGATAAGAGCCACAGACCTGAATACAAGAACGCCAGTAAAAACTCAAGTCTTAGAAAACCATGGAACACTTGGATTTATGGTCTTGTTTCAATTAATAATGTCACATTTTGCTATTATTAATTTGATATCTTTTCAAAGTCAGGGAAAGCTATTAACTTTTGCATTGAAATCTTTCTAAATTTGGGAGTGACAACAGGTTCCAGCCATTTCTTTCTTTTTCACATTGGCCCTTTCTTGTCATTGCTCTGCTAATGCTGAAAAAAGATGTTATATATCAAATAGATATAATAAAGAAATGAGAGGTCAGCTGAGTGGATGGGAAAATGGACCTAGCAGTGAATAAGGGAAGCAAATAAAAAAAAACTAAGACAAGTTAACGCTATAGATAAGCCACGAATACACAATATGCCCCACACACAAACACACACAGATAGTGGACTTGTGACGGGTGACTGACGCACAACAAGGACACCACTGGTATTATCCAATCTCCCTCACTCAGAGGGAAACCAGCCTTCCTGGAGGCTCTATGTGATTCCATCCCGAGGTAGCGGCTCTTTCACTATTATTTCACTCTTTTCATCTCAATTCTTCCGTCAAGGGTAATAAGTCTGTGTGTAACATCCACGAGTCAAACACTTCCCGCGGGATGCTTTCCAGACAAAACCGGCAATCAGCAGCAGTAGAGAAAAAACTGAAGCCACTGAGCCGTAATCTCTCTGCTCACCGTGCACTCCCTCTCCATGGGCTATTGGGAGAGACGCAAAGAGCGGCGCTACAGCACTGTCATCTGTACAGTTATCTCATATAATCTGATATGCGAAGGAAAAGAAAAACAAATGTGTGCATCTGTGTCTGCATATTACAGTAAAACTGGGGATGGGGTCGCTGTGGATTATGACCCTGGAAAATATGACAAGCCTCTGAATTTAAGACATATAGACCCAGAAATCCTGCTAATTGTAACAATGTTCTTAAATAACTGTTCATTTAGCAATCACTGAGGGCACTGAAGTAATTAAAGGATATGACTAATGTCATAAAATGAGATTTAATGTGAGGGGATATTTTCCTCCAGGTCATTTTAAATGAGCGAAATCATCCCAAGCTCCTTGTAAACACTTGGAGCTTTCAACATGCTCTAATGAAATCTCAGCACCTTCAAAATATGACAAGTGCAGAGAAGAGAAGACTCCTCAAGGTAAGAAAAGTACAGCCGCTGCCTCTGTGCAACGGACGTGACTGCCTGTGTGTGTGTGTGTGTATTCATGTTCGTGTAGGAAGAGGGTGTGTGGCAGGCAGGTCAAACCACAACTCTCATGCACTATTTATAGTGTTTACCCACATTTTTACAGTAGCTGCTGTTTGATGAGCGTTTCTGCACTGCACATTCCTGTAACCCCTCCTCTTCTCATAATAAATCCCACTGCAGCAGCTACACTTTCCTCTATTTCCCTTTGTGTTGATTGCGGTTTGGGATAATGTCACTTTTCAAAGCAAATGAGTACACAGTGAAAAGAGGAACTATGCAGTGAACAAGCATTTGT
>KV751367.1:4155255-4175314 GCA_001698575.1 Mola mola | reverse complement strand
TCGAAGTATCCTGGGCAAAACATCACACAACGTACGTGATGTAAGCAGCGATGACAAATGATGACAGCAGGATTTGTAATCCACGGTGCAGCCAGTTCACTGGAGGACGGACTGGGTGAAGGATATGTAACACGTCTTCCTCTCATGATTTTCTGTTAAAAACACATCAATGAACCATGTTGTGCATTAGAGTGAATTAATCCCTCACACACCATTATGCTGCCATTAGCACAGGATCAACTGTCTATTAGTCCTAAATACATGCACTTTGTACTCATACAAGAAAAAAACTGTGTCCAGCTGTTCTTTATTTTGTGACCTGCATATTTACCTCTACCATCATGAAGGTTATGTTGTTTGCTGCATGTTTTGATAGCAGAATTTCGCAAAAACACTGGATGGATTTCAACTAATCTTGGTGGTGGGAAGATAGAGAATGAGCCAAGGAAGAACTTGATTTGGTGAAGATGGTAAAGAAGGAATTTTGATCATTTTTAAAAAATTTAAAATTGACAGTACAGCACAAGTTATGATTGTGTTGAAATTCATCTTCAGAATTAGTAGTTACAACCATGTTTTTAATTAAGATGAAGTTTAGAGATCAGCTGTTAAACAATATCAACTCTGCGGTAAATTTAAGAAAGTCATTCAATTTAATTATTTCACCCATTGGTTGGTTTGTTTATTAGCAGGATTCTGCAAACACTACAGGACGATTTTCAAAAATATACTTGGTGGGAGGACGGGGAACTTGCCAAAGAAGAGCCCATTATATTTTGGTGCGAATCCAGATAAAGTGGTGGCTCTGGGATTTTTAATTTAGGGAACTCTTGGGCCTTGATGGACGTTTGTGCTCTCTGAGTGCTTCTAGTTTGATTAATGTCTACAGCAGGAACAAAAGGCATTGAGAGCTACAGTCGGACTAATACAATTTAGTTGAAATTAGCAGTAACATAGACTAACAGCTAGCTAGCATAATGCTTTTGCTCCATCTATATTTAATTGCACTGGCTCCCGAAGTGTACCACTCACAGAAACAGCACATTCAAAAATAACATTTTTCTGTTTAACAAATTGGCCACTTCCTCATTTACATCCAACTGTTCTGTAGGTGTTGTTTTTTTTGTTTTGTTTTTTTGTTCCCTTTCTTCCTATGATCTTTTCCTGTACGTCTTCAGTGTTCAATATCACCAGCTCAGAGCCAGCTGCAAAATTCATCTCCATCTTCCTCCTGCTTCTCCTAGGAGTCCCATGTCTGCAACCTGGCGGAAATAAAAAGCTAACTGTTGCCATCCCAGCAAACAGGCCCGACCCTGCCAGACCCCTGCTGTCTTATGCAGTACCACAAGCACACGCCCTGGTCTCTCTATCCTCAATCTGCTTTCTAAATACTGGTCTGTTGTATTCACATTGAGCAGTCACCCGAATTATAAGACCCTGCACAGTGTGGAACTATCTCTTCACTGTGCCCCTGTTCATAATAGGACACCAGCACAATGCCGAAGAGCTGTGTGCATGTAAAAAAATTTAACTGAATGTGTATTGTTGAATGTGTTTATTTGAGTAACTAGTGCATGACTCATGGCTTTGTAAACCTTTTGTTAAACCTTCCAATACAGCAATAGTAGACGCAACAAAACCAGCAAATACATAATTCAGTCATACAAAACAACAATCTTTCTCCTGATAGCGGTTCTATTAAGCAGTTAAGCTGACTTTCTTGTCTGACTGCTGATCCATTACTCTTCCCAGAGTTATTTCGGGATCTGAAACCTGCAACTTAACAGACACAGAGCTCCAAATTGCAGTGTAATTGTTCTACTCACCTAGTGTAATCTATCATTTCTGACTTTGCAAAGTGGATGCGTGTAGCACAGACACTGACTGGAAGTGGGCCATGCCTGGCAGAGAATGATGAGGCCTGGGGCTGCGTGCCACTCTCTGTGTCAGCCCCGAACCCTTTGCGAGGCGGGGGGTGGGGTGGTCCATCCTCCATTACCAAATATGCCTGTCACGCTAAAAGTGCAACAGCCCTTGTATTGGAATTGAGAGCATTACATTTTGAGAGATGCACGAAAACCTTAGGGTATGATGGCATATGTGGAAAGCCTGACAAAAAAGCATGTCTTTTTGATGATGTGATTTTAGAATAAGCCATTTCCCCGTGTAGCTGAAGCTGTAATGATAAATTTGCAATATCTTTCTCCAGACCAGCCCGGCGCGCCCTTTTAACAAACTCCTCCACATCATCCATGAAGCTAAAGAGACAGGATCAGCACAACTAAATATGCACACAAGGATTCCAACAAAGGTTTTGAAGGTTAAAAATGTCACGGTCGATGCCAACAACACATCTTTTAACAGAACATGTGAACTGTGCCTAAGCAAATATTGAAAGTATTTCATTTTGGGTGCTTGCCACGCACCAACTGACTTCTGTGGATTGCAGCTGTCAGGTGGGCGGGTCTCCCTCCTGCTCCTCCAGGCTCTCCCAGCCTCTCCACCAGGTACACTGGCTCTGCTGTGAGAGGCTTCTGTGAGGGTGGAGGAGGCTGCCTGGCAGGGAGTTCACTTCAAAACCAAATAGAGAGGCAAAAAGCTGGAATGTGCACACTTTCGCTCTCTCTCTCTCACACACACTCACACTCTCACACAGTATCCGTTTTTTCATCTGTTCCTGCTTCACTCCGCAGACTTGCGAGATTCATACACACAGCATGCCAAGAATATAAATGCAAAAAGGACTGATTGTTGGAATGGCCAAGTAGACTGTTCAACTCCTTGTTCAGTTCCTGAGGTGGAGTTCACTTCAAGGTTTAAAACAGCAAGACGGATAAGGTCTTTCAAAGACACAAATACGCCACTACTCAAACTGCGTGGTTCACAGACTTCACCTCATGGACAGAGGTTGTCGTTAAAATAAGAAATGTCTTGAAAAATGTTTCTGAGTAGCTCAATGCCCCGGCACGATAAATCAAGAAACTACCACTTCCCTTTATCATGTTTATGCTTTTCCTTCCTCAGCGTTATTCATTTCAATATCAAAAGTGTCTTTGCGGCTACGCCCCTGTTCCATCCCACGTCCCTCCCTCGCTCATGCAGGGAGTAATACAGTCCATCATCATCAGGTCGCTCATGCTCAACTCATTAGTGGTAATTAATGGTCTCCAAATCCCAGGCCGCCTCAGGCACGATGGAGTCCAAACCTACCCCGCACCCCGCCCAGTGGAAGCAGGCCCAAGTTGTTTTTCTGCTTGGTTGGCCACGGCACTTAATGCTCTCGGCTGCATAGCCAGAGCTGGAACTAGGCCAACCCCAGAAAGCTTTAGATAAAAAACAGAAGATGTTTTTTAAGTGAAGTAAAATTGTCTGTCTCCCCATTAAGAATGATTGCCTGACTTTGAGGGGAAGTGGCCTTTGAGAACACCGCACACGAGATGCTTAGCTTTGAAAATCACAACCATTCACATGTCCTCATGCATTAATACCTCACAGGTATCAACACAAAACACTCTTATTAAAACACTATCATTTATCTTCCTGAAGGTGCTTTTGAGAAGCTATGAACACTACACATCAGCCTTAATGGGTGCAGCCATAACTTGTTTTCCCAATGTTCTGCTTGCCTCATTTCTCCACTTGAAGCCAACTTCAATGGACCCAAAGTCAGTGAGGCATTACTACAAGTCGAGCACAAAGAGTTTCGGTAAAGATTAGCACAAAAATGGCAATGGCCGGCATTACTGAATGCATGATTGACTGACTGCTATTGCGCAGAAACTCTTTTTAGGCAGTAATTATTAATTCCAGCAAACTGGCAAATGGCAATGAGACTTCATTAACTTATAAGCCTGGTGCCAGGCTTATGAGTCCTGTGTCTTATCTAGTAAAATGAGTGTACCAGCACTTAGAGGCCAGTCACAGTTTAATATCACACTGTCAACAGCGTGGAGGTAAAAAGTCTCCACACTGGTATTTCTAGGCTTATGATTTTGTTCAAACTGCTGCCCATTCTCCTTTCACATTGTGTTGTCTCTGTACTCGCAAGAAGTGAGTTCCATAATTGATTTTCTCTGCTTGTGTCACTTAGTGCCCTGAAGCTATTAATTGCAGTCTCTTCTGTTTTCACAATGGACACTCCTATGGCTTATATAATGCTGACTTGCCTTGCAGAGCCGAGGGTATTTCAGCCAAGGTCTTGATGGAGGGTTGCGTATGAATAGAGGGCGTATGCCTCAAACTGAAATCTGCCTTCCAGAGTTTTCCAAAACACTCAGCTGCCCGCGGAGATCAAAATCAAAAGTTGGCAGGGCAATTAGATTTTTCATCCTCACTATTTTCTTTTAATTTCCTCCAACAATGCCTCCTCTTGGACTGAACCCACGAGTGACCCTTGGTTGTGTGCTTGGTATTAGTGTGCGTTTGTGCACAATGACAGTAGCGTGTGCCGTGATGATGGAGTGCCTTAAAGCGTGTGAGCTGCTTCTATAAGCAGGGATATTTTTTACTTTACTAGAGATGCCTGCGTGTGTGCACACAAGGTCGGTAAATGTCTTTTGACTCCTTTCACGTAAGATGATTCGAAAGTGTGCTAGTAGTCTATGTGAATTACTTCATGCCATGTCACATTAGCTACCTTTACGTTATCCTTGCAGGGCTGTGCAGTCCTCTTAATCCATCCCCATAGCCATGTCAAAATGATGGATAAGTGACAGTGACACTGCCTTTAAATATGTCAGGAGCCATCAACCAGATGCTTCCACCATATAGATGGGCGGCATGAAATCATAAGAGCTATTTAGGAAGAAGAATCACTCTTATTCTGAGTGTGAGTCATTGCAGCTTTCACAATAAAGCATTCAACAGCAAAGAACTATTAAACCACAAAACTGAAATCACCCGACATTAAGAAAGCTTTTAGTTTGGCCCATAGACGGAACAATATATATGGACAACATGAGAGCTCCACAATAGAGAGCCCAAAACTTTGCAATCGGCCTCTGGTGGCTGGCTGTGGTATAAGTCGTAAAGCTCTTGACTTCTATCATTATAGGTAGGAGTTGAGCCAAACTCAAACTTAAAGTGCTCATCAAATTAATTTTTTCCCACAGATGGTTTTTGTTGTATT
Source organism: Mola mola (assembly GCA_001698575.1). Taxonomy (NCBI): domain Eukaryota; kingdom Metazoa; phylum Chordata; class Actinopteri; order Tetraodontiformes; family Molidae; genus Mola; species Mola mola. Next base: position 4,170,186 of record KV751367.1, on the reverse strand, counting down.
GCGTCATGCTGATGTTTAAGTTTAAGTGATGTTTGACAGTATGTCAATGGTTTGGCCCATGTCCTTCCTGATTTCATTGAGGGGGAGGAGATTATGACTTATACTGCACCCCACCACCAAGGGGTGATCACGCTCTTTTGGCTTCTCTCATGTCTGTGGTTGCGCTCACGTCATCCATCTTCATATACTGTACAGTTGTTGGAAACATCTTCATCTCTTACAGGCACTGTAGGCATCTCGTTTGAGGTACGACACACACATGCTCAACAACAGTCTTAACTGTGACCATTAAGCGACTTTATCTCAGCCCAACAAATTAAAGTTTTTCAGTGCTTTATCTGTTTTTTTTGTTTTGTTTTGGGTTTTTTTGTTTTTTTTACTTTTCTCATTATCTGAGGTTCATCCAGAGCCTTCCAGAGTCATGGGGACATCCAGAGGGAACTGTTCATTCTGAACTAACTGGCGTGGAAACAAAACACAGAAGAAGGAACGAAAAATGTGTCCTCAACAGCAGTGTGCCTTGATCCGGTAACAGAGCTGCCATTTAAACAAACAGAATAAATAATAAATGCTCCAGGCTGACATAGCGACTATCAAATTATCACTGGCTTTTTATAGGAGGTGCTGTGCAGCTGCCATGTTGATTTTCATGCCATGGTAGTAGTGCAAATATCCCTAAAAGCACACAAAATGAAATACATATTGATAACATTTCTTTATGGAATACTATCAGTATCTAGAAAATACTTGCATTCTTGCAAAAAGGAAAGATGATTGGACCTTCAATAAGACATGTACCATACCACATACCATAATATTTCCATAACATACTGTAATGCTGAAACTACAACACAGACAAAGAAACTGGGGAAACTGAGGCTCTGTAAAGGTAACACATAATAAAATTTCATTACAGTACAATATATATTTAAACAACTAGCTACAAACGCTCTAGATGTTTAACAGTAGAGTAAGTGCTAGTATCAAGATTTACGATGTATTCCTTTAAAAATGTCCAAAAATCTGGAATAAATAATGGGAAATTGGATATAATTTTGTTGTTACCTCCGTTAAAGCTGGAACAGGTTATGTTTTCGAGGATAAGTTTGTCTGTCTGTTAGCAGGTTTACAGAAAAACTATTCAAATTTTCATCAAAGGTGTCAAAGGTCAAGGTCACTTAAAGGTCAAAAAACATGAGGCGAAACAACAGAGATGATTAACTTTTGGGCTTTCAAGGTCCTTGAGGGGAAAAACTGGACATTTTCTGGACACATCCCCAGAAGGAACTGACATAAATCGTGTCATTTTGTAACTAATTCTCGAGTGTGACAAAGAGACAGAACGAGTTGACCCTGAGAGTTGAGGATTTATTGCGAAAGAGTATATGATGTAGGGGATTTAGCTACGATTGTGGGGGTATGCACTCACTGAGTGCAGTCTTTCTAGTTTTTCACATGAGATTTATTTCAATTTAAAATGGGCATATATTGAGAATCTAGTTCAATCAGTTCTTGAATTAATAATTAAATTGATAAACTGCAAGCACATATGTGGATGGAGAAGAAAACAATAAAGGAGCAGTGATTCTTGGTATGAGATGGACGTAGAGCAAAGATTACAAACTATGATGTGCCGAAAAGAAAGAGATAAAACATTTGGTGAGGCCTGTCTTTTCAGTCAAACTCTGGTAGATTTCATCTCTCCCAGAACACCAGACAATATAACCAAGAGCAACAACAACAATAATGAAATAGGTAAAAATTAATATGTTAGGTCACACCAAGATATTACCTTCTTTATACACAGGAAATAACAACATTTTTAGGGAAGGTGGGGAGTTCTAGGGAAATGGGAATCAGTTTATGGAGGGCGGACGGTCTCAAAGAAAATTGTATTTTAAAGTCAGACCTGATGTTGTGCTCAAACGGCAAAGCAGGTTGTGAGTTCTGGAGAGTTTCCTCGTGTAATTGAAGGATGCAGTAGATGAGGTGTAAGAATGCCTATGTATACTGGTTTGGTAGGAGAAGTTAACGCTGCAGGACTTGAAAGCTCGAGAGGAAAGTTGAAAGTGTGGGCAGAAAATTAAACTTCCCTTAAAGTCGACCCTAAAAGTAATGTCCTTTGAACGCCTTTTGATTGCATCCACCGGCACATTTTACGATAGACACCAAAGAAAAATTACAGAAAAACTTCATAATCCAATTTTTATGATTTTGTAAAATAAAATCTGAAGTTTTCTTGCAACATCATCACATACTTACTATCATACATACTGTATATGTCACCATCAATCATTCTTCACCGCCATGTAGAACTACTTTAATAGTCTATGGTGGACGGGCACTGCTGGAATGGAGTGTTTCTGAATAGTGAACAAAAACAACTTTACTCACTGATTTTGGTTAAAGTGGCTCATGTTCGGGAGAAAACATTTTCTGTTTTGCACCCTTTAGTTTAATTATTTGCAGAATTACTTTGGTTGTTGCTGAATTGGTAGCAGTAACTACTGAATTATGTGGACCCAGATGGCCCTCTGCCTTCAGTTTCATATGGAAGAGATCATTTGAGAGGAGCATATTTGTTTATGTCGGGTGCCGTTCACAAGTAACATATGTAGTACACAATCAAAAAAATGAAGAGTTATGATAGTACATAGAAACCTTCAGCGGGTCTTTCTGCATAATGTCACGTGGTTGAAACGACCACTCGTCTATTGGACAAAACTTGGGGGGGATAGCGGAGATGCGTCTTTTTGGGCCGGCGTACCCATACATGATGCAAATGAGACAGTACCGAAGATAAAGGTGAGCCCTGACAAGAGCAAGAGATTATGATATGATGTCCTCGTTACCCAGACGACGAGCCAATGATTTTATTTCCAAATGCTTGCTGTTTGTTTTGCGTCCTTTTACCCAGGATGCACTGTGCTTTCGTCCACTTCCCATCTTTGGTCTACAACTTGGTCCGTCTGGCTTTCATCCCTCGAACGAACCGCCCCAGGGTTCACTTGGAAGCAAACCAAGACCCCGGTTTCTAGGCAGAACTGTGGTCGGTTGTTTGGTCTCCACCAGAGTTCGAATGAGCTTTCACACCTGCCAAAACGAACCAGACTATAAGAGAAAACGCTCCACGGTTCATTCAAAGCTGACCAAACAGGGGTGGGGTATAAATGCGCCCTTAGAATGCATATATGCCCTGATCTACAGGCACAAAGTCCTTTTACATTTTTCAAAATTCCGAAAAAGGGACAGCCAGCATGAATAGGAACAATTTCACCGCCAATTGGCAGTGTACTTACTATATGGGTATGTGAGTATTTTTTTTTGGGTGGACTTCAATCACACAAAGGACTAAAGATCGTTGAAGTTACTCCTTCCCTATGACTCAATAATGAATCCCTGAACCTGATATATATGCATTGTACTGTAGGTTTTCCTTTGAGTTTTTAAGCTGAGAATTGAATGAATACATCAAAGCTTCACTGAGAGTGTTGAAGAAAAACTAAACTAAGCATCAGTCATATTTTTGTTTTTTTTTTTCATTGGAGTTTCCATCTGAGACAATCTAGAGGTTTTCTGGTTATATAGGCGGGAGGAATTATTGTATATTTGTATGATCATTTTATGTTATTGTCTCTTTGGTTTGACAAAGCATTTACATATTTTATTTAGTCTCAGATTCTGCTGTGTTTACATTTTGTGACTGGTAACCTAAATGATGATACCTGGATGGTTTATTATTTGACATCTGTATCCTGCCCTTTTAAACATTAACAAGGATTTATGCTACAAGTTAAAGAATTTCTTTATTTCATGCCTGTGGTAAATGCAATACTATTAGCTAATGATTAGAGTTGTGTAACACCTGCTGGAATATCTGTTTTGGCACTGATAAATACCTTAGCTCATTCAAAACAAGCAACCCCTGTGTTCTAAAATGTGCTACTGTTTGAAGAAACCATTCATTGATCCTTTTTTTTTTCTGTCCTAATCCCTCCATCCATTCCCTAAATAAGACTGATTATGCTGCCATCCAGCATTGTCAAACAGAATGGCACCATAAGGAAACAAATGGAAACCTATTGATTTTACTGTATGCAGTAACATTTCAGACATAACGGAGCACCAAGATTAAGACTGAATATAATCCTGTTTCGCTTAAAAAATGTTTAGAAGATGCACCGAAATGAAACTTAATGTAAGCATGACCATTGCAGGGAGCATTCTGTGTTTTTAAACTAGTTGCATGACAAACCACTTTTCAACAAGAAATACTTGGACAGAGATGACAATTATGCTCAATCTTGTTTAAATGCCAGATAATATGAGCAACATTAAAGTATTTTCACAATGTTTTTGCTGTTGATAATATTGTCATGTTTAGCATTCTATTGCACTGATATGAAGCCAATTAGGATACATAGTTTCAAGTGCCCCACAAATTCCCTTTTGATGCTTGTCTTTTAACTAATCAAAAAGACAAAACTTGCAGAACGTAAGTTCCTAAAAAGCCTACTTTATTTTTTTTTAATTAATTATTGATTTTAGTTAAACAATGATGAAAACAATCTACACACACCGATACACACACTGAATATTTGCAAGGCAAATTACAAGAGAATACTGCACACAAATTACACAGTTAATCATTTAGCTGTTTGACTGAAATGGCAAAACAGCATCAAAGGCAGCAGTGATAAGGCCTGGTATCTGCTTTGCTGCTGTCCGGATCCAATGATCAATAAAATGCATTAATGAACTGTGGCTGTGCCGCTCCTATTCATCTGTACAACAATTAGCAAGAGAACAATACCCCTGTGTGTGTTCTTTAAAGCACTGGTTTCATGTGTTGCAAGTATTATTAATTACGAAGGAATCAGTCTGGTATTGTCAAAAGGTTTACTATGCACCCAGTATATGAAGGAACTTCAGAGGACTTTAGCTTTTGAATGGAGGGGAAGTCGTGGATGTGTTTCAAAATGGCAGCTTGGGCCACACCGGTGCCACCTGCCTCCTGAGGGGCATAAGCATTTGCCAGAGAATTTATATTTGCCAATGAATGACTGGCAAGACATTCATATCCTCCCCGAGGGGATGGATTTTGGCGATCTGTTTATTTACTCAAGGTCAAAACAGGAAAGTGCCTGAGAGAGTTGCCGCCACACTGGCTGTGACAAGAGGGATTTTCCCATCTTTTTCTGTCACATGCAAGAAGCCACTTTGACTATGTATTGTGTTTGCTGCACAAGCAAGATACATCAGACATGGCCACGTCTTGAATGATGCGTAATCTACCTCCAACGAAGAAGAGGCCTCTGCAGCCAATGACAGCCATGCTCCATGAGGGCTTTCATGCGTGTGGAAACATGCAAGTATGCACACACACACAAAAGATATTGAATGATGGGCTCTTTTTTAAACACATTTTACAGTACATCATAAATCATGAGGGGTGGAACAGTGATTTTAAATGTTCCGTGTTGTTGGGGTGGCTTACCATTGTTTTAGCAAAAAATATTGTCTTTAAATTGAGGTTATTAATTTATTTTCACTCTTGGTGGTGTTAATGTCTATATTTATCTGTCTTATTATTGGCTTGTCAGCCATCTGTGAAACAGGAGTGCAGGACTGGACCTAAAATGGCATGGATGCTTTGTCTCTCCTGAAAAGTACTTTTTAATAATGTACCTTCGTGTCTGTAGCTTAGAGATAGAGAGAGATAGATAGGTAGATATTTTGTACCTTATGTGGTACAACTGTAGTGACAAAGCATCCGTACCATTTTGGGCCAGATTCTGTATTTCTCTTTTTTCCCCTCTGCTGAATCCCTCTCTACCACAAAAGGCTAACATGTCCAGGGCATTAACTATATGATGAGGGCAAACTTAAAGTTAAATTTATTGACTGCTCACCTCTACAATATTAACATTCTTTATGAAAAGGTTTCAAGCGCCAACAAATTGATTTACTATATGTAAATGAACATCTGCATAACAAAAATTAACAAGAAAATGTATTTATTGCATTTATAAATTGAAAGCTACCTTTTGGTTTCCTCCGTCAGCAAAAATCTAATGACTCTACTTATAAAACAAACTTGTCTTACACTTACAAAAGAAGTTAATTTTCAGCTGACATTTCCTCCTTTCTGCAACTACTCTCTCACTCTCTTACATAATAAAAAGAATAATGACAATGATGAACAATGTCAAACTTGTTGGATGTCACTAGCAAGTAAGCTACCATTACTAAAACGTTACTTTGCATTAAATTGTTTTGCCACCTGACTACTCGCATTAACAATGACTAATATAAGCTGACAAGTCACATAGCAAGATGTAGTTTCCTTACAAAATAAAATTCTGCATCACTTACTAGTCATACAACTATTTCATACCTCATATTTCTCCATTCTCTATTACTACAGCCAGAGCCAGATGCAAGAATGCGTCTATTCGTCCTGGGTCTAGTGGGTTGGGTCAAAAGGGCTGTGATTGGCTGGATGGCAATCAATCAAATTCAGGTCAGACTAATTACCTTAATTTAGAAAACAATTGTTTTCCCTTTAGGCAAAAGGTGTATGAAATGAGGGCAACATACTCATTCTATACAGTGACTCATATTTACCTTCAGAGGGACCACGAGAGACCTGGATGACCAAAACACAGTTATACTGTGTAAAAAAAACAAGCAGGGATGAACTGGGTGAAGGAAGTGTGGCGAGGGAAAATCAAAGGAGAAAATCAAGAAAGCAGTGATGGACAGTCGACGGACATGAGAGGGTTTGGAGACAGCGGCTGACAGTCCCGTCCACTGTCATCAAATAGAGGCACAAACTGCCAAGATGTGACTATATCAATGGAGGCAAAGAGACATCTGCTTTCTCTTGGTTTGACCCTGTGACACACGAGCCCAGATGCTGAGGAGATGAAAATACAGTGTGAAGGTTGGAGCACAGGAGCTGCTGCCCTTTGGTGGAAAATGTGACGCGTCTGCTCCTGGGCTGCAGGAACGTGTGAAACACAATCGTTCCACAGCAGCTCCAGATCAGCAGCTTTTAGAGAACAAAAATAGGCTTTTGCTGCCGACCTTTGTAGTCAGTGGCGAAGAGCGCCGTCATATTGCAGCTCGTCTTGCGTTTCTTCCATTTAGCTTCACTTATGTTTCATAACATGGTGGCTGCACAGGCTAAAATAAGTACAAAGCAATAAAGGAAGCTTGAAAAACATTCTTGTATTGTACTGTGATTTACTGTTCTACTACTGAGACAAAAACGTGCATAGATTCTGAGGGTGTTGACACCAGAAAAGTCCGAATGACATCAGTAGCTGGAGGCTGTCCCAGCCGCTAGCCTGTAGTCAAACGGTTCAGGGATCCACCCACACTCATGCTGCCTTGGGAAACCGTACGGCCTCAACCAGAAGAGCTTAGAGAGACCACTGGCTCACCGATTGAGCAGAAACGTCCATAATCGTCGTGCAACATGAAATTGTCGGAGGAAACATAACAAACGCAGCAGAATGAATTGTTGGATTGACTTAACATGAGTAAGAAGCAATAGATCTCTTCGCCCCAAAAACTAATGATTACAGCATGCGGATGAGACAACCCTCATCTCTCATTCAGAAAGAGAGAACAAAGTTTTCAGTGATCACAAAGTAATTTGCTTCGCTTTGAAATGGATCCAACCTTTCTGGGGGTCACAATGTTAATATCCCTGTAACACCAAAGACAACTGGATGGGTCTAACACAGATTTAGCTGCTAGTGTGGTTAATGAACGGAGCTGACCCCTGTCTGGCCGTTCCCTTTTCACCTGTGAAATTAATTGAGGGGTTTGTCTCAACTGCCTGGCAGCAAGGATGAAATGTGATACCAGTCATTACACCTGTGGGGCTGCGTTTGCTGTGTGTAGACTCCTAAAAGACTAAAGGCAATAATGCTGCCAGAGCAGGAGGAATGCAGCCAGACCAAAGGGGAGAATGAGTTCAAAGAGTAACTAACATCTTCTCTTTGTAGGTGTGTATGGTTTCTGACCTGCAGGTGCCCGAAGCCGTAAAATGCAGCTCTCGCCATGAATCAAACATTAAAGTAAAAAGCGCTGGAGGCCTCAGCAGTGTTTGAAACAGGTAGGAACCTTCATTGTCATTATCTAATCAGGACTGAATTCCATGTTTAGATTGATGATTTGTGTGTACATATGCAGTTTCATGCCTTTGGCAGTATTTTGAAATACTAAGGATAACAGCTGTTCTTAAATATCAACCTGGAATATCTCACTTACGGTTACTGGTCAGACACATGCATCATTGCACAGGTACTTTTTTTTAGTTACAATGTGAATAACAAAAAAATCAGTCTCGTTCTAAAAATGCATTTTACGTTATATTAAAATGCATCTAAAAGATATGAAATTTAAAGAAATCGTTTAATAATTTGGGAAATTCGTTTAGGCCTACTCGCAGGACCGCGTGCAGGGTTTTCAGGTTCAAAGTTCGCTAGGGGGGTTGGCGTGCTTCCTACCCCTATTTTTTCTTTTTGTATTTCCCTGATCTACATGTCTGTGTTTTATACGACTGAAGAACAAAAATTGGTTAATGAAAGCTTTCATACCATGTTGCTGGCCCATGTGGGTTTTATACTAATGGGTGCTCCTCGCTTTTAAATAACATTAATCACCATCCACACTCAATTCCAACTGATGGCAGTGATGCAACATAACTCAATTTTTTATAAAACTCTCAGGCATTTCTTCTGCTTGATGTTTTTATTAAAACCATTTACTCTATTTCTTCTTCAGTTCTTCAGTAAATTTTGCATCGGAAGTGAGCACAAGGTCAGGTGGAGTTGTTTAACGCTCAGAAACAAATCAGAAAGAATGTAAGTTTATTTCCCAAATTGTTTAACTATTTGTGTAGGCAGTTTTTCTACAGGCAGACATGTAAAAAACCTGGAATATCATATGTTTCCTGTGATTTTCAATAAATTGTCCTCCGCATCTCAGCCTTTCTCTGTTCCCCATTTAATATCTGCTACACCTGCAACAGGTAAACAGAGTTGCCTCTACAGGGTTTAAATACAAAACAACAAAAACTAATGTAAGACAATTCAATAAAAGAGATCTGCAATAAATAAACCCTTAGAAAGACATATCTTCAGTGACTTGACTCTCTCACAGTGGTCTTGGTCAGCTCTATGCCAGTAGTCTGTTTGAGTCCAAAGATTGTTTACTTGCTGTATTGGCATGTATACTGTTGTATCATTGCAGCTCTTGTGTTGAATCAGCAAGCACACTGCATTGTGCAGGTCCCCACACAGCTGAACACTCAAAGGAAAATCCAGCATTGAGCTCTCATATCCTGAATGTCGTGCAGCTAATTGTGGTGACTATATTGACCATAGATTTGTTTTATTCAGTGTTCCAAAGTGTTTTGTGGGACTGATGTTGTGTCAATGGTTTAAGGACAGTTGACATTTGACAATCGCAAGAGAGGCATTCGAAGACATTAGGTGCATTGTGTGAAGTGGGCTCAGAAATGATAGATCTTTCTGCACAGTTTCTACCAAACAGTAAGTCTGCTTCATATTTTCTCCAACTCCCGCTGCAACAATCCTGACCAAACAAACGGTCTTTTCTCACTGAGTCTTCTTTAATCGTAAATTACTGATGCTTTAGCCAAATGACTCCCTCATGGGACACAAACGAGGAGAGCCAGTTAAACATCTCTGAGTTTGAACAGCTAAAGGTACGTACTTTGGTGGTCAACCTGTCTAATTCTCCATCAATGACTACAGAGTGCCTATTACACCCAGCCCCCTCAAACACATTATGTGACATTACATTATGTTGTGACTGACAAAGCAACTGATATGCGACTGATATCATTGCATATTGCCCTTTGTAAAGATATCATAAGCATAGTTCCCCAAATGTGAAACAATTCCTTTAAGAGGAAATATTTCATTTAATTTTCTATTTGCTTAACGTCTAAGTGGCCCAGCTAAGTAAAAGAAATAGTGCAGGTCTGCACAATGTCGATTCTTATTCAGTTATTGTCTGAAACTACATTTTCCTGCCTCCACAATTTCGAAGTAATCACAAATTACTGTATGTTCGCAGGATTCTTGCTAGTGGATGAGGGAATGTTGTTCTCTTAATAGAACTTTCTTCATGTGGCTCTCTGCCATCTTTCCTTCATTACACCATGAGCTTAAAAACCCCCAAACCCAACGTGACCACAGGCCAGGCATGTGGATCTCCTCTGTGCAAGATGCTGTCTCATCCAAATAGGTCTGGCAAGGCAGTGCGGAGTGTGATGTCATGTGGCAATTTTCATTACCAGAGCTCACTGCGAACATATGAAATTCATGCAAGTTGCAGAGCTGTAAATGAGTAGAAATAAGCTCTGTCCCCTGCAGCCCACACTGATATTGTGAAGGAGCCGCTGAGTGTGAATGTTGCTGCTGTTTGCAAGGACCGAAATGGCTAACTAAGAGAGGATCACTTCATAAACATCATGGTCAGATAATCTGATGTGACATACTCGCGTAACTATAAGGGTGCTTCAGAGCACCTCTCCTCTTGATCTCCAAGCACAGTAATCCAGGGCAGTGGCTCGGGCCCCCAGAGATGAACTGTTGTACTCTGTTAAAAGAACACATCATTATGGCTCGTAGACCCATCGTGGATAAAAATCAAAAGCACATTGAATGAGGTAGCAAAACCCACACAAGGCTATGTAAAATGGCAGGCCAGTCGGTTTGTTTGTCATCAAAATCAATTTTTTGCTTTTTACATGTTATTAAACACAGTTTTTCTGAGGCTTTTGTAATGTCATTTTAGGAGCAAATGTGGCGGGGTGAATCGCCACATTTGAATTGAGGTGGTGGATAGGCCAAATATTCAGGGAGGTTTGTGTCCTATGTGAAACTGAATGTCAACATTGGACATATGCACAATATGTCTGCATAATATGCGTAATATGCAATTTTTGTCCATTAAGTTGAATTAAAGCCATCATTTTTTTTATCTTATGTGATAAAAGAGCGAGCCATTTTTTTTTTTTTTTTTTTTTCTTAAATCCACATCCACATAACACACAAGGTGTCTGAATGAATCATTCAGAACCTGGATGTGTCCAATGGATACAGAAGGAGCACTGGGTGGCCACTCAAGGTATAACAATTTAAAAATTACCCTGCGGCTCAAAGCATTTTCCCCATCAGAGATATAAGGTTATTAAGGGCCCCAGAGCCAGATAATATGACGGGCCCTATTGCATGAAGCACACACTAGGAAAGGCCTGCCTGAACATCTAGAATAATGGCTGGCTGACAAAAAGTATGAATTTAAAAAAGCACAAAAGTAATTACAGAGACAGGTTTGCCATTTAGAGGAAAAATACAGCAAATGGCTTTGTTTTAAATTGAATTTAAGCGCATATATGTTTGTCTCAAGAGTAAGTCTGAAGTACTTGGACAGTCTAGCCTGTCAAACATTCCAACAACCCAATTTTATTTATTTCACCCCTGCTCCAGACCACCACATCTGTAAAACTGTTGACACCTCGAACTTCAAAAAAAGGTCAACAATGACTCTTTCTATTCATTTTTAATGCATTAGCTTTTTATATTTGGAAAACTTTCTTCGTGCAGAGAAAAGCTGTTTAAAAACGCCTGATGTCGTCATAATTTAAAGTTTCTGGGTCCAGGGGGAAACTTGAGGGAGGGGCCAGAGAAAGTCAAGTGCCCTAATAAGTGGCAAACAATTCCCCTTTGCCTTCGATATCTAGTTATTTTTTTCTACACCAACAGCTTAAACCCAACCAAACTATAACTAGAGGTCATGTGACTTGGACAATGGTGTCATTGCAAAAGTCACCTGACTTTGTTCATTCCTGTATGTCAAAAACTTATACAGAGCAGATGGCAACAAGTGAAAGCTTAAAATGTGTCAAATGACACGTGAAATGTACATAAAATGACATGCTACTCATATATATATATACCATGCCATGGGATGGGCGCACACCTCATAATTCCGATCAGAGCAGCTCCACGGCAACAACTGTCAGCGTTACACGCGGAAAGATCGAACAAAGCCAAGCGTGTGATCAAGCCACATTAAGTAGTTTATGCAGGATCTTCAACGTCAAGCATATCTTAATGGTTCCATATGATTTAATTACACTGAGACTGGTGCATCTAATACACATATAGTTTCTTGAGTCATCTCTCCCTGCAAAGGAGATTGTTGACTATAATGGAGGAATATATTTAAGCTACTGTGAATCGCAAAAGTTGTACTGCCTCTGAAAAAATTACAGAGGACTTAGAAAGAAAAAAAAATCCTACAATATAACGCACATGACGAATGGGAGAATCAGATTGCATAAAAAGTGATTGCAGCTTATATTGTCCACTAGAGCCACAGCAGGAGGGAGGGAGCAAGGGAGAAACCGCAGCGACAAATGAGCCTACAGCAAAAGGAGCATGCTGTCATGAGCACGTTGACACTATTTGTGTAATTATTCTCACTGTCAGAGGGGGGAAGGGGACTGAAGTTCCACAGTGCATGTTTTAGTTTCACACTGTTAGCAACGGGGACTCATCCTGATGCTATTCACATCCAACTACTTGAGCCACTTTTCAAAAATGTAATTTCTGGTCAGGAAAATAAATGAAATCTATGAAGATGTGACCGTCAGCTGGAGGTGACTGAATGATTTATCTGTCGCTGGATCCCCGAGCAGATCAAAATAATCCTAACTGCATGTCATTTTTCTCTTGCTGACAATAGGGCCTTGAGAGGCATGCCTCACATGATAAGTCGCACGCGATTCATTTGCTTGAGTCTGCATCACAAATATTCAATCCTCAGAGCAGCTCATGGTTCCCCAACTTCTACTGCACACAAAATGGCCCTCTGTGTCAAACATCAGCCTCCACATGTTCACGCTTAACCTTGACAATGTCTCCACTAAATAGGAATCTGGATGTAAGCAACTCAGAAATCCAATATGCCCTATTGATGGAAATGGATCAGATGGAACTGGTCAGCCCTCATCCTGCCACAAAGAAATATGCAAATTACACATTTTGAATATTAAAGAATAATCCTTGACTAAGGAGAGAATCAAATCTTGCTGCATCTCCTACTATATTCTATGACATGAGGGTAGCAGTGGAAATGTGCTGTGCCATCACGCACATCAGTCACTGTGAGGCAGGGATTAGCCAGCCTCAGTGGAGCAAACAGACAGGAAGACATGACATATATCCAAATATCTTGCGTCTGCATAAGTAAATATGCACTGCCTCTTTCTTTTACTATTTTTGAGCTGTTTAATTGTCTAGAAGTGACAGGATGAATAAACTCATCATCTCCAACAAAGCTGAAATCAGTCTGAAAATCAATGCTATAGCCTCATACGGGCAGTATGTTCTTCACTTTGGACCACTGTGAGGCACAGAGCAACAGAGGAAGAGCATCTTTCACTGCCTCTGATGCTGTATGGATGAAATGCTGAATCTTTGCCTGTATACACAAGGCTGCCTCTGTTACTCAGCACCCCTCAGCAGACATGCGATGTCTCTATGTGATAAACTTTCTTGCCCCGCCAGCGGTCAACACTTGGGTCAACATCACTCGTCCGCCCGAGGAGGACTCTCTCTCGTTGCCTCTGCAATTTTTTATCAAACAGACAGAAGTGGCGGGAAAGGGCAGAGGGAAGGGTCTCCATCTTAACACCCCTCCAACCCATTTTTACTGAGAAATCTGCCCTAAAACATCACCTGGTAGACAGCAGCAGTCAGAAGGCATCATCAGTCGAGATGAAAACAATAGAGAATTCTGTATTTTTCAACCTCAGCCCTATTTCCCAAACTTGGAGGGTGTAAAACTTCCAAAAATACATCTTTAAAAAAAAAAGAAATTACTCCAGAACACAAAATGGTTGCTAGAAAAAGATTAGTTCAGAAAGGCTGAACAAGGCAAAGGCACAGGGCACAGCAGAATACCAGAGAAAAACTGTTCTTCGCTACTAAGTGCTAAAAATGCTATTGAAAATGTCTGTAACATGGAGTAGATAACTCCAGAGAAACAACCATGTGTTATTGTACTGAATATGTGAAGTAAGTATATTCAAATTCCAATTTGTTTCTCTTTTGGATATATTGGAACGCAGCTGAAAACAGTGCTCTTCAGCAAATGACTGGTTGTGTCTGGGGAGCAGTTTTTCTTTATGGCCAAAAACGCACAGGAGTCTCACTGTGGGTATCATGTTACCAGACACTTGCAATAAGATATTGAGCATAGTTGTCTGAAGACAGAGCATAGATTTCTGACAGTCAGCTGTGCCCTGTGCCGTTGCATTGTATAGCCTTGTTGAGCTAATCAGCCTTAGTGACAGAACTCGAGTGGTGTTTTAAAAGACAGATATATTTCTTTAAAGTTTTACACCATCAAAGTTTGGGTAATAGGGTATAGGTTAAATTGACTCCTTTACAGTGAAATTTTGGGAAGGCCATTAAGTTTAATCCATTCCTGTGCAGAGATGGTCAAAGGCCTTTAGCATACAACCAGCAGGACTTGTGCTTGCTGAGAGGTGCAGCCTAAAGAGCAGAGCTTTGATATGGTGTGTAAGTTGATGTGCGACATATGCAAAAGAGATATTTGGCGAGTGTAATGAAAGTGTGCTGTCTTCCACTTGGTAGCTGCCATTCTATAGTCCTTCTTCTTCTACTTCACCAGGGTAGAGATGTTTGCAATGCTTATATAAATATAAACATAAACTGATAATATGGTATACAGCAGTGTGACAGAACAGAATATTTCACCTGCAAGTGCTATACAACATGTGAATCTGTAAATATTGCATAATAAACACTGTTTTTGTTTATGTGCCTGGTCAAACTTTCAAAATCATTACAT
>KV751367.1:4140893-4155231 GCA_001698575.1 Mola mola | reverse complement strand
GATACCAAGAAGCTGTCGACCAATTGAAGAGAATGAATAATGAATAAAATGGCGAAAATGCATAAAATGATTCAAATTCAATACAAAATACCATGTTAAGCCCTAGAGGAATAAAGCCACATTAAAATCCCTGCTGTGATTCGGTGACTTGGTGACTCTGGTGTATAGGTATTCAAGGGGTTCAGTATAAAGCAGCATCGCCTGCCCTCCTCTTACCCATTGTCATCTTTTCAAGGGCTGGACTGAACAGTGCCACTTAGCCTACTTGGTTAGCTTAACAGACCAAACTGGATGCATGCAGCTTCCCTCTCCAGCAGACGCGACCCAAATAGCTCACTTCAGATCTCGGCTCAGCACCCTCTCATATGCTACACTCACTCACACAGATGCAGCCTCTTATTTTCAAGCACTCATGTTGCCAGTGTTTTTCACCTTGTTTTCATATTCTGCCCTCCACCGGCTTCTCACCCCTCCCTCTCCGTCTCTTTCTCTCTCTCAATAACTGTGCGACTGAACACACTTCTTCCAACACACAATACTGTCTGTAGGAGTGTAGCAGGGGTTGAAGTCATTTTTCATCTCCTGGCTAAGCTCTGCAGGTGTGCAAAAGGTTACAATGACAGAAATCACGGTTGCCATCAGACAGCATCACATGGACTCACAATTTAAATGCTGGATGCAGAATTGGACATGTTGTAATTCATTTTACTATTCTCTGGTGGTCTCTCTGGATTATTTGGTAAAGACAGGTTAAAAACTGTGATAAACAGGAGAAAGCCAAGCTCACAAGTATCAAATGACATGAGAGACATTGTATATTTTTCCATCCATTTCATATGCTTGAACGAACAGTATTCATGTAATGCACAGAAATCGTAACAATTCTTTGCTTCATGTATTTTTCAGTGGCTTTGGATATGATCTGAAAGGGAGCAGCCCGTTCTCCCGCTGCTCTTTGGGTCCATTACAAAACAGACTTCCAGCTGCGGGCGAGGCAGCTGTGATCTGAGCTTTCTGGCCGAGGCAACGCAACATCCTGACAGGTAGGAAACTGACAGACACACCCGTGTCACTGGCACTGTGTCATCCCCTCAGCTCCTCTCTATCCTGTGAGTGAGAGAGACCTCTGAACCTCTGTCTGTCCAACGCAGCCACTGAACCTGAAGAACAGTCAGCACATAATGAAAAACCTGACGTTTTTTTTCCCATTGGCCTTTAAGCACTATTGTTCTAGGCAGGCGTGTGGGCGTTTCTTTGAAATTACCTTCACTTATCAAAAATAATCAAATATAAATTTTAACTTTTTTTTTAAATTTTAACTATACAGTATACAGTCTCCATCAGGCGTGGGAACATGCAGGATACATGTTAATATCAGAGCACAAGCAGATACATGTGGAGCCACAGTGATTAATTGATTGGCCGACTGAAAGGAAATTATTTGATGCTCAAGTAATAAGTTCAGTATTGTTTTGAGCACAAATGTCAAGTATTTGTTGGTTCCAGCTCCCTAAATTTCAGAATTTGCTGCTTTTCCCTGTTATTTCTGACGGTGAATGAAGAGTCTTTGGGTTTTTCACTAGTGGTTGGATTAAACAAGCAATTTTAAATAATTTTGTTAGGCTCAGAAAGAATGTGATGAGCATCTATTCACAATATTTTGACAATCTATAGATTCAATGATTAATCGTAAAAATAACTGACTGATTAATTTGATATCTATATAGGTCAACATTTTACTTTGTCCATCACTTTAGCTGATTAAATATTTTCCATAGCTTTACTGAATATTTAGTACCCACTGGCGCAAAATTGCAAGAAAAAAGGCATTTAACGGTGCTGTTTTTAACTCAGCCTTTCTGTGGATCCTGATGTCAGAAAACATTCAACAATACAAAAGTGTTTCATTTGTGATCTACTTTGATGATTGTGAGGCATGTTGCATATGTACCAGAAAAAGATCCTTTCCCAAAAGGAAAGCCAGAGGACTGATATACAGTAGTGTTCAAAATAATAGCAGTCCAATGTGACTAACCAGATTAATCACTGTTTTTAGTATATTTTTTATTGCTACATGGCAAACAAGTTACCAGTAGGTGCAGTAGATTCTCAGAAAACCAACAAGACCCAGCATTCATGATATGCACGCTCTTAAGGCTGTGCAATTGGGCAATTAGTTGAAAGGGGTGTGTTCAAAAAAATAGCAGTGTGGCATTCAATCAGTGAGGTCATCAATTTTGTGAAAAAACGGGTGTGAATCAGGTGGCCCCTATTTAAGGACGAAGCCAGCACTTGTTGAACATGCATTTCTCTTTGAAAGCCTGAGGAAAATGGGTCGTTCAAGACATTGTTCAGAAGAACAGCGTACTTTGATTAAAAAGTTGATTGGAGAGGGGAAATCTTATAAAGAGGTGCAAAAAATTATAGGCTGTTCAGCTAAAATGATCTCCAATGCCTTAAAATGGAGAGCAAAACCAGAGACACGTGGCAGAAAACGGAAGACAACCATCAAAATGGATCGAAGAATAACCAGAATGGCAAAGGCTCAGCCAATGATCAGCTCCAGGATGATCAAAGACAGTCTGGAGTTACCTGTAAGTACTGTGACAGTTAGAAGACGTCTGTGTGAAGCTAATCTATTTACAAGAATCCCCCGCAAAGTCCCTCTGTTAAAAAAAAGGCATGTGCAGAAGAGGTTACAATTTGCCAAAGAACACATCAACTGGCCTAAAGAGAAATGGAGGAACATTTTGTGGACTGATGAGAGTAAAGTTGTTCTTTTTGGGTCCAAGGGCCGCAGACAGTTTGTGAGACGACCCCCAAACTCTGAATTCAAGCCACAGTACACAGTGAAGACAGTGAAGCATGGTGGTGCAAGCATCATGATATGGGCATGTTTCTCCTGCTATGGTGTTGGGCCTATTTATCGTATACCAGGGATCATGGATCAGTTTGCATATGTCAAAATACTTGTCATGTTGGTCATGTTGCCTTATGCTGAAGAGGACATGCCCTTGAAATGGGTGTTTCAACAAGACAATGACCCCAAACAGACTAGTAAACGAGTAAAATCTTGGTTCCAAACCAACAAAATTAATGTTATGGAGTGGCCAGCCCAATCCCCGGACCTTAATCCAATCGAGAACTTGTGGGGTGACATCAAAAATGCTGTTTCTGAAGCAAAACCAAGAAATGTAAATGAATTGTGTAATGTTGTTAAAGAATCTTGGAGTGGAATAACAGCTGAAAGGTGCCACAAGTTGGTTGACTCCATGCCACACAGATGTGAAGCAGTTATAAAAAACTGTGGTCATACAACTAAATATTAGTTTAGTGATTCACAGGATTGCTAAATCCTAGAAACAAAAAAGTTTGTACAAAATAGTTTTGAGTTTGTAAAGTCAACGGCAGACACTGCTATTTTTTTGAACACACCCCTTTCAACTAATTGCCCAATTGCACAGCCTTAAGAGCGTGCATATCATGAATGCTGGGTCTTGTTGGTTTTCTGAGAATCTACTGCACCTACTGGTAACTTGTTTGCCATGTAGCAATAAAAAATATACTAAAAACCTGGATTAATCTGGTTAGTCACATTGGACTGCTATTATTTTGAACACTACTGTATATACAGTATGGAGTGCACTAATTTCATTACCAAAAAGAAACCTTTATCCTTTGGGCTTAAGGTACTACAGTATAAACTATTTTACTGCCATAACCATATATACAGTTAAATGAGTGTTTTTCGTTGCAGTTGCTCTTTGCATCTGTTATTCTGCGAGGGATCCACTTTAACAATGAAATGGCAGTAGATCCGGAACCAGCATATTTTTTAATTAAAAAAATGCCATGAGCAAAATAGACACATACTGGTACCTTCTCCTGCGGTAACCTGTACCATATGCTGCCAGTTCAGCTGGGTGTTGAACAACATGGAGAGCGAAGGAAAGAAAAGACATCCAGCGTTTAACTGATCAGGTACAGTCTTTGGAAAAAAAGCTGGATATGGTATGCAGAACTAATGCCAAAAATGTTGACTGATAGCCAGGCGGAGGCGTCTCGTGCACTCCTCACTGACTTTCACAGCACACACACGTTGCGGTGCATACTATGGTCAGAGAAAGCGGTCCGATTTGGAAGAGATCCGTCATGGTTCAGACACGTGTCCGTCTGCAGCGCAAGCCCAGCCCAGGCTCCCCGACGGGGCCCTCCACTACTGGATTGACAGAACTATTAGAGCGCTGTCAGATATGTAGGACGGGACAAGGTTACCTCATCACAACATTTACTCTCCATTAAGGCAGTGACACAACGTGGACTCATTACATCCTATGTGCTGAATAAGAAAGCTGCAACGACACAAGCAGGAGGAACAACAAGAAGCAAGGCAGGGAGAGTGAGATAAGAGCTGAAGAAAATGAGACAGAAGGGCAACGGCAGAGAGGGAGCGAGGGGAGACAAATACATTTATTCACATCTTAATTACTCTTGTTTAAATTATCAAGCCACATTTTTCAAGTCACCAGGTCTGATTGAGGCAAATGCACACTAGAAAATAGAGGGAGGTATAGCGTAGAGTTGCTTCACTCAAACATGCCTACAGTGAAAATGCAATGACACACACACAGTTCAAAGGGCAGTGCTCTGAGCTCTCATGGGAGGTAATGGGATACCGGTTCATTGGAACAGAATTAGTGGTGCATCAGCAGATTCAAGAATGCTTCAAGCCCGGGTGTGACTTCATGTCATCTCACTGTTGAAAGGCAAACCAAAATAAGAGTAAATCCAAAGCAAATAAAATCTTTTGGAGACAAAATATACTTTAAATGGAGTGTTGGTTATCTCAAATGTCTTGGTTAAAGTCTCCATTTTTCAAAGCTAAAACAGGTCAAACAGGGGTAAACATTTCTCAATTTTCATCATCCATCCTGGAAAGTTCTGAAAGCCGATAAAAAAGACCCTCACTATAACGATACTGATTTTGGCATTTCAAAACCTCCATTCAAAACCTCCGTTCACATTACTAATTTGCACATTACTAATCTACACACACCTCAACAAATAAAAACCCATCACAACCAAAAGACGAGTTTTGAGTTTGCTGTCTTTGCATTTTTAAAACGCAAAGACAGCAAACTCACTACTAATCACTACTAATCGCTGTCACATTAAAGTAAATAAAAGAAGGAAAGACTAAGAAGAAGTTGAGTTATTCAGGTTGGTGTAATATTGGGTTTTAATTGGGGTTTTTTTTGTGTTGTTTTGTTTTTAAACATATCTTTATTCCAAACCACAGAGGATTTGCTACAGAAACAACAAAGTTCAGCAGTGATCAGTGGAAACCAGAGTATATATCCATATATACAAGGAGGATTATGTCCTCCAGTGAAAGTATATATTTATTCCACAGGAACACTTACATGTCAGAAGCAGGGTATGTTTATTTCTGTCACATGAACTATATCTGCCATGTGTTTATACAGCTGATGGCTCCATAGCTGACGGTGGAAACAAACAGAAAAAAACAGAACTTCAGCTCCGCACAAGCAACTCAGAAGTCCCAGAGACCCCTACAGCTTACTTTAGTACAGTCCTGGATTACTGCAAACTGCAGGAGAGTTGAACGCAGCTCAGAGGGCATAGAGGAGAAAAATGTTTGTGACTAATATTATTAACGATTTTCAAAGGAATACTTTGGCTTATTCTCTCTCTTTTTGTGAGTTATATGAAATGATCAGTTACTTTTATATCTGTTAAATTTAAGACTACAATTAGTTTAGGCTTAGGCTTAGCATAAAGACTGAAAACATGGGGAAAAAACAATCCTGGCTCTGTCAGAATTAACATGATCTCATGGGATGATGTATAAATAGCATGCCACTTTTAAGGTCAATTCACACAATCTTAAGCTTCTCGCACGTTATTTGATGTCGTCCACACTAAACGCGTTTTACAGCTTCAAGAAATGATAGGTGACAATTGTTTTCTTAGTCATATGACCAATGCTTTTGGTTACGTTTAGGCAGCAAAAGCCTTAGTTATCAAGACCAGGTGAAGACTGGGCTCAAAATAGCAGATCGTAACCATGTTTACGTGGACACAAATATTTGGAATAAAGAAGAGTATGATATTTCATTGAATTCTTTGGAAAAGAGCATATCAATTTTACTGAATTCATCCATCCCTCCATTCGTCCATTATCTGTCTCTGCTTATTCTATGCAGGGACAGGCTCAATATTATTTTGTAGGCAAATAGATAGCTTTTAGGTGTTCCTCTACACATTCATTTCTGATTGGACTAGTGGTTGATCAGGGGAATGATGTCGTGACATGACAGTATTTTCCCCTGAGGATTGCCACATGCAACCAAAGGAGGCTAAAAGTCACAGCAGATTTTTTTTTCCCACAAGTAACGAACTTATCAGCGATGTTGCTGCCAGCAGGTCCCCTGACTGTCGTCTTTTCGTTGACTGTGATTAAACAACAGCAGGTGAGACGATGCAGGCATAAATGGATTAGCATGGTGCAGCTCGTGACTGGAGTAGGCCACGGTATCAGACGGCACAGCATACTTGCTGAAAACTTGCTTTGGTCATGATGACGGCAGACAAATTTAGGTCATAGTGCGCTGACCGTGATTCAAACATGTGCTGACAGCTTGCTCTATCTGACTATCTAACAGTGACACAACAGTTTCTTTGGATTTTTCTCAGCTCACATTAAAGGGTGAAAAGGTAATAAAACCTTTTCAACCATATCTTCAGCCAGGCTGGCTGTTATTTAAACTGGATCCCTTCCTTCACTGCAACAATAGGAATTCAAATCTGCAACACTGAGGTAGAAACTGATGCTCCGCCATCCTAATCCACTTGCTGATACTTGTTTGCCTGGAGTCGTTTCTCTGCTATAATAAGAAGTAGGCATTACTTGTCTGGGTGTCATCTGTCACCCACAGCTTCCTTTATGGATTTTCCTGTTTCGATACTTGCCATCTGTGCTTCTTTCCCGCTCTCTGCTTTTCTTGCAAAGCCGACATTATGAACAATTACTTCTTAGCCAGGGCTTCACTGAATTTGGTTCCGTCATGCAGAGTCAATGTTAAACTCCTCTGGTCTAGCATCTGAACGCTAATGCAGAACACTGAGAAAGGTAAACGTTATACTTGCTACCAATACATTGTGAATATAATTAAATAATCAGACACCGCAGCAGATTTGGCTCAATTTCAATACTCCACCAAAGAATAAACGTGGCAAAGGTTCACAAAAAATGTCCCTCCAATATAGAAAGAAGGACAGTAAACAGGAAACTAAATATATTATGCAGCACGATTATAATACAATAACAGCACACTTTCTGCCTCAACGTCAGTTTGTAAGTTCTCATTTTAATGGATATAGCCAAGCGCCAAATAAAAATAGAATCCAAGAAAATTTAAAGAATGAAGGCCAGCTGCAACAGCTCCAGCAGTGATTAATCAAACGGCATTGCAATGGCTTTGTTTATTTGCCTTGAAGAGATAATAATAAACATCAGAAGGGCAAAATTGCAAAATTTAAAAAGTTAGAGGATATTTGGATAATGGTGTTTGGAAGATGATGTTTGCATTAAATGAACACTATGAGGATCCTGTATTTATCTTCTTAGTGCATTTGTAACAGTAAAATAAACACATTCCCTGCCACAGATTTTGCCAGCTGGCTGCATTAGTAACATTATTCTATCAGCTGTGTCCTCTAAATCACCAAAATAATCTTGGCTGGAGTGCTCCATAGCTGTACCAGACTGTTATATCGGCACTCCTCATTCCACTCCTGTGTGACTCACTGTACTTATATTCTCTATGGTATGCTGCTGTGTAGGGGTTTCCCCAGCACAGATATGTTATATCTCAGTCTCAGACATAACTAACCATTGGTACAGAGTGGCACTGCCACTAATCGCACTCATTCCTGTCTGCCTGCTTTCCCCACAGCTTGTTAGCACCAGGCACCGACCAACGCTGACTATCAGATGAGGAACATAAGACCTGTGAATGGATTTTGAACTGTACTTCCACACCCCTGTGAAAGGATATAAAATCCACATAAAATGACCATGAAGATGAGCTGCCAAATGACACTTAAAATAGCCCTCAACAAGTGCCTTATTTGTTCTGGTGCCCGCACATGATGGGAAATTTGAGTCTCACTTTGGAATGTTAACTGTTGAATATAGGATCAACTGGGTCATATCCTGCTGTTGGAGCATAAAGCTTTAAAAGGAAAACTGCACCTCAGTTGCACACTATACACTCGTGCTGGGAAGACATTAGTGATACTGAGAGCAAAGACCGCTATCCACAGAAGCAAAGGTAAGAGGGAGCACGACCATACAGCAGCACACCCAGTTTCAAATTATCTCAACGAAAGTTGCATTCCTCATGACAGCAACAGCTCCACAAGGATGCGAACAGTCTAAAACAGTGTAATGAACGTGAACCGAAAAGGCAAAGTTGTGACAAAGCGATTTAAGGCCAAATGGATGAATATCGGCTATCACTAATGACTGAAGCCCCTTTTACACAAACCCGTTCCAAACGGGCCTGCTGCACCTGTTATGCATCGCTGTCTGTGTAAACGTCACAGATGTGTAATGGAGGGTTGTTCCACCCCTGCTGAGGTAGTAATTGGGCAAAATCAATGTCCATAAACCAAGTGAGCTATTGAAGTGGAACGATGAGACAACAACCAAAATGCTTGCAAATTGTGGAGATGAGCGCAAGATCATCAGCTGTGTTACTCGATTGCTGGTCATCTTATGCAAAACACCACAATACATTTCATCGGTTCTGTGATACACCTCTCACATCTTTAAATTGCAGAACACTAGCTTGCTACCTAAAATTACACTGTGAAGCATCATTATGATGCCATTGCATTATTCAGGGTACATTGACAAAGACAACATATAGAAGTAATTCAAAGACACATATATAGTGTATACTGTATATATACTATATTACATACAGTGTAATCTCTACGTATAAAGGGCTGATTGTTGTCTTTTATTTTTTTAAATTTAATAGTCGGCTGGTCAATGACAGACTCTCAGACCAGACTCTCATTCTAAGAGCTAGCAAAGCAGGAGCACACAGAGGCAGCAAAGTAGTAAAGGTTTGTTTTGACCAAACCGGAGTTGATTGCTGAAACTGTTGACAGAAAGAAAGAAGCACATTATTTTGTGTTTTGTTTGTTTTTAACAAAGTTCAACGAACTCCGCCTCCCCTCCCCTCCTTGTTTCGGTTCCATAGCTCTGCCCCGTCATTTTGGAAAGTTGCTGAGTTTTTGAAAAGGTTGTTGAAAGGTTTGAAGCTGTTGATAATGCTGGAAGAGTAAATTTTCTGGCTGGAATGTCAACGATTATATCAGCCTTTCAGCATCTTTGGGGATGGGCAGGTGCATTTACCTGTTAGAACAGCCAATAGGAACGCCACGTCTCTGAAATGACCATCTGAATACAGAGCCTAGAAGGGTGCAGAATATATTCTTTGTAATAATAATGCCAAAAATAAACTATTTAACCCACTTTAACAGACTTTAAACTATTTAATCTAATTAATCTTTTGAGAAACTGGAAATCAGAAGGTCTATGACAGTGGAGGACCCAGAATGTTTGAGGGGTAGGGGCAAATAAACAGTACTTTACTGCATTGTATCTGCTGGGAAAGCACCTTTGAAGGCACTTTATCACATTTAGTCCAATGGAAGGGAATACAAGAGCAGACATCATCATATGTTATCCCCAATCTAAGAGGGCACTTATGCTTTTACGTTTTCTGTCAAAAGTCAAAGCACCAGTGGGAGTCCAGTGATCTATGATCATATTCTTCTGTTTAATAAGGAAAATAGGTCTAATAATATTTACTATATTTTGTTTTGTTTAGTTAAACATAGATAAGTCCCTGCTTAACATACCTGCCAGATCGGTTCACTTGTGATGAACTGGCCTTCCCACCACATGTGTAGGGGGTGGGGTTCCTGCACATACTGCACCCATGAATGAAAGTATCTGCCTATGGATGAGCGCTTTTTAGGTAAGCAACAGATGGTTGGAAAATTAGAACATCTTAAGCGACGCTAATAAAATGCTTGCATGTTCATGAGGGGATGATAACCCTCTTTGGGTTTGTCGACAAATGAGAAACCCCTTCCCGTTTCACACAGCCAGTCAAAATGAAAATACTGGTTATACCAGCTTCAAATATCATATTGCCCTCTACAGGGAAGCCTCGCATGGAGTTCCAGAAATGGTTCACTTTGCATGTAAAGAAAGGCTACTCTTGATTTCATCTCCTAATAAATGAACCTTGTCGCATGGCAACACAAGAGCGATTTCATCATCAAGTCAAATGTACATTACCCACATGTATTTTAAAAGACTTTAGCATGTAATTTTCCTTCCAGTCTTTCAAATAAACCAATTCTGCCCAGACTTGAAAGTCATCTCACACCTAATGTGCAATTAGGACATTCTCCTTAGGGTGGGACGTACCCTTGAGTGCCCGGCATAGTGTTTCCCAGAGAAGTTCTGTGACACACACATCGTTAACAAAATCAAAGAATCCCTGTTTCTGCGTCTAGTGGGAGCCATAAGAAATATACCACCATAGAGTACTTTCCTGTTCTGACAACATACCTCAGCCGAAGAAGGGAAATCCGACACCCACCTGGAAAAAACTGTGAGTCAGAGATGGTGAGAGACGCCCCTGAAATCTTGATGTAAGTGTGTGTGTATGTGTGCATTTGGGGCTCATGTGTGGGAGGCCTGCCATATGCTGCTGTGCCAGTGCAGAACTGTGAGATGCAGTAGGTGAGGACAAACATTACAGCGTATAAGTAAATTCTGGACCCTGCACTGAGGCAAGACAAGCTGATCCATCACGCAACCACCAACAATAATTTGAGTAACTACACAGACAAAAATCCAACACTGACCAATGCATAACATATATGGTATACAGTGCTTATAGCTAAAACTACAAAGCCATGGGACTATTTTCTACTATTGAGGGTTTAATTACGAAATACACATATTCAAAGTCTTGCCAAAAAATAGGTGAGAAGATTTATCACATTCTTATCTGAGAGTGAATCTCAATCTTCTCGTGTATCCTGCACTGAGAAAGCCTTTACTAAAATGTCAAACTACAGCTTTAACCTTCTGTGGGAAAACAAAAAAATACCCCTCAAATTATATGGCTCATCAATAAGGTATCTGATAGGAGCTACAGAGTTCAAAAAGGAAAACACCCAGCAAAGTCACTACCTTATTGAATTTGTGACAGCGCACACAAAAAAAATGAAATTAGCTCAGGCAGAGATGCAATAAAGATATTCATAAAGGCCGCCTGACAAAGCTGAGTTCCCAGCGTTAGCATAATGTGGAAAAATCACCTCAATTACTCTCTCTTTGAAGCGAGAGACAGAGAAAGTGAATGGAGGGATATGGAGTTTAATTTGGCAGGCGGTGGCTTGGTTTAGGTCAATCCACCCTTAGATTTACTGACTGTTTGGTTTTACTGCAAAGACAAAAAAAGGTTGTGGCTTTGCCTCGGCTTTATCTGCTATTGCAGATATAAAGGCTGCCTGCAGAAACGTGGCGGAGGGAGGATGACCAGGTGTTTTTCTTTTTTGTTCCTTAGACCCACACCCCACATTTTGGTTGGCCGTAGTTTTGCAAAAGTCAAACCACTGCAGGACACAGGCTTTTCTACCGTCGAACGCTTATCCAAGACTGTGAAGAAAGCAGGAAGGGCTGTCATCATGGGGTTTTCTTTACGCCCATCAAACTGTGCATACATGGGTCAGCGCAGGTTAACCAGTGACCATGATTGCTGCCTTTGTGTGAATTTGTAAGTCATTACAGAGTCACAAAGTGCGGGCATGCAGATTTAGTCAGAACACGATGGAAACTACCGGAAAGAAAAAGAAATGCCTTTCAGTTCAATCACCGGGCGAATCCAATGGAAGGCGATTCTCGTAGTGTTTTGCAGTTATGCTTTCCAAAATACGTGTCAAAACAGCACAGTACGTGTGTCTTGTCTCACAAAGGAAGTAGTGGCACAAAAATAGGCCGAGGGATGAATGAAACCTACAAAAGCGGCACGCTGCTGAATCAACCAGAGGGCACAACACAGAGACGTATAAAGCAAAGGGGGGAGAAAAGAATATGTTCATTTTGGAAACGTCTCACATCGTCCTACGCAAATCTTACTCTTTGTCCCACGTTTGATTTGTTGGGACAGCACTTGGGGTCAGCGCAAATGAAGATGTGAACTAAAAACTTGCACAGCTGAAACACCGCAGACTTCATACGTTATGTCGCTTCACTATTGGACATTCCTTCAATGGTGCACAATCTCCAGACGTTTCTTTCTTGCATCTCATCCTGTTCGCAGGTCCAGTGCACCACTGAGCGCTCACCACAGCTCTTCTCCAGAGTCACTGCATGCTTGGATATATTTGTCGAACCAAAATGCTTTACTGTACCTTTATAACAGAGGCTATTTAAAATAAAGAGCTTTTTATCTTGATGCTTCTGCTGGTGATTCATCAATACAGTCACAGAGGCCCTCCAAGTTTCTTTCAGTCTCTGCGTCACTGTATAACTCAGTTTTATTCACATCACTCTGCATAATGCATGATAGCACACACACCCCAAGGCCTTTCATTACATAAACCTGTTGCAATAGGAGCCACAGCAGCACTTTTACAACATCCATCAAAAACAGGGGGCAAGCCATGTGTTAGAGTGGTTTGTGATGTATTGCTGGTTGAGCGGCACTGAAGTCTGAATATAATTGTGCTCGCTTTCAAAAGGTATTTCCAAACACACACAGAGCTGGAGATACTGTGCAGGACGGAAATCAGCAAACGAACGCCTGGAATGAAAACGCCGCCCTCCTCTTTAGGTGGAAAGAATAAATCTCACCTCTGCAGGGCATCATTGCAACTTCCACTGAGAGCTACCAAAAGGAGGCATTGAGTCCAGAGACATTAGAACTGGCCTCGTCATTATCTGTGTGAACAAAGGCCACATACACTAGAAGTGTATTTATACAATCTGTAAAATCACACTGCACAGAAGACAGCGTGAGAGTGAGAATTTCATCTCTAAGCGTAATCTTGCACTTTTATCTGCGTTGAAGTTCATGCCTCAACAGCTGGGGAGACGGTGTATAACCATTTCGTATCATGAAGTGGGCAACTAATATATGTTGGGGACCTCTTTTGGTGGATTTACTCCATTATGATGCTATAAACATCCAGAGGGGAGCTCCAGGAGTGACAGATGATAGGCGTGAGGATTTAGAATCTGTAGAAGGAGGGGTCCTTGTTGTGTGGACTTACAGTATTCACAACTCACCGCTTGCATTCTTCCCACAGATCAGGTGTTGCCAGGACAGCAGTGAACCCCATATCTCTGCATCGCTGCTGACGGCCTGCTCCAGAGTCTCCACGCTGAACTTGGGGATGCCGTTTTCCCGCTCCAGCAGCGCGCTGCGCATCACCCGCGCGTACACCTCGCGGAAGAGGCGCTCCATGCACGCAGCCAGGTAAATCGCGGCGTGCTCGTGGATCCTGACCGCAACCCGGCTGTCGACCATCCACCTGAAGAACTTGCCCACGTTGAAGATGAGTCTGCAGCGCACCGACTTGCCGCGACCGAACTTATCCTCCTCCGTGCTCATGTTGTAGAGGGACAAGGCACCGAGGGCCGCGCTGATGCAGTCCATCGAGACGGTCCACGACAGGACGATCTTTATGGCACTTTGGATCTCGTATTTGGTGCATTTGGCATAGCGCAGACTCAGGCGCTGCGCCTCCTTTGCGACCCTGACCAGAGCCCGGCTCACCATCACCGAGAGCCGGAGCAGGACGTCCTGCGGGGGGGTCGGCAGGCTCTTCTCCTCGTCCCCGCTCAGCGCACTCGCCACTTCCCCGAGGCTCCACGGCACATCCTCAAGCTCGGGTAGTTTAGCGCACTGCCCGGTGCTCTCCAGGATCTCAGCGTCTTCGACCAGGACCGTGTTAACAGTGTCCAGGCTGTTGTGTCGACTGTGCATCGAGTCGGTTAAATGCCAGTGATTGGCCCCATGTGCCTCCGAGCAGCACAGCGACGCACTGGAAGATCTGAAGGAGTCGGCGGCTCCACCATAACCCGAGTCTAGCGTTAAATCCTCCAGGGTCCTCGCTGCTGTCTCGCTACTCCTCGCCATAACTGCACTTCATAATGTAAAGGAGAGCTTGGGAGAGTAGAGAAGAAAAATTCAAGACAGCGCGGAGTTTGGAT
>KV751367.1:4130211-4140691 GCA_001698575.1 Mola mola | reverse complement strand
AAAGTCAACCAAGTGAAACGCTGTGGTTGCAGTGCAGTGAAGGAGTACTACCTCGGTGCAGGGCATCTGCAGCCGCTGACAGATGGAGGCGGGGCGCTGGAGAACCGAGAACAGCTGCCAGCCAATGGCCTCTCGGGATGAGGAAGAATTTAGTTTTAATTGGAGGATTGCTGCGGAAGAAAGAAAAGTAATTGACGTTGCCCATAATACGGTTTATTCAATAAAGAGGCGCTGTAAATATTGAGCAAAGTTTTTGTTTCAGTTTCTACACGCCACTAGTGGGTTAACTTAATATCCCCAAAGTTTGGGGTTAGCTCAGATGCGATAAATCTTACCGTGTGATGCGTGTCAAAGGCAGAAAGTGTGGTAAATAATAGATCACACATAGACATAGACAATATAGAGGTGGCCGTACTTATATAACATTGTTCAGAGGACAGGTCCTCCAGAGGATCAGGGTTTTCTGATGTTACCTGCGGGCCTATGTCTGATGGTAACATGACTCAAGAGCATTAATAATAGATTGCATGCATAATGTATCCTTCTCTGTCCTCTGGAGGAGACCTCCTGAAAAGATCTGCATTACTTTCAAGGTCTCACTAACCTGGCCATTTTGTTCACTTGTTACCCTCTTAAACACAGATGTTCAGTGGAATCTGGATGAAAGTTGCAATGGATGCAAGAGGAATATTCTTTACTCGAAACAGCAGCTGGGTGTTTGGGCTAAGTTGGTTTAAGTTCAATATTGTACAAAAAAAAATGTAGGCTCACCTTAATATCGACAAACCCGGGATTTGTAAATCCTTGTAAAATATCCGGGTCCACTGCAAAAATCATATATGAGCTTGAAAAAAAATATCTGTTATGTTAAAAGAAAAAAAACAAACTAGTCCATGAGCTGGGGACTGCTCACAGATCAGTAAGGATACAGAGCGAGAGACAGCAGCCTCTGCATTTATCAGCAGGTAGGATGTCTCTGTGGAGCAACAGTGAATGCTGGTGTTGTGCAGTCAAACTTCAGCTCAGTTGTTAGTGCAGAGTGTTCACGTCACTGTGACACTGAATGTTTTTTTCTTTTTTGTTAATGTTGAATAAGCAACTAAACTATTTTTTTAGTCTAGGATGGTGAATGGATGCTGCAGAGAGAGCGATGCAGTAGAATGAAAGAGGTCAGAGAAGCTCCAGACAACAGAGACAGGAGGATGGATATTGTGGCATGGGAGCATCGAGACTGATGCACCTCTATCTCTATTGCCTGGCACATACATGTCACACACATTACAGCCGGTGTTATTCAGTCAGTTAGACAAAAGCGCTGAAAAGGCAGAGAAATCTGTCTTCAGAGCAGTGACTTTATGCTTCATGTTCATGTTCAGAGAGAGCGAGGGATTATAATAATGTGAATTATCTCAGTCACCATGGTTCCTCTACGACAGCTGCTATCTATTAAAGGTTAAGTATATTGTACTTTTAACATTGAAATAGTAGTAGAAACGCTACCACAAAGGTCATTTATTCCTAGAGGATACATTATGTAATATACCTCAGGAATACTTGTCCGTGTTGGGTGCAAATTAAGCTGACCAGCAAGTATTTACTTTGATCACATCTAATGTAGGAGCAGCTTCTCAGTGGGAGCATAATTCCAAATGAGGTTGGGGTTTTTTCTAAAAAACGAGGGGATTTCATAACAAAAAACCCTTTGTAATTGAAAGTTTTCAAGAGCCCTAGCACAAACCAAATGACCAGATTTTTGACTCTAATAATGGCAATATGTGTCAAACTGGATAGACTGGTATAAAAGCGGTTACTGGAATTCACATTTCCCTTTTAGATGTATGATAACTCTGGTAATCATAAAGCTCAACCCTCCGTTTTGGGTAATGAATATTTGCCAAAGCTGTGATGAGGAGGATTCCAGAGGTCTTTAAAAACATGTCCTGGCAAACAATGCCATCTAGGGCCCAACTGCAAATTACATGCAATTTCTTTCCATGCAGGGTGACGCACTTAGTTTTTTGTTGTTGTTTTTTTTAAATTTTTTTCATTGATTTAGCACAACCAAAATCAAAAGTTCATTGTGAGGTAGAGAGAAATTTGGGTACTAAATACTTTTAAGCTATTTAAGGAATTTGATGTTACCAAGTGAGTCATTGCGTCAATATTCTTTTAAGGGAAAGTCGTATTTACATTAGAAATCAGGCAGTATGATGTCCAGCTTAGCTTTAATTTCCTAAAAATTGTTATATATTCATACAAATTTCTCTGTATGATACACACAGTATGAAACATATTTTAAAATATAATCTTAAGACAAACTGCAAGATGACATTGTTCATTTCTGTAAGCAAAAAGTCCCACAAGTTAGGTCTGACAATTAAATCATCACTCATTTCAAAGGAAAAACTCAGCAAATCTAATAAGGATACAGCTTTCTGCGTTTGGTGGCATTGTTTAAAAATAATAATAGCATATACCAGTGCTAGAATACGCACGTGAAATATTAACTGTTTTAAATAAAAAATGATATCAAAGAATTGATCTCCTCATTACGTTTAATTTGCTTTAGCTCATTGTTATAAGGTATGACGTTACAACCGACACAGGCAGTCACATTGTTTGGATATTAGCTCATGTAAATAAAATCTGTTGTGGCCTTAATTCTAACATGCAACTTCTAACACAGGAGTCATGTTTTATAAACAGTTAGTGCTAACAGACTATGGGCGCTCCAAGTGGGCGGGTGGCACCAAACGCACAGTTGCCGTGTGAGCGGTGCGTTCCCTATCATAAATCGAGCACACCTGTTTGCAGCCTGGCCACGCCGCGTGGCATGTGCTCATCCGGGTACTGCCGAGGGGCTACATAATTCAATCAACAACCTCCTGTGAGCAGTTGCTATCCCAAAGGGCTTCCAGAGTCTGTTTTATTTATATGTGACCTGCAGACATGTGTTTGAAAGTTAACACCCGAACGGCACTGCTGGGTTCGTTTTTAGCCAGTGTTGACAACACGTGAGCAGGCGCTCAGAGAGCACATGAAGGAAACGTGACGCAGTGCACGTTGTATAATGGCGTTGTCCAACCAATCAGCGTGCTCCATTTCACCACACTCTTGGCTGTGGGTGGAGATGTTGACGCTGACACGACGCCTCGCATGTGTACGACACGTTACTGTGTGTAATCACCGCGTAAGGCGATACGGAGAGCGGCGGTGAGGTATCGAAAGGTGGACGTGTGGCTACATCCGGAAACATTCGTGCTGTTTATCACTTCTTGCGACCTGCTTTGGGGCTTTATTACCGCCTCACGTGCTAGGTTTTACACAGCGCGGCTGAGTGAAGCTGTTGTCTTTACCTTGTTTACTACAGAAGTGTTTTCCTCGCCCAGAGACTAGAGCTGTGCAGCTCAGGGGTCTCAGCTCATTCCAGGTTAACTCTGACGGCTGGTTCAGCGACCCTCTCCGACCCCCTGGAGTCGTTCCCATCACCGGGAAGGAAGGTGACTTAAATCATAGAGGAGAACGTCTTCGTTGTTTTTCGCGACCCTCTGCCTGTCCTCGCGATCTCAGAGGGGACACCGAGCAGGTGACATGGGGGTCAACACCATCCACTGGTTTAGGAAGGGACTCCGGCTACACGACAACCCGTCTCTGAGGGACTCCATCCAGGGCGCGGACACGCTGCGCTGCGTCTACATCCTGGACCCCTGGTTCGCAGGGTCCTGCAGCGTGGGCATCAACCGGTGGAGGTGAGGGCGGGGGCGACCCCTCAGCACCTTAACTATCAGGCTAATTATCAAAAAGTACTACTAGGAGCCAGATTTCAGATCAGATTTACGCAAATCTCTGTTCCTGTCAGCCACATGTTTATGTTTTTGGTTGAATCCAGTGCAAGCCTTCTGTTGTCTGCAATTCGTTGAGAATAGAGTAAAATGTTGATGTGAGATTTCTGTGGTCTAATTAAGAATAATACTTGGCACCTGTAAGAGGCACCATATGTCAAACAGTATGTAATGCAAGTCCCCAATACCAATTAGTGTAACGAGGGAATCCAACGAGGGATTAGATTAGAGTCAGAGACGACTAAAAACACTCAGAAAGTTCAAACCTCAGCCAAAGACTAATAGGCTCTTTAAGAGTTAGAGGTAAAGAATTACATTGAAATTATGTCATAGTTCTTTTTCCTGTGTGTGAGATAAAAAAAGATGGGCAGAGTTGCTTACAATGATATTATTATATTGTAGTTATGAGAAAAAGTAAATGAGTCCTTGCTGTGTGGTTATTAATAAGAGGGGTAAGACAGTGAGTAAGACAGACTGAGCACAGTTGTTTTGTTCACCACAGAGTTGGTGAGTAATGCTGCAGTGCCTCTTGGTCGGTCTTGTTTTGTTTGTTTTAACCTGTGTGTGTTGCACTGTAGACTGTCTGGATGGTGCACTTGTGTCGTCTTTGCTCTGCCTTTTCATTTTGTTAACGTCATCAAATAAGTAATAATAATTTTGTTGAAATTCATATTTTTTTGCATAATTTAAACAAAAACAAACAAATTTGCAGTCTTTGTATTTTGATTACGCTGACAAATCCTGCTTTAAAATGGAGACGGGTATCTAATGTCGTTTCAGACTTTGATCAGTCAAACATATAGGCCTATACACTGTATGTCAGTTGTATGTTTTGTTTTGGTAAGGGGGTGTTTTGGCTTTACAATGATAATCATATACTGTATATATTGACACGCCATTCAAAATACAATTTGCATCCATGCTTATCATGAGTCATGTAATAATAGCACATGTACTGACTGATAAACAGCTTTATCACATAGTGCCACTAAAATTAGCCGAATCTCAACTGTGGTGAACTACAATGCTTCAAATCTGCATGTTGCTGCAAATTCTAAGATGTATAGATATTTCATACACCCAGCAGCACAGCATAATTCCAGCATTAGCTACTGCTGGCACTAAGGAATAATAAAAATGCATGCACAAAATTTATTGTCATCGCTTCTTTCATCACTTAAAAAATAAGGCAGTCTGTAACCATCTCAGGCAAAATATCTGCTATTTTTGCATCTGTGTAAGATGACCTAAAGACTGTAGTCATTAAGTCTCTTTATAAAAAGTCTAAGCTGAATCTGTCGTGGAATAAATTGGTTAAAATCATACAACATACACTAGTAGAGTACTTTGTGTCAATTAGTACTTATAAATCTGACTGAAAAAATATTAGACGGAGTTCCTCAAAAGTCTGTTTTTTGGCCTCTTCTGTTCACCGTCCACATGCTTGCTAACATAACATATCTTGCCACTTACATAAAAGACACAATTTTAAGGAGTACACTCACATGAGTGCACTCCCTTATCTTTGCTGAATAAGTGTTGAACAAATCAATAATTGGAGGTCCTTCAATGTTTTACAACTTAAGATGACTGATTTTCAACTTAAAGTTAAAGCTGGGTTATGTAGTTTATTTACGGGGTTATTGGGGGGGGGGGGGGCGGATTCCATAATACCTTTGGAGATATTGGAATTCAAGTGGTCTGAAAAACAGACTTGATTTCTGTCTCTCTTCTAGGCTCATTTTTTCATTTCATCTACTATGATGGTACTTTTCGGCCAGTCATGGTTCTTTCAGAGAGATTATGTTCCTATTAGCTGTTCTACAAAGCAAGATGTGTTTAAGCCCAGCTGCTTACCTTGAATTCATGACTAAAACTTTAAAATCAAGTCAGAAACCTTTAATTTAGGCATAGCCTTTAACCCGAATGTCAACGGCCACGTAAAGAAAATTACAACACCTCAGCAGAGCAAGAATTAAAAGATTTCTGTCTAAACACAATTACAAAAACATTTAATTGTTGAACAATTATTTAACAACTTAAAAAACTTGATATACATTTTTTTTTTCAGCAGTCTAGACTACTTTAATTCAATCTTCAAATGTCTTAATTTACAAAACAAAAATCAATGTAAGATAATCATCAGAGAGTTGCAGCTGCTGCCAGAATCCTCATTGACACCAAGAATGTGGAGCTTATTTCACCAATCCTTAAATCACTACATTTAAAATCTTCTTTCACTTGTCTCTAAAGCCCAAAATAGTCTAGAGAACAAATACATCTCACAAAACATCCCGTTAGGTGTAGCGTGGTGGACCCAGACACAGACCAACGTGGTTTTCGGTGAAACAGGTTTTATTGCTAGAAATGTGCGAGGGCTGGCAGGAGGGAGCAGGCGGTAGAGGGGCTGGCAAGCAGGCAGGCAGTAGTGTTCCAGGAATACTGGCGAGAGAGAGAAAACGGTTAATACGGAAATAACACAAGTCATGGCCTGAGCGTACGCTACCACTTAAGTGGATACAACGATCTGGTGAAGAGCCGGGGTAGATAAACTGCAGGCTGTTGAGTTGATGAGCCAGGTGAGCAGACTGGGACAGGTGAGTTGATTGCAGATGGGCGTGTAGAGTTGGAAGCCAGGAGAGCCACACCCAGGCCAACCCACACGTTATGACACATCCACACCCCTCAGGTTATCTGGAACTGGCTTAGCCAGTAGTCCCAGGATCAAAACAGAGCAAGTTGAAGGAACTTTTAGGTCATGTTCACACCTAATAGTTTGCTTCCACCACTGTTAAACTGTTTTATTTTCCAGCTGGTTCAGTTCGTGTTCACAAAGGCAAACCTCAAGCGGACTATAAAATTGTAGAGAAAAGTTCCTTGCACAGAATTCTGTTCAGTAACTAGTGAGACAGTTAGAAAGGTAAAATTAAAAAAAAAACCCTCATAATTTCTACTGCAGCTTACATAGTGGAGCATCGGCAGGTTATTGCTTATCTTGATCTGGAGCGCATATCAGCACATGTTGTTTAATAATTGATGCCTTTCCTGAAAGACTAAGGAGAATATACCATGGAGGACGGCTGGTTCTAATGAGACCCTACTACGATCTGTTAGCAACACGAAGGAGATCTACGAGTTAAAACCTAACAAAGCTAAATATAGCCTAACTTATTGTTCCATGTTTTCCATCTTGTGTTCAAAATATTGTCGAGGTTGTAACATTGAACAAATTTGTCTTTAATATCAAAAGAGCTGCCACTTTTCTTCAGGGCATCACGCATTTTTAAGTATTGTTGATGCAGCTTCTTAATTTTAACGCCACACTGCTCAACACTTCAGTTAAATCGGTTCTGCTTCACTCTTACGCTGAAGATTTTGAACACCTCCGTGTTCTTGTGTACACTTTCCAACAGTTGACAAATGTTCTCTTCTGCCCATATTTCAAGAAGGCATTTTTGTTCTTCGTAGCTCCATTTTTGTCCCCTGCCGCTTATTTTGTTAGTCACAACTTGCTAACTTCTCCTTCAGCTAACAAAACAGGAAATGACGTGTAAGTAGTATGCTTGCAGTGATTAGTGCGAATAGGACTCAAGCCCGTGATGATGTAGTTAATGTGCTCCCCACCTGTGGGTCAAGCTTCCTGGAGGTCTTCTGGAACTGTCAGCTCCTTTAAATCAGAGTTATAAACATTAATGTTTAATGTGGTTTTTGAATTAAACTACATGCATCCCTTCTTTTAAAACCTGTTAATTTCCTATTAATCGTATTAATAGGAATCCTATTAATTCATTTTCCTTAATGTCAACATTAAACAGGAAGATGATCTGAGAGTGCTAGAGTTTGTGCTTATGTTTATAGTCTTCATGTACAATCAGGGGCCGCTGCTTTGAAATATTACTCATGTGACACTTTGCTTCCAGGTTTCTGTTGCATTGTTTAAAAGACTTGGACAACAGCCTGCGCAAACTGAACTCCCGCTTGTTTATCATCAGAGGCCAGCCAACAGATGTCTTCCCTCGTCTTTTTAAGGTGAAGAAGCACCCTTGTGCTTTTTTTTACTTTAGGGATTTTAAAGAATTTAACATAAAGTTTTGCTCATTAAACCATTGCTGAAAGCAAAATTAGTATATGAATTAATTGATTGCATGAAAGTTACCTGCTCTCACTTACTGAGAAATATAATTTATTTTTGTTAAAAATCTCATCAATCATCAATAATTAATTACTTACAGCCACAGTTACACATATCAAGCAATCTCTTGCAACCCTCAGAATCAATTTGCTGTATTGCTAATATTCTGGTCTTGCTTAGTAAACACATCATATGCCCTCTTTTATAGAATACAATACTATACACTTTTATGTGTTTCTTGGTGTGTATTTCTTTTTTCTCAGAAATGGCAGATCACCCATATGTCTTATGAATATGACTCTGAGCCTTTTGGCAAGGAACGTGATGCTGCCATCCAGAAACTTGCTTGCAAGGCTGGGGTCGAGACCATTGTGCGGATTTCACACACTCTCTACGATCCGTCCAAGTAAGTGTCTTTATGGTGTCAGTTGATACGATGTGACTTGTTGCTGCTTGGTGTTTGTTTGTCTAAAGAGTTGCCTCAATTGCTGGATTTACAGTTCCCTTTATGTTTATCTTTCCCAAAGGATCATAGAACTCAATGGTGGCCACCATCCACTTACGTACAAGCGTTTCCAGGACGTCATCAACCGGATGGATCCTGTGCAGCTCCCTGCAGAGACAATCACACTTGAGGTAATGAAAAAATGTGCTATGCCCATCAGTGAGGACCACGATGAAAGGTTTGGGGTGCCAACCCTGGAGGAACTTGGTAAGGTCTATTCTTTATTCATGCAAATTATGACACTGGTTGTTGTGTGTCAGTATACCTGGATCTATAATTATATATTTTAACAGGTTTTGATGCAGAGGGTCCTGAAATAGCAGTATGGCCAGGTGGAGAAACAGAAGCCCTCATGAGGCTGGAGCTGCATCTGGAGAAGATGGTAAGAAGACAGTCTATAAGCTTAGTCATCTGTCTCTGTCCAGTTGTGCTGTTTGAAAACCAGGACAAAATTTATTTTCATTTTCAGCTGCTTCCCCATAATGGGCCATGTGCCTTATTTAATGTCCACTGGAATTTTTTACTATAAATTATTTTGACAAATGCATTGAATTTAATTCAGTTGAATTCATCACAAAGACAAGATATTTAATGTTCAAACTGTTTTTGGGGGGCAATATATGCAAATTCTGAATTTGATGCTGCAGCACAGTCCAAAACAGGGGCAAGGAAAGAATATGACAGTGGTAAAATACTGAAAAAACACCTGGAAAATGCCACAGGTAAATAGGTTAATTGGTAACAGGCCTCTTTGTTTCAGCTCTGTCAAGTTGCGGTTTTGAGACTTAAAACTCCATTTCCTATCATTCATTCACTCAAAATGCAGCTTTCCCCCCAGCAATCACAGGGGTTTTATGTTAGTTTAAGCCGACTGATCATATCTTTAACAGGCTTCGATGGAAAACTGTGAGCATCCACGCATGACCGCGCGCTCCCTGCTGGTTAGTCCAACAGGCCTCACCCCATACCTGCACTTTGGATGTCTATCTTGTCGCCTCTTCTACTTCAAACTCACTGACCTGTACAGAAAGGTACGCGTGACAAGACATGTAGCCATTTGTGCATATACAGTATATATATAATGTGTGTGTATACATATACAGTATATGTCATTTGGAATATATACATATACTGTATATATTTGTTTGAATTTATTATGTTCATTTATTTATTTATTTATTAATAGTCTGTGTAAAATAAGATTGGCAACCCATAGGTTATCATGTGACTCCTGTATTCTTGCAGGTTAAGAACGACACCCCACCATTTTACTTGTATGGCCAGCTGATGTTAAGGGAGTTCTTCTATACAACTGCCACCAACAACCCCCACTTTGACAAAATGGATGGTAACCCTGTGTGCATCCAGATCCCCTGGGACCGAAACCCCAAGGCACTGGCTAAGTGGGCAGAAGGAAAGACAGGCTTTCCCTGGATAGATGCCATTATGACCCAGTTGAGGCAGGAGGGGTGGATCCATCAGGTTGCGTGGAGCGCCGTGGCCTGCTTCCTCACAAGAGGAAACCTCTGGATCAGCTGGGAGGAAGGCATGAAGGTAAGGATAAAGACAGAGGGGTCTAGTGTTGCAAGTATGGTTTACACTTACCATCAGTCACCAGTTTGAAATAAAGGTACCCAACGGCTGTCCTGACCCTATAATCACCCCCACGCCTTGTCTTAATCTCACACTGTCTGTGTGTCATGCAGGCCTTTGAGGAGATGCTCATAGATTCCGACTGGAGTGTAAATGCTAGCTGCTGGATGTGGTTTTCCTGTAGCTCGTTTTTGGAGTCTTTCTTCGAGTCTTACTGCCCAGTGGAATTCGGGCGACGCTTGGACCCCAATGGGGATTACATACGGTAAGTGGGTGCTTTCATCTGCATCGCATGAGTGTAACAAAGAGCAGTTTCATATGCCGCCGGTGCTAAAGCGATGTCTTTAGATGCTCATTGTGAGCAGGGAATGAAAAACCTTTTTTTTTTTTTTTTTTTTTTTTTTTTTT
>KV751367.1:4098964-4123677 GCA_001698575.1 Mola mola | reverse complement strand
TGATGCTCCGTGTAACACTTGTATGTTCGAGGGTTACTGAAGAGTACTGACACTACAGCCGCACTTCAACATTTGGGCTTCACTTTATGTAATGCGAGTTTGTTTGTGTTTGTTGCTGCAGCCGTCAGTCAAAGGGGGCCACTAGGAGGACTTTGTTCTGTTTACACAAGTCGGGATGTTCGTCATCCAATATCCACGTAAATAAAAGCAAAACAAATCTTTTGTTCAGTTAGACAAATGTCGCAGTCTGAGTAAAGTAACTTGGCATAATGCAACTAAATCACACATTTTTTCACACGTGATCTTGGTTGTTTATAGTTATTTGGTTTTTTTTGATTATGTAACCCGTAATATTTGTGTATATCTTGATACTATACCTACATGTTTCAGAGTGCATGTTGAAGATATAAATGTATGCAATAGTGCTCAATAGGCAGTTTTCCCAGATTTTAAAGTTCTTAGCTCATAGTTATGAAACTGCTTGGAATTATTTCTGCAGTCCACTGATTTAGTGATTATATCTAGTGAATCAGCTGGCCGCAAACCAGAGGAGCCCAGAAGAGAAATAAAAAGCATACTTTGTTGCCTCAAAAGCCAAAAAACAGACAAATATTCCACATACAAAATGGTGATGCAGGAGTGTAGATGCCAAATTTCTTGTTGATAATCTAACAGATGAATAAAAAAAAAAAGTCTTGTAAACACAGTAATGCAGTAGTGGCAGAAGTAGTTGCAAAGGTAACGTATCTATTTTGATGATCGTACACTGATGATGGCAGCAGCATTAGCAGGAAATGGTAATCAGAACTGCTATGAGCTGTGGTTCATAGGAAAATTACAGAAAACTGAAAAGAAGATGTGTTTTTCTTTATATGTTTTGTCATGTTATTCTCTGGGTCGTCTTTGCCCCATACAGAAACTGAAAGTGTTGCCTCCCTAACCCAAAGGTCAGAGGGGCGGCAGGTCCTCAGTCTAGCCTGCACTGTGATAGGAAAATAGGAAGACACAGTTGTGCTGGTGTTATCTTAACGGCAGCAGGATTTATTCTTCCGCTTTACAAAAATATACTTCAGGTATCAAAGATGTCAGTTCCAAAACTAACGGCTTTAGCTTCAGTCCCACTCTTGTATAATATGGCCATTGAACAGCACAAAACCCAAAACATAAAATCACATGTTTTTCTACTTTACCAAACTACAACACATTGTCACGTTTGGACCCTTTAACAAATTTACTTCAAAATAATAAACAAACAAAAACATCCTCTTCTGTCCTTATTCAGCACATTTCCTCTATATCCATGAAAATAATAAATGAACTTGTTTTTTTTATATAATGTACTTTTTAACAAAGCAGCTCTTACAACGTTATTTTTAACCAAACTGATAAGATGACCTTTTAACTAATGGCAATATAACCGCCTTTGCCCACCACGATGCAGGTCTGCTTGGCATTAGCTAGTTAGCATACATGCCTTAACTTCTATTTACCTCAGTCTCTCTTCAAAACCCGTTTCCTTGACTCACATACAAAGCGTTCTCATAAGTCACATGTGCAACTCTTAAACTCCTGCATGTCTACTCAGTTTAAAGCATATTTACTGACCTGTGATAGGAAAATAGGAAGACACACGTTATGCTGGTGTTACCTTAACGGCAGCAGGATTTATTCTTCCTATTTGCGTGAACGTCCCATTCTCTAGCACAAAGCGCCATGCGCCAGCTAGCGGCTATGAATTGCAATTACTTTTGATGATTAAGCTAAAGCAATGAAACTAAAAAAACAATAATAGGGGTGTCTATTTCTCTAATTTAGTTTATACTGTTACATTTTCAACCCTTCACACAAGCAGCAGCATTTGATGAGCTCAGTCACAGCCTCATGTTTAGAGCTTAATTTAATGTTCAATCTATGACTCCTGCAGGTCTGAATTCCAGTACTTCCTGGACACCGTCACGAGGGTATCGAGACCAGGTAAGCCAAAAGGTCGTTCTGTTTTTGGCATTAGTTTGTTTACGACATACCTGAAAAAAAGTTATGGATGGATTTGGTTGAAATGAAAATGGAAATGGTCAAATGAACAATTGGTTAGACTTAGGTGGTGATCCAATCACAATCTAGATACAGGAGAGCTTTTGAAAAAGATCCTCACCATTGAGCAATATGACCAAAAAAATAGGGACACCACCATCGTCTCCTGCGCAATTTGTCATGCAGAGATGTTGACTTGTGAGGGAGGTGGTGGTCTGGGCTCAAATCCAGAGTCATCCCATCAACTAGTTGGTTAGCATGCTAATTATAGTATCTATCTCTACAATACAATACAGAGATTTGGGAATAGAATTATAGCAATTCCTGTTTACCATTATGTTGAAATGGTTGGTTCATTTTTTTTGAACATTATGAATTCAAATATTGGCTGAATTTAAAAAAAAAAGGTTCTTATTTTCTTTACTTTGAAGTAGCCTGGCCTTAAACTCACCGGAATCACCGTCAAGCAACATTTTATCCTTTAAATGTCATGTGGTGATGGCGAGTTTAGTGCATCGTAAATACGTAAACATGCTGAATACAGAAAAACAGGAAATGATGAGGAAAGGGTTTCCAGTGGAAATTATAGCACTGAAAACAGCTTGGCTGTAGTTGGTTCATTGATTTGTGACTGGCATATCATCTAAAATAGGAATGGCCCATCGTAGTCTGCCTTTGATATTATTCTAAAGCTACTGTAACTATTCATCGCCCTCATAATAATACTTGGTTGAACGGTCAAACGTAGATGGGCAAAGTCATTCCTCCACAATATGAAGGAAAAAAAAATTACATACGGTGTGAAACCAAAAACAAACTGCATTAAGTTCATGACTGAATCAGCAGCTGTAGAAATAACAAGAATTTCTAGTCTCCCTTCATTTTCTGTATTTGCATTGCTGTAATGTGTTTTTTGTCTAGTTGCAGTTTGCTTGTGTATTCGGTTGACTTGCATGTTTGAAGGGGATGTGTTGTCAAATTGATGAAGATTTTTTTACTTATTTCCATGTGGTTTTTGGATTTGCAGTGCGTTAAGTTCCCCTGATCAGCGTATTAAATCATTTCCCATTCCAGAAATTGTATTATATCACAATGTAAGAAAGTTATGCGTGACCTGGCAACAATTATTTAACAAGATTTTTTCAAAGAAGTCGTCAATTTTCGACCCCCTAACTTTTCAGGAAACCAAGTTCTAATGTTTGAAAATATTTGAGAGCTGCCAGAGTTGAGGTGCAGGGTTTCAGTATTTAAAACATTTTATTATGTCTGTTTCAGGAAAGATGAACTTGATGGTGTGGGGCAAACGGTGTTGGTTTGCCCACCCAGAATCTACCTTCCCCTTGGCCAACGTTATGCATGTGGTACTGAGTACGACACTGAAGTGAGTGCTCGGAACAGAAACCATTCATTTACAGAACGGGATATTCACGACTTTAAATGCATCACACCATTCGCTGCCGGCTGTTGGAATTGTATCTTTCACATATTTTTGGTGCTTTTCATACATTTCAAGCTTGAAAATGAACAAATTTTACCCTGTATGACACAATTTAGATATCTTCTTAGATTTCATAAGATACTGTCCGACATTAACGGGACAATTAACAGGGGGAAAAGGCTTTATGCGCCTTTGACTATACATTATATTGCTGACAAAGGCCACCGGCAGGTGTCCAAATCCACAAGACAGGTTGAGTTATTTGTCATCTGGTGTAATGCAAAGTTGAATTAGTATTTACTATTGGTTTTAATAGGAAGAATGAGTAGGTCTTCCCATTGTCATTTAGGGGTCAGCAGATAGAGATTGTACCCTTCATACAAATAATCCCAAACAATCAATATGTTTCAACTGTTAATCATGTCTCAAATGGCTTTTTAATCTGGTACTCATTTCTCTGTGGTGTGCTGTGAACGCAGTGTCGATATTGTTGTTGTTAACAAAGCTGTCTAATCTAATCTAATACATTTTTTGTGTCATTTGTCCTTTTCTATTAATTGGACATTTATCCTCTCACAGGGCGACTCCCGATCACGCCCACTTTGTGCG
This sequence comes from Mola mola, assembly GCA_001698575.1. Taxonomy (NCBI): domain Eukaryota; kingdom Metazoa; phylum Chordata; class Actinopteri; order Tetraodontiformes; family Molidae; genus Mola; species Mola mola. The sequence continues at coordinate 4,119,599 of KV751367.1, read as the reverse complement.
TAAGGACTTCGAGAGCGCCATCTGCCTGGCATCGCAGCCCCCCCTTGCTGACCTGTTTGAGACCATTTGGATTGTTGGTGGGACACAGGTCTACAAGGTAAAGGAGCAAAACTTTTCTAATCTAGACCACATGCTACACCAAAACATGTAAAAGCAAAAGCATTTGCTGTAACATCACTGACTGGTGTGTGTATGAGCATACCCACACTTAAGAAATGGCTGTATTGGCAGGACACGACCAATCGCAAGCATCACAAGACTGTCGGCGGCAAAGCATCACGATTCACAAAATGAAGAGAAACCTTTACTATTATACAAATACAAACTTAAACACAGGCTAAAAATACACACATATAGTGACTGTTAACATATAAATCAAGGCGTATAATATCACTTTCTTAGTGCATGAGTAAATCTGGCAATAATTCCATTAACTTAATGTGTTGCCTGTCTGTGTTTTATCGTGTGTGTTTTACACGAGAGAGATAAAATTTAACAAAACAATATATAAAAATGTAATTCAAAGCAGGACTTTCTTATGTTGCTCTGTATATAAATGCAGCTGTAGTCCCCGTAAAATCCAGCATAAACTGGTAGGACAGCTACCATCTAGCAAAAAAACAAAAAAACTAATCAAGTCCAACTGGCAAGGCTGGTTAAGGGCTGCCAAGACCTACTTTGTGTCATTGAGCTGTTAGGTCACAACCAGCCTGACGGGTTTGATAGGCCAACTACAGTACCAGTACCAGGGACACACCAAATGTGAGGAAGACACACGCAGTGAGATTTCCTAAATGTCTCTACCTTTTCCATTTGACTAAATTTAGAGGCAACAACTTCTGGAACCAACCTGAACTATGTACATGTTAAAGGAAACAATGAGCACAAAAATTAGTACAATCGGCAGGAAATGGGGTTTTTTTCAAGTTATACACACGGTGTGTCTCATGTGAACTCTTGTCTTAGGGGTTGTATGAAATTGTCAATATATTGACCATTGATTATTACATTTATTTAGTTGTATTCTAATAGAATGTGTATGTTTATCAGTTATGTATGTGTTTTGTGGACTATGGGTATCCAGTCCTCTAGCAGGGATCCTTAGTAGGTTTATAATTAAAAGTAAGCACTTGTGTCTTTGATACATTCGGTCCATAACCAAACATCAGAATTTGGGTAAAGATTGACAAAGTTGTTCCAAATATATCAAAACATCATCGGCAAATAATGCCAGTTTTTGCTCCCTCCCGTAGGCCGAGACTGCTTTTATATCCTGGCTCTGATAAATCCATTGACTATGGGGTCCAATAAATAAAGCAAATAAGAGGGTTGAGACAGCACATCCCTGCCTACATCCCCTTTGTTAAACAAATGAAAACAAATGGTGCATTCAGGTCATCATTTCCTTTAATTCTAGCGGTTGGTTTTTTTTCTTTTTATAGAATGTGTTAACTATTTTAATAAAGTCCTCCTGAATTCCAAATTTGTATATTACTTTATAAAGAAAGTTTCAGCAGTCTGAATCAAATGCTTTTTGAACATCTAGACTAAGTAGACTAGTAAGGATGAGTCAATAATAAGATTATTTTTAGTGCTCTCCTAATATTATCTTGTGTTTTTCTCTGCTTAATGAAGCGGGTTTGGTCAAGGTGAGTAAGATCTGGCTGGCGTTTTTCAAGCCTTATTGGTCTTAAATGATCACATTCTTTTCTATTTTTTTGGTCTCCTTTGGTTTAAAGAAAATAATGGCTTCTCTCCATGATGGGGCCATTTCTTGTTTTGTTTTTTTGAGTAAATCATTTTCTAGATGATGTTGAGGGTAGAGTTTTTCATAGAACAACAGCAGACCCTGTGGAATCCTCTCTTTATATTATCTTATCTTTATATTAGATCTCTATTGTCTCAGGATTTTCCATTTTGTAGAGAGTACCGTCAGCTTGTTTTTTCTTTAGTTTATACACCAATAATTTGGATGATTCTGTTTAAGAACACGTGTCTTTTGTATTTCATGTGTGTATATTTCATCAATTTCATTTTCGTCTATTATAATTTCTTGTGTGATTTGCGAGCCCATATTATCCTGGTGCTACTTTGCAGCTGCTTTAATTTCAACTGTAGGATAGTTAATTCCTTGTCTTTTTTTTTTTTAAATTGTGCCGTACATGTGATAATATTGCCACCTTATTAAAAGAACAAGGAATCAGCACAACAGCCCCCTTGAATTCCCCCCATCCGCCGAATCAGAGGCTGGAATCAGAAGCCAACTTCAGCCTCACGGCTTCAGTTAAAGTAGTGGCTGAACTGTACATACATGTAACACATAACCAGCCATTCCTCACTGTTGCTTCTATAGGCAGTATATTATGTGAGGTATAACTGTATTGATTCCTTTCATAATTAACCTGCGTCCTGTTTGTGTGTGTGTCTCAGAATTACACTGACAGAATGGTAGAGAAACGGGAAACGGCAGACATCAGATCTGTTTTTTGCAGGCACAAACACGTCCTTGTGTGTATTAAGACTCCTGTAATATTACTACTATAATAATACTGGTGAGTCACAAAAATAAATGAAGGGCTAATAATTTACTTGTTTTAAGACAACAAGAAAGATCAGCGGCTTAAAGACACAGGTGGAGAGAGGAAAAAGGAGCTCAGGTTCAGAGGCATTTTTCTAGTAACAAAAAAAAAAGCTTAGCTTTTTAAAATTGACTTGATAGTGTTGTTAGACAACACGTTGGTTATTTAGGTATTTATAATCACATAAAACAACTCTACCAGCCTGCGATTGTTCTTCCTGTAGGTCTACATAAGAAGCTGCACAGGACTGTGAAGTTTAACCTCAAATTCAGAATTTACATCATTTGTTATCCTGTGTCACACTTATAATAAAAGTGCCGCATTTGTGAATGGCTCTCTAAAATAGGTAAATATGTATAGCAACGGTCTTAAGGGACTCATTGTTATTGTAACAGACCGTTCTCTGTTTAGTATTTGCTGCTGTTCGGACCAGTGTTGTGATCCTCTAAAGGGGCAGAAAAGCTTCCGTAAAGCAGGAGTTTGGTGAAGGAGGGTGAATAAACGGAAGAACCTGTTCCCACTGGACATTCTCTGTTTTTCTTGCTTTATTATTAAATTCCTCCTGTTAGACAAACCTCACATGCTCGGCTGCATTATATATTTTAGAACTAGAATTACAGGTCGTGTCTGTTGCAGCACAAATTGTGATACACCTTGTTGATATTTTTCATACCCTCCCCCCAATAAATCCTCAGTAACGCCTTCGAATCAGAGGTTGTTTCTCCTGGTGTAAGTCCTGTGTAAGTATGTTCCAAGGAGGTCATAGCTGAAGTTATGGTCGCCAGCATCTCATCCTCCTCGTCTGTCGGGGACTCAGGATTAGCTTTAGAATAAGCATCTCTGAGTTTGCATTGTCAGAAAAAGTTCGAACTGCTAACTTTGTTTTTCGCGTCGGATGTCTTCCTTTCTTTCGAGTTTTTGTTGTGGTGTCTCACTCAGAAGTCAAAGACTAATTTCACGCCACTCTTTAGTCGACTATTATCAGTAGGGTGGCGAAGATGGGTTCAGGTGGATCGCAGCCTCACCTACAAGCAGCCGCCATGTCGGGTGCCGGAACAAGGAGCCTTTTTCCCACTTTTAAATCCACTGTAATCATGTATATATATCATATTTTATAATACCATTTTTCATCTTATTCACCACAAACATGGGACAACGTGAGTGTAAACTGCAACTGGAGTGGTGTGCCTTGACTTCAAACTGTAATTCTCATTTTTATTGATGTGCCTGGCCTTTTGGGGATCATGTTGTTTCCACTAATATACACCCAATATTAAATTAAAATCAGCAGACAGAGCAGCCTCCTCGAGTTCAAAAACACTAATATGCAAATCTATCTCTTCCATCTATTTTCTACCGCCTGGAGACTGTCTCAGCATCATCGGGCGAAGGCGGAGACACCCCTGGACAAGTCGCCAGTTCATCGCAGGGCTGACATATAGAGACAAACAACCATCTATACTCACACTCACGGGCAATTTTAGAGCGACCAATTAACCTACTAACCCCCAGTTTACATGTTTTTTGGAATGTGGGAGGAAGCCAGAGTACCCGGAGAGAACCCACGCAGACACAAGGAGAACACGCAAACTCCACACAGAAACGCCCTGACCCGGAATCGAACCCAGGACTTTCTTACTGTGAGGCAACAGCGCTAACCACTGCACCGCTGTGCCGCCCTTCAAATGTGTCTCTTGCCATTTAGATTTTTTCTACGTGAATATTTTGCCAATTTACACATAAAAAAGTCAAGTTGTTTGTACTGTTAATGTGACCACAATCTCTGTTGGTTCTTCTGTTAATGATCAGGAAGGATTGGAGCACCCGTGGTGTGATTTGTTGTATCTGACAGACATTATGGCCGAGTTTGATTGCAACGTTTTCTTCCCTGAGTTTGACAGAGGACTGTTTCACTTACAAGGAAGGTAAGTGTTAATCTCATCAAACCAGTATCCTCAACATCTAAACCTTCTGATGCTCAACTGTTCTACCTGCACCTCACTAAATCATACATTTCCAAAGAGTGTGATCAGTCTCGTGCTTGACATGATTGAACAATTTCCATGGGTCTACATGCCATGTAGTCTTCTTAACTACCTATATTTAATGAGCGGTTACTTCAGCCACACTGAATTTGAGTATTAAATCAGTCAAATTATGTTGCATGAAGATTCTTGTCTGTTGAAGCATTTGGTTTTATTAAAATAGCAGGTGAGCTACGTGTAGACTAAATGAAATGAAAACCAGTGTAGTACAGAATGTCACCGCAATAATTGGGTTTGCTTACAGCGCCACAAGTTGGCCTCCATTAAACAGGATTGGTCGCACCACAGTCAAGGCATTTACAGGAGGGATCTCTTACAAGAAAACATCTTTGTTTCGCTCTCTGAATAGAAACTGTAATATCAAGAAATCCTAAAAAATAAGTCATCTTCATTTTGTGGACGTTTACAAGCAAGCTGTCCAACCAAGTAAAGTTTATGTGTGGGGTCACATGATGATATTAAATATAAAGAAAATTGACGGCTGTCGCAAAACTACCAAGCAACAGCCAATGTAATAAATTGTAACAAGTGAATATATCACATTAATTGTAAAAGTATGATGATGTTACATTTGCTGTGTCAGTTTTATATAATATCACCCGACCTCATCGTCTCTCTCTGAAGAGCCCAATGATAGTTTCTATACTGTCCAGCTCCGGTCCACCCGCATGTTAAATAATTTGGAAGATGAGTATTTTTTCCATAGCGCTTGAATTGGTGTGAATGAACTCTAATGTCATGCCCCAGTTTGTTCCAGGCACTAAAAAGTGGGCACAGTACACGCTGAATTAATCCCAACTTTAGTTAACTTTGATGCTATCTCGACTATAAGCCTGGTGGAGGTCTGCGCTCCACTGAGTGCTCAGTATTATCTTACATATGTTCTATTTTATGGTTTTGAAGATGATTATTTTATATATATATATATGCATAGCGAGTATTGCAATCATTTTTTTTTTTTTTTGTAGGATTTAGTGGCATCTAGCAGTGTTTACTGGATCCCCTTTATGTCCCCCTAAAACATGATAGGTGTTTGTTTTGTTCATGCTGGGCTACAGTAGAAGCACAATTCTTAGTTTCGGTGACTGCACACTAATGAAACCATTATTATCATTAATATTAAATTCCATTTCTGCCTCTTCATCCCGAGATCCACATTTATTCTCATCTCTTTCTTCATTCTTTATTTATTCTCAGTCACTTGTTGTCTGTTCTTAAATTAACTCACAAATTGTTTTTACCATTTGTTTCCAATCCAGTTTCCCCGATGTTCCTGATGGAATTCAAGAGGACAATGGCATCAAATACAAATGCCAAGTATTCAAGAGAGTCAGAGTGTAGACAACCAGTGGCAAAAATGAAGACATCATCAGAAAATACCTGAAGTGTATTTTGTCGCTTTCGACATAAATGCAACCCCAGAATCCATCATAGAGATTTGCAAAAATTGTGATTATCTCCCCTATCAACCTATTGCCTTTTCACCCGGCAGCGTTCGCGTCGCTCCTCCTTCACCTCACAAAATATGCTTGTTAGTGAGTCAGTCGGTGTCAGCCTGTGTTCTGAGGCAGATATGGGCAGACATGTTTAAATTTTGGTTTCTTAAGAATACACAAACTACCCATATTACATGATTTTACAATAACATAGAGATGTTTTACTAACCCAAACTCTTATTTTGGTGTTGTGTTTCACAATTTTTTGCTAATTTAAGAGCGTTTTTATAATTCAAGATTGATATAATTTGAAAAACAGTTAGCATTTTGTGACAGTTTAGAATAAAGTTTTCTTCATTTCTTCATTCATGTGTTTTTATGTGATCTTTTTTGCCACTAGATAGAGTCAAATGTTTAAGTTTATAGGGACGGACAGTCCTTCTGATGGGGGATGGATCTGGGCCACACAGATTGGGGGCGGGGCTTTGTACCCTTTTGCCCACTACCCTGAGTAAGAAGGATCCTGCACAAGGTTAAATACTGGGGACTCCCTACCAGAAATCTAGAACTGAAGAAGCCTCTTTGATGAGAGGTGAACCTTCTTCAAGAAACTACAAGAAGTCCAGTTACCTTCAGAAGAAACACCTGCGTATCGTGCTTGGTCAGGGCCCAGGTTAACAACAAACTGCCACTCAGTGGTGAAAATTTGGCTACTGTTAGTCAAAAAGCAAGAGGAGAGAAACACGGTAGGAAACAGAGAGAGAGAAGAAAAAAGTTGAGAGTGTATGATTGAGAGTAGGAACTCTACATTAAAATGTTGGCACGATAACAAGCAAAGGTGGAGAGCTGGCTGACATGATGCATAGAAGACAGGTAGATGTTTTGTGTGTGCAAGAGACTTGATGGAAGAGCAGCAAAACTAGAAGCATTGACGCAGAGTTCAAATTGTACTATCACGGTGTGGACAGGAAGAGAAATGGTGTAGGCATAGTCCTGAAGGAGGAGTATGCAAAGAATGTTGTAGAAGTGAAAAGAGTGGAGGAACGCAGGTGATGAAGAGGTGATGGGCAGATTTGGTGCCAAGGAAAGGAACCTGGAAGAACAAATGGTTTTTGCAAAAACAATGGAATGACTGTGGTGAATACCTACTTCCAAAAGAGGGAAGAACACGGGGTGACATATAATATTGGAGGCAGAAGCATGTAGGTGGACTACATTTTGTGGAGACAAAGCAATCTGAAAGAGCTTGGAAACTGTAAATAGTGACAAGAGAGAGAATAGCCAGACAGCATCGGATGGTCGAGTGTAGGATGACTCTGGTGGTGAGGAAGAGGAAGAGAGCAAAGGCAGAGCAGAGGATCAAATGGTGGAAGCTGAAAAAGGAAGACTGCTGTGAGGACTTCAGGGAGGGGTTGAAATTTACTAGAGCGTGCTGAGAAGATGGAAGGAGTACTTTGAGGAGCTGGTGAATGAAAAAAATGAGTGGAAAGAAGGGGGAGGACGAAGAAACTGAGGACATGCAGATAGTTGGTGTGACAGAAGAATATACAGAGGACATGGAGAGATGGAGGAGGATGATCCACTGCGGCGAGCTGGGTAAAGCCAAAAGAAGAAAAAACTTGTGCTGTTTTAAAACTGTGACATGTTAGTATGTCCTCTGTGAAAAACCCTGTTAGGCTCTCAAGGACGAGCTGCTACCTTATAAAATCAGACCTCAATGATTCAAAAGATCAAAAGGTGTGATGCAGAGAGACATAAAAAATGACACTCATTTGTCAAATTGATGTTCTTACATTTCTGTCAGTCATATGAGCAGACTGATTTACGTGCAACAAGAGCTGTCGACTGTTTACATACCATCAGATGTAGTTAACACTGCTCTCATGAACCTACACATTACTACAAAAAAAAAAAATAACAGAGTGCCCACCCTGATAAGTTTCACATTATTGGTGACTGTAACTAAATGGAATTTACTTGAACACGGAGACATAGAGGAGTACACACAAATGGTACGTTTTACACAGGAAGCAGTGCTGACAATGTCACTGTGAAATAACATGTCTGGATGTTTCCAAACCACAAACCCGAGAACTCTGAAGACCAACTCCCTCGCATCACAAGGTGAGTGGGGTAGGATATCACAAATGTAAATGGCAGCAATACAGCAATTTGCCGTTGGCCATATAGCTTCATTTGTAATTTGAATGCACCATCTCCACCTGCAAGTTTATGGTGCAACCATCTCACTGTGCTTAGATCTATGAATTTGAGAAAGACTGCAGGCCCTGATGGAAGACTATGCACTGACCTGTAGTCTTTAATAACATCTTTACTTTATCCCAAACACAACCCACCATTGCACCATGGCTGCAGAAGTATTAAGCAGCAAACTGTCCGACCCATCTTATACTTGCAATTGGCTTTAACACTTTCTTGCAAAACGTCAAGCTTAGCCCCCACCTTTCCTCCACGGCTCACCTGAAGACGTCGCATTGAGACAACACTCACTGCTCACGTTACACCTACCGTACTCTACCTCAATGAGCCTGCCTACAGAGACGAGGTCGACACATTGTTTTTGCAGTGCACAACAGAGTGTCTGTCTCTGAGCACCACAATAACCAGAAAGAAGGAGAAATGAGCGAATCTGTGTGAAGACCTAAAACTCCTGGACGTCCATATTTCTTACATTTCCTGGCCTACCAAGATAACAAAAGTACAGTGGCATCTGCATTGCCAAGAGCTCTTGTTTAAAAAACATCTTAATGTGAAGTTGTTGGTGGCCTCCAAACACGCCATTATATTGTACTACTGTTCATTAAAACCACTAAACTTATTGTTTCTTTCCCAAGGCCATTCACACTCTAAATTATGTCACATGTGCATAATGCAGACTTTCATAATTTGTATAAATGTCATTGTACAATATGTAATGTGGCACTATCATTTTTTATTTTTAATCTAATTCCTTATATCCAGCTGTGTGGTAAAGCTTGGTGCCTATTTTGCGTAATGTGTCGTTTTTAAATGGCACCATCCAAGAGTGCTATTCCAAATCTCGTTGTATTTTGCACATTAATGACAATACATGCTTTGTATTTCCTGTTTTGTATTCCTCAGTGGTGATTTCACTAAAATCTACTTCTCTGCTTCTGAATGCGCAGCATGTGAGGACAAAGCGATGGACAGAGAACAAGATGACAGTGGGTAGGAACTAGAGGTGACATGCATTTCTTTTTTCACCTGATGCCTCATCTCATGTGCCTCGCCTTCACACATCCTGATCTATTACTCAGTGTACTTATCACTCAGTGCCTCTGAAAGAAGCAAATTTCCAATGAATAATAAAAAAAAAAAACCATCACTGATGACTGTGTGAATTAGTGACCTTCGGTACATCGGCTGCAGTACTTGGGGTACTGCAGCAGTACTTGGGGTACTGCAGTAGCACCTGGGGGAGTCGCATTAAGTGAACGGTTGAAAAAGAACACGTCAGGGTTCCATCTGCAAAGTACACATTCATTACCAGAAGCACTCACTTTTGCATCAGTTGCCCAGTGGCAATCACCATAGCTACAGAGCCATGCTGAGTGATGTAGATGGCAGCAGATGGGATGTTGATAATGTCAATGCCCCATCTCCCTCCCCCTCTGGATACACAAGTCCTCTCTCTCTCTTTGTTATGACCCCCATCGTCAACATTATGACAGCTAGGGAGCCTTGAGGCATAAAGTAATTTCTTTATTAGCTGAGAAGGTTGTTGGCTTCGAAACATGGGGAGTTCTAAAAGCATTTTCTCGGTTTAGACGATACTTCGTAAAATTGCATATTAATTTTGTAGCTTATACTAAAATAAATTAGATAATAACTTAAACAGTCTTTTTATCTCTAAGACACATACAAACACAAAATCCTTACAATTAAAACCAAACATAATGAGGAGCCTCTTTTGCCAAAACCAACCATAGATTTCTGAAAGACAAAAACAAAATGGCTTCTAAACAAATTGAAATAAACTTCTTCTGACACATGGATTCATCTGAATTCATATGAAATCATAAGTGAGACAAGTCAGCGCTCAAACAGCTTATAATTAAGTGTCTCCATCAGTAAAGTGATAAAAAAAATTTAGAGATGCTGCTAGATCCAGGTACAGTTGTGCTGCCAAGAACACGGCATGAAAATGAGACACGTACAGGCTTTAAATAAAAAGAAATGTTCAAAAAGCCTTAATTGTCCTCAGTTACACTCAGGAGTATATTAGTCTAGTCTGCACGTCTGTCAGTAGATTACTGCTGTGAGGTGTTTTATGTTATTGTGATGAGATAACTTGTAAATAAGGTGTAGTAAATTCTTTATTTGGCAAGGGACAATGTCAAAGTGTGACAAATTAAGATCCAGTCTTTTCATTCACTTTCTCACTTCTAATCTAATAGCAATTTAGGAATGACCTACCTCTTACAACATTAATTTACACAAAGATGTGCAGCTTTACATATTAATGTCTCATATATAGGGTGTGTATCTTTGTGTATGAGCAAAAAGTCAAAGATTTCATTAGATACATTTTTACAGTTGGTAGTAGGATTAATGCTATATCCAAATAGTGGAGTTTGTTAATTTGACTGTTTCTCATTCCATAAGATTGCAAATGTTGGCAGGAGTGAAGGAGTATAAACAAATTACCTTTACTGTAGCTTTTCCTTAGTGTGCCAGATTTGAGCACATTAAGAAAAAAGAAACTCTTTAAAAATAAGGCTACATTAATAACATTTAGTTAATGAAGTCAAAGCATTTAGTAACAGTTAATTAATGTACCAAATAACTTATTACTAGCCGGTCTTCATGTTAACTAAAATGCTAATTCAATCATTATTTAATAGTATAAAACTATACTATTGAGCGTCACTTCAGGGATATATTTTCACGTTTACACTAAGGGCCACAGAAAGAATTAATAAATGGTTAATTCAGGTTAATAAATGCTTCATTTAGTTAAGGGTCAGGGTAAGGTGTTCATTTGTGTCAAAATGCTTCTCATTGTATGATATGACTGTTAGTTAATGGGCATTACTGTGTCAATTAATGTTAATAGTATGGTTCAAAAGGACTAAAAAAAGTACCTTATTCAACATGAGGCCAGTTAGTGGTTAAATGACACATTAATTTAGTGTTAGTAAATGCTTATTACTACATTAACTACAGTTAATTAATTTACCTGTATTGTACAGTGTTACAGAAAAAAATGTTTATTATTGTAATATGTGTAAACCACAAACATGTCTATCTGATTATCAAGTCAAGGCATGAGGTGAGTGTACCTTTAGACTTAAAAACACTTAAATCTGATATAATCACAAATCCAGTTACAGTTCACTCCAAGTCACTTAAATTAGTTGATAAAACCTCTGTCAATCATCGCCTTTTAAAGGGGCAACAGGATTAAAAATTGGTCTCTCTCTACGTAGCTGGAGTTTCCCATAGTTCATCTCGAAGTCCTTCTTAGTGCCATTTAGGACCTCCAGACTACCAGTTCTTACGTCATAACCGTGTGCTTTGAGGCGCTGGATACGATAAATCACTATTTGCATGGTCAGCTCCAAAACAGTTGGAGTCTCTATGAGTTGAGACATGCTGATACCAGCATCGAGTAGGCCTTCAATGCGCTCAGACAGAGTAGCTTCAGGGTAGTAGAGCAGAGCGGGGCATTTGAGGACGATGTTCCTCAGGTCTGCCTCAGAGCAGCCCATGGCTTTCTGAGAGTATGTTAAGGTGCCGTGCATGCTGTCTGGGTTCAGCTCAGTGACAAAACCTCTAAGTTTGGACAGGAGGTGGAGAAGCTCTGCTGTGCTGAAGCCTTTGTCTCTCAGAAACAGCAAATTCTGCCTCAGCACCTCGGGAGGCTTGAGAAGGACAAATGGGTTCTGACTCAACAGTTTTTGAAGCCAGGTCTTCATGTTGGCTTCCTCTCCCCCCAACTCCTGGTAGGCCTGCTGGAGTGTGTGTACCATCACCTTGTTCAGCTCCACTGGCCGGCCAAAGCTCTGGGGAGCACTGGCCATAAGCTTGGTGATGATTCTTTTACCGATGTTTAAGCTCTGGAAGTAAGCAATGTTATCCCGCTGGCTGTCATAGTGGCCGGAGGACGTGAAGAAAGACGCTGGGAATTTCTCAACGATACCAAGTAGTTGTTTTTGGCTGGGGCATACAGACATCCACAACTCCCTCTGAGACTGCACCTGCTCTGGATGACAGAGAACTGCTTCAGGGTGACCTGTTAGGATCCGGGCAATGTTAGACCCCGAGGCTCCCATGTCCTTCAGTAGCTCAGCAACCTCCTTAGTATAGGACGGGCTCTGATGCAGGACCCAGCCCTTAAGTTTCCGGACCTTTTGGATGTCCACAGAGAGATCGTAGAGATCCCCCACTGTCTGCTGATTCTCTGCTGAGCTCGGTGGTGCACATGTCCTAAGGATACTTAGGCTAAAAGGTAAAGTTGTGGCACACTGGCATCGGGGGCACAGGGATGTTGCAAGCAAGCGCATCTTTGATGCAAGTCCTGAGGTGGGTGACCTACAAAGCTGAGAGAAGAAACTGCAATGACCAACAAGCACAGATGTAAATAATGAAGGTAAAACAGTTGTATATTTCCTCACACTGTGCAAAAATGAGACTAGCATTTCCTTGATATGTGAGTAACATATGTAATAGTGACATAAAGATGACATTTAAAATTGTTGCTTTTTTCAGAATTTATTTCAAAAGGTTAAAATTACATAAAACTTAAATTGATTACACATAAATTGAAACTCTCAAGCTTTTGTTGTTTTAGTTTTGAAGATTATGGCTTCAGACACAGACACGTATTTAATATTTGGAGACTATAATGTAGACTTTTCATGTAATTATCAAAATCAAAATAGTAAAATGCTTGAAAAATGTAAGTCTATATTTGTATAATGAGTCTAAAATATAATAAATGATGAAAAAAAACATGATATTCTAATTTTTTGAAATGCACAAGTATTGGTGGTAGCTGTTGTGATGCTCAGTAAGACCAAAGGTCAAGCATTAGCTTATAATCATCTGGTTTGTTAAAATATTGGTTTGAAACAATATCTTTACAAACATTAGACACAGCCAGAAGGTATTTTTGGAGCTTCTCATTAACTGTCACTAAATCACCCAGACATGACCTTTATACCTTTTTATCTTTTGTTTAAAGCATTGTGAAAAATGTGTCAAAATTATGTATTTCTCACCCACCATACTTTAAAGGTCACTGAGTGACTGATTCTCTGCTTTGACATTGGGATTACACAGTTGTTTTTGTTGCTGTTTTTTAAGTCACATTAAAACCTTCAATGATCAGGATTGTGAGCAAAACGGGGGGGTTCTACATGTTTTACTGTTGAGAGTGGGAAAGCATGAACTAACTCTTGAAACATCAATCACAGTTAATGACAAAGCCGTCCACAGATAACACATTCAAAGTCATTATTTAATTGCTTAGCCGAAGTGAATGCATTTTACTGCAGACAGTAAGAGCTATTACACGATCGATACAGTTACTATTCAAACACCACTCGTTTCTATGGGTTGTCTAGAGGAAACATGCTAGGTTGTTAGCCTACACTATATACAGTAAAAGCGTGTAGCATGCTAGTTAGCTAGCTGCTAGTGGTGATAAAAGCAGTAACGCTCCAGCAGCTTCATCGCAGGACATAATATGATTTAATTCCGCGAGTCAACACGACTACAATCAATTTCGGTTGTTGCGTGACTGTGGAGACAGTTCAGCTACTATATCGAAATTTTTGTTAAAAATTAAGTTACCATATTTTTTTTTTTTTTTTTTTTTCGCGAACAGAGGATATGACGTCCATAAAGGCTTCTTCTTCTGCTGTTTTCCGTGTTGCGTCAAGATGGGCACAACGAGAAATTGCAATCCCTGCAGTCAGTAAGCAAAACTAAGAACCCTCGAAAAAGCTTAGTTGTAGTTGTTGTTGTTTTGTTTTTTTATGTTTCTTTTAAAAATAAGCATTTCTCATTCAGTGAGTCACCTCCTTTGTCCTTTCTTTTCTCCTTTCAAAGTTCCGCTTTTTAATTGCAGCCCATATGTCCAGTAATTCAATCATTTTGGCAAAAATCTGTGTCTCAAACAGCAGTTAGTGTGCTTCCAAACCCTGCAGCATACGGGGCCCCGATGAACGTAATTTGTGCCGGGCTGAATTGGACTGAAAACAGATTTCAGTTTTCACGCAGTTGGTGCTTAATTATAATGCTTGATCACCGGCTCTGCAAGCTGTTCCCTCAGCCCAATGGAGGCTGAGGCAGCTGAGTCTGTGGCTGTGTTCACTACAGTTTATGTACTAGTAAACAGATGATATGCCTCGAAGGACAGCAGGTTAGTGCTTCATTCTTTTTTTAATACCCAATGGCAGGTATGAGCTGATCATCAGAATGGACTGATGTTTTTATTTTCATTGATTTGCCTAGTGAACTCTTTCCTGCAACGGGAGCATCATCAGGTCTGTCTCCAGACAGAGAGGTGTTTGTTGAGGCGAAGACCTCTCTGTAGCCTTGAGCATGGCAGATGGTAGTCACAACAGGCTAAAGTGTGCTGCCAAACTGTATCTTGTTATCTGAATGGACCAAAGCTGATTAAATAGAGCAGAACTAATAGAAACATGTGTTCATTACAATTAAATAAAGTGACCAAATATAATAAAAATGAATGGAAATGCCTTCAGATTGCCACCTGATATGCTTCCAGCAAAGGTAGCTGAAGCACAGGTTCCTCTCAGGAAGTTCTGTTTCTGTCTTGATAAGACAGGCCTTAATAATGAACTTGCTACTGTCTTTTACTACATAATCATCCCTGCTGCAGTGTGGAAGGGACATTTTACAAAACGGGTTTAACATGTTATCTGTCCTCGTGTGATTTCCTTGTGCAGTGTAGAAGAAGGTTATTTAACTGGAATGCAATGCCAGCGAGAGAAACGCTGACATTTCAAGTACTACACTTAGCTTGTGTTATTTTTTACGTGGAAAGAGCTGATATGTCAAGGTTCATAGAGCAGATGTCAAGTTATGTTACAAGTAGCAAAATGTTTCTCTCCATTCTACACTGTCAGAAATAAAGGTACGGATGAGGTACATCTATGTTCTTTAAGGTACAACTTCACGCATTGTACCCTAGTTGTAGTAGTTGATCTAAAGGATACTTACATGTACCTTTTTTAGGTTGATAAGGTACACATAAGTTCTAAAAGGTACAGTGACTGTACCTTTTAGGGTACTGCCCCAGTGACACGCTATTTGATCCCTAAAGGTACAAATTTAGCACATTATTTCTGACAGTGTATCTGTGTGAGCGCTCTTTGCCTCCTAAAATTTTGTGCCGTCTCCTCGTCCAGGTCTCTCAAGTGAGGTCAGGTTACTCAGGCCCTCTGTTCAGATAACATCTATATATTCTTCATGTGTGCTAAGATCCATCAATGACTTTTTTTTGAACATTAGTAATTTTAATATTTTGATGTAATGTTTAGACACAACCTCTGCACTATCTGAGGTTGCCATTTGTTTGCTGTTTTTTGAGTGTTTTTTTTATGTGTTGTGACATATTAGCTCAATGAGCTAAAGGCTGACCAAGAAGCGACATATCTTATCCTTAGTATTAATAGATTGGCACAATGGTGATGTGGTTAGCACACAGCAAGAAGGTCCTGGGTTCGATTCCAGGTCAGGGCGTTTCTGTGTGGAGTTTTGCATGTTCTCCCTGTGTCTGTGTGGGTTCTCTCCAGGTACTCCGGCTTCCTCCCACAGTCCAAAAACATGTAAACTGGGGGTTAGGTTAATTGGTCACTCTAAATTGCCCGTAGGTGTGAGTGTGGATGATTGTTTGTGTCTATATGTCAGCCCTGTGATGAACTGGCGACTTGTCCAGGGTGACCCCGCCTTCGCCCAAAGATGCTGACATAGGCTCCAGCCCCTCCGCGACCCCTAACAGGATAAGCGGTAGAAAATGGATGGATGATTAAAAAAACAAATGACACATTAAAGAAGACATTACAGAAGTAAATGATCATTAGGAAGCATATATATGTATGATGAAAAACACAATATCATGATGCCACTAGAATAAGCATTGTTGCAAAAAATTGTTACTATTTTAAGATATTGTTTAACTTGTTTGTCTAATTTAGGGCTGCAATTAATGATTCATTGATGATAAAATCATCAATTAATGATTCATTGATGATAAAATCATCAATGAATATGTTGATTATTATTAAGAGATTAACCATTTATTTTTTAAATTGTCAAAAAATGGTGAAGAATGCTCATTACATATTTTCAGAGCCCAAAGTGACAAATTCAAATTGCACCATTACCCAAACCAAGAGCGAAAGCCCCAAGAGTCTTCATTTACTGCCAGTAATAACAAACAAAAGCAAAAAATTGTTACATTTAAGAAGCTGGAATCAAGAAATGGTTAATAATTTTGCTAAAAACAAGACTCAAATGGATTTTTGATTATAAAAATAGTGGTTGATAATTTTTTTTTAATTGAATAATCGATTAATTGTTACAGCCTAGTCTAAATATTCTGAATTGTTAAGCAAAAACCATCTATTCAAATTGGTGAACTTAGTTACATTTTTTTTTCAACCCTCAGTGGACATTATCAGCAAGCATAGAGCAAAAAAACTCTTGACAAAGAAGAAAAGATTTACAATTCCACTAGCTTTAACTGAGTCATACAGTACTTCTGGAAGGACAATTACCACTGATAATATTGTATTTGGACAATCACACAGTTTTTATCATATAGATCACAACAATGAATTAGAAATAAAACAATCAAGATCTTACTGAAGTGCAAACTTTCAGCTTTGATTTGAGCGTTTCCACAAAAATATGTCATTAACTGTTTAGGAATTACGGCCATTTTATGTAGAATACCTCCATTTTCAAGGGCTCAAAAGTATTTGGACAAGCTGACCTAATTGTAAATATACAATAGTTTCAATAGTTGAACAAAGATCCTTTGCAGTCAATGACTGCCTGAAGTCTGGAGCCCATAGACATCACTAAATTCTAAGTTTCCTCCCTGGAGATGCTTTGCCAGGCCTCTAATGCAGCCACCCTAAGTTGTTGCTTGTTTGTGGGTTTTTCTGCCTTCAGTTTTGCCTTCAGTAGCTGAAAAGCCCTATTGGATTGAGATCAGGTGATTTGCTTTCAAAAAGTCTTGAGTTGCTTTCTGGGTATGTTTACGCTCATTATCCATCTGCACTGTCAACGTTGTCCTATCATTTTTGTAGCACTTAGCTGAATGTGAGAAGAGAGTATAGCCCTATATATAATTCATCTTGCTCCTTCTGTCAGCAATCACATCATCAATAAACACCAGTGAGCCTGTTCCATATGCAGCCATACAGCCCATGCCATAACACTGCTTCAACTGTGTTTGACACATGATGTGGTGCTTTGGATCATCAGCTGTTCCTTTTCTTTCTCCACACTTCTCACTTCCCATAGTCCTGATACAAGTTTATCTTGGTTTCATCTGTGTAAAAGATCTGACCCCAGAACTTTGGAGACTTTTTAAGATGCTTTCTGGCAAAGTCTAATCTGGCCTTCCTGTTCTTGAATCTCACCAGTGGTTTGCACCTTGTTGTAAACCCCTCTGTATTTACATTAATGAAGGCGTCTCTTCATTATGGACTTTGACAATGATGGGCCTACCTTTTCCAGTATATTCTTGTCTTAATGTTGTGAAGGGTTTTTTCTTCACCAAGGAGAGGATTCTGCCATCGTCCAATTCAGTTTTCTTCCTGGTCTTCCAGACCTTTTGATGTTTTAGAGCTCACCAGTACTTTCTTTCTATTTAAGAATGTTCCAGATTTTTGATTTGGATATTCCTAAACATTTGCTATCTCACTGATAGATTTCTTTTGGTTTTCCAGCCAAATGATGGCAACCTTCAATTGGATCGATATCACCTTGGACTTCATATTGATAGCTCCAGTCAGAGAGCTGCCAAATGCCAATTCAACACCTGAAATCAACTCCAGACCTTTGATCTGCTTCAAAGTAACGAGTGAACAGACTTCAATACTGTCTATTTACCATGGTTTACCATTTATGACCTGTTTACTGTGTTAAATGTTGTCTTCTGTCAGACAGCTAATGTAAATGGTAAAATACATTGAGAAGAAACAATCTAACATATTGCATTTAAAGACAAATTTAGAAGATGCCACAAATTATTAGGAATTCCATGGCTTTGTTATCTACTCACTCAACAGCTCACACCATTTTCTAAAAAAAAAAGCTTACTTTGGCAGATAATGGTACAGACACACCAGTCTCAACCAGGTTGTACTTGAGTCCCTGTGCCTTTAGTTCCTGCGATGTCCCCCACACCACTAGCAACAGGAGGCCCTTGTTGGTGGATTTTCAATAGATTGAGCTTTTTGAACTGGAGCCATGTTCAGTTAGGGATATCAGCGTTGACAGTTTAAAGGGCACACACACACACAGAGCTCTTCTCTTCTTTTACTGACCACTTCAATTAGACAAATAATTTCATGAGATGGCCATCAGGGATGAAGACCATGAAAAACAACTAAAAGTGGTGTGAAAATAGTTGGGAAACACTGCTGTTACATAGCAAGAGCTTGTACTTCTAAATCTGAATGACCAATGTAAACTATTGCCACCTGCCATTGTAGAGCGTTATAGGTGGAAAACGCTTGTGATTGTTGGCTGAAGTTTTTTCAGTAGGCTCAAATGAAATTTTATGGCCCTGACACAGGCAGGCAGCATGAGGTAATGCAACTGTCAGCCTTCATCACCATGAGTTCTTTGGTTTGTCTGCGGATTCAGGGAACCCAAAATCATAATTTGCATTATTGCAAAATTAGACAGCATTTTTTTTTTTTGTATGAGAATTTATTTAGCCTGTCGTTGTGGCTCTTTGTGCAAAAGGACATCGGTTGTGTTGTATGTTGTCTGTAAATGTGACATAGGACACATTTATGGGTTCATAAATGATGTACACACTCTTCAAAGCCTAGACCTACCGTAGGTGGGCTGAGCACTTCGATCTCAATACTGCATTTACAACTGTACTTAAGAGTTGGCTCTTATGATCCCATCAGTTAGAATGGATATTATAGCAGGTGTAATCGGTCTCAAAAGAAAAATTAAATCCACCCATTATTAGACAAATAGTTGTGCTGGCCCAAACCAGGACAAACAGAAATCTGTCAAACAGGAGATGGACCTGTCAGAGCCAATGAAACATGATCTTGCAGATTCATGTGCAGGGTCACGGGGCATGCCATATTGCTTCCATGAAATACCAGCATAAAAAAATGTTCCTTCAACTGCTGTTGAGCAACCTTGTGTGTCACAGTCATTGTGACTGAACACACCCACAGCAGTTGGACAGGTTTTCACTGTCCAACAGTTAAAATGCAACTTGGATTGTCTCTTGCCCTCATTAAGCAACGTGGTATGTGTGGGTGTGTGTATTTTGTGTATTTGTGTGTTTGTGTTGATCTGCGGAAGGAATGTGAGTGCAGTGGTTAACTGGTATTAGCTGGAGGCGGAACAAATGTGACAAACCAAAGTGGATGTACTAAAAGCTCACTGTAAGCACACTATAGACTGAGAAAAGCACATGGCACAGGAAGGACCGACAGCATGACCTTCTTCAGGTTTCCGGAGTTTCTGCTCTTCTTTCTTCTACCACAGGTCTACAGTGAAGAGGTAGAACCCGTGTTCAAAGCAGAGGGCAGCGATATCGAGTTGGGGTATTGTTTTGGAGTGGATTATATTGTTGTCTTTAGATCAACTCCAGAGGGAGACCAGCTGCTTGGCAACTCCTCAGCCCACAGCACACCCATGACACCTCCGGCAGCCCTCCGTGGTCGCATCAGCATCAATAAAAATGAGCACCTGCTTGGACTGCAAATCAGTCAACTGACACGCATGGACTCAGGGATTTACAGGAGGGAATGTTGGCAGAACCACACGCTATACAGCCAGCACTTGCAGAAGCTGTCTGTGTGCGATGAGGAGGTAGAATCAAAGGAGATCATTGTGAAGGAAAAAGGAGTCGAGCTTCTATGCAACAGCACATCTTTTGGTTTGGAGGGAACCTCTGTGCGCTGGTACCATGAAATCTATCCGTCTTACAGGATCACACTCCTCCTGGATAGCAGTGAGTCACTTGAGCCTCTGGTGGAGGAGCTGCAGGGAGTCGTGGAAGTCAGAGACAGTGGGGCATTGCTCCTGCTTAACCATAGCATGTTGAAGCCAAACCAACACTTTTACTGTCTTGTTATCAAAGATACGCACTGTCTCAGTTTTCAAGACATATACATCTCGGATGTTGGTTACAGAAGGGACATATTTGCCTCACATGGGGACAGAGTGGTTCTAGAATGCCCGTCTGATGGTAACAATCAGCAGTGGGAGACACCACTGGGAACATTTGATGGAAGCAACGAAACAAACTATCACATGAACATTGCATGTATTGACAAATCAGAGGACT
>KV751367.1:4078975-4098921 GCA_001698575.1 Mola mola | reverse complement strand
TGGGGATTATTCTTGCGTGTCTTCCTCTCTTTTTATTCACTACTCACTGGTTCTTTGCCTCAAAATGGAATCCCAGGAAAATGGAATTTTTTTGGGCGAGGTTGTCTTGCTAGATTGTGATGTTGGTGAAGGGGACTCTCAATGGGTCCAGTGGTATCGCCAAAATCCATCAGGTGAATATGAACTCATCTTTGATACTAATGATGAGACTGTTGCCATCCCACAGGATCTTAGGGACAGGCTGACTCCGTCAGAAAATGGCTTCTCGCTGACCATTTCCAACCTGGAGGTAAGAGATATAGGGGGTTACTGGTGTGTCGTTTCAGAGGGCCCTCAGTTCCTGGAGGAGCATGAGTATACAGATGATTATGGTGGAGAAGATGAACACAGTGGGGATGTTATGTTCCAATTCTTGCAGGACACACACAGATGCCTTTCAAAAAGGGAAATTATTTTGAGCCTAATTAATAAAACAAGACGAGATTTGGATTTTGAGCCTGTAACTCTTGAGTCAGTGACCAGAAACCTTGAGATGAACATAACAACTGACCGGTCAGCACCAGCAGCTTCTAATGTGAAGGCATATGCCGTGGGGGCTGGACTGGTGGGTCTGCTGGTGGTTGGGTTGATTGTTTTAGCAATTTTAATAAAAAGAAGGGCAATAGCCTCTTGCTCTGGGCCAAACTCAACCGATGACATAAATATGACTGTGGATCCTGAATGCACAAAGAGGTTAACTCATAATAATGAATAACATGTCTAATGGCTTTTGTGAAGTAGCTTCAAGGCAATTTATACACAGAATGAAACTAAATTCTTGTAAAATCTACCATTAATTATCTCTCTTTCCATTTTCTCATGAAAGTCGTATCTATACTGTCAGCATCATTGTAATGTTGGGTTTCTCCCCTCTTAATCTGATAATGTATTTTATACTTTATCTCAATCTGATAAAGTGCATTCCTTTCATAAATTCCTTTGGCTTGTGACAAAAAACAAACAAACATCAAAATCCTTCTGGTTGGTCCTTCTCACACCACTAAATGAGCTCTGACCTGTCAGAACACGGACAGGGGACCTCTGAGGGTGTCATGTACCTGGACATTTGCAGTGGGGGGTGAGGCGCCTATGTTCCATCAGATCCCAGGAATGTTTGATTAGATAGGGATTTAGGCAGTTTGAAGGTCAGGTGACAGCCTTTCTTTTTTTTCTCATATTGCATGTTGCTATAAGGGGAATGTACTTCGAGTGCAATAATGCTAAGGTGAGTGGTGCATGTCAACATAACATCCACATGAATGCCAGGACCCAAAGTTCCCTATACAAACATTGAATTGTAAAAAGATGATCATTGATATTCATTTCATTTGCCAGTGGTTATAAAGTCGTGGCTGAACAGTGCACATGTTGACACTGTTACAAAGTCTCTCCTCCATATTATAGCCCACTTAACAAGCCAAATAGTCAGTACAGTGTTTTTGCATTCTTGACTTATCTGATGGCCTGACAATGTGGCATTGTGACATTGATGAATGGAGAATTAAAACCAGTCAGGCTGCTCTCCTGTCAACAAGATTTCAATTTCCCAGTAAACTAGAGGGTAACAACTCTTAAGTGCCTGAGGCTCTCTCGTAAGAAGAATCCAAACGGGAGGAAGTCATTTCACTCAGACACTAACTCTATTACTCTTGCTGCACCATAAAATAATGTATATAGCTTCAGGCAGATCAGTAACTGACCATGTTTGTTTTGTACACTTGTACACTGTAGGTTCTTACAACTTTAAAATATTGACTTAAATCCAATTATTTTGATTGGTCTTAAAGATGCATTATTTTTCTTAAGGATGGTGCAGCAAGTTCTAAACCCATCACTTTACTAAACTGATATACCTGTAGCTGATATGTATGCAAAGAATAGTCTATTTTTGCACACCAAATAATAGCAGTATAGTCTATACTAGTATAGTAATTAGAGCCATTGTTATAATGAAAATACTATTCCGTGCAGTTTTAAAGAAGAAAGAAAGGCCTTTTGAGAAATGTGTGTTATTTTTTCTTTTAAAATTGTCTTTTGTAAAACAAGTCAGCAAACAAATGTATTTTCAGTGTGGAATTACTCTAAGAAGTTGATTTTATGTGCATTCATAAAGAAAACAAAGAGGATGAAAGAGTCACTTTTGCTACGCTACCTGTGTAACGTATCACAAGGAGAATCGAAGATTAAACTCAAGTTGTCAACACTACTGTATTTCCAAAAGGCACTCAAGTGAAGAGCATGCAGAGCAAACAGAGTAGACAAATGCATATGTTTACATTTCTTTGTACCTGTTCTCTCTTTGAACAAACTAACTGGACTAACTGTGGTACTGAATTGATATCTGCTGTAACTCCTGAGTACTGAACAGCAAACTGCTGCTGAGTGAACATCACTATTGATCCATTATCGCACTTTATGTTTACGAAACACAGTTAGATACAGTACATAAAGCTGTCATGTGTACTACTGACTAGCTGATTTATTTATTGTATTTTATTTTCATTTATATATCTGTTTAATTAAGCATTTTATTATACATGATAATTTAGTGGAATGTGTGGTTCATTTTTTTGCAAAATACGAACAGCTGGTACATTGTCAGAGTGTCAGGAAGCTGAGGTACTTGAAGCTTATATGAATCTGAACTAACACTTTCTAACTGGAATCTGGAATATAATTTATGTAATCTCATTTTTCAATTAAAAGATCCTCCAAAAGGCAAACTGCTTGTCTCTGTATTGCATTATCCACTAAACTGACAGTGTGTTGAGAATTAGTATGCAGCAGTGTCTTCCTTTCTGGTGCTTTAGCTGCTACAGATATATTCTCTGTTTTAAAACAATTCTCCTGTCTCTCAGGTTGTCAGTACACTGGGACCTGTTTGACTCTCACTACTTCACTAAACTTCACAACAAGCCTCTAAAATACATGAGACATAGTGCACTGCTCCAGCTAATCTCACTGGGGAAAATCTTTTCAACATCCATTGGCTAAACTTAAGATACTTTTAGAATCGGCTGAGTGTATATATACAATATATATTGTTATCATAATATGAGAATGCACACCTTTTGAGATTTTGGATGTTATTATATCGTGATTTGGGACAAGTATTGTCTTTTCTAGGTTTTAAAGGCTGCAGTAAAATGATGCAAATTTCTGAGCTTATCATAGTGTTCCACCTGTTCTAATACTTTCCTTCATCCTTCAGTCAATAAATCCACACTACTAATGATCATCTATTAAAAAATAATATTTGCTTGAGTATCAATAACCATTCCAACAATATGGTTGCAGTATAAATACCAAGGTAAATGATCAAAAATATTGTGTTATTATTCAAAAGCCATACCACCCATCCCTGCCCTATGTACAATGTCACTATTACCATGGTAATATACTATGGAAAAGGCGTAGAGTATAATGATGTTACATTACTCTTGACATGCAAAGGTCATAAAACAGTCTGCACAGTCAAAAACTCGCGCAGCGGGGCAATAACAAGCTGCAATATTTATGAATCTTTTTGTGCTACATAATGCATTGTGGAACATTTTTGAAGCCATTAAGCAGCTCAGTTGTTTTCTTCAAGGTTTTATTCTTCCAAAACAATCTAGAGATGTTATGTTTCAGCAATATTTTTCAGCTGCCGGATTCTATTACTCCTACACATTTGACCTTTCTGAGCCTTGATGAATATTTATGTTCAACGGCTGTGTCAATACATTCAAAGAAGAAATGTGGTTTTTGATGGGAAATGTTTGCTCAGTTGTTTTATATAAAACAATAAACCTTATTCCATCATTGCTTTTAATTTTTCAATGGTTGATTCTCTGGAGCACAGAGCAGAAATACCTAAACAATGAGTTTTACCTTATTTTCTGTTCTTTGGGTAGATTTTAAATCTAAGAGATACAAAAATTAAATGTACTGATATCTTTTAGAAAGATTTCAATTCCTGCACTATGCACTGACTCTCAGCTCACAGTTAGTGATGAAGCACTTCTATCATAAATGTATTAAGATTTTTGAAAATACATGGCCTGTTTAAAACACCAATTCTAAATACAGCGTAACATTTGGACATGACCAAAAAGTCATCTTTATAAATAACTGTTTTCAAGGCATCCATTGTATTCATGATATTTATTCTCAAGAGAATGTGAGTAATGTCTGCTGGAGTAGCATAAAAAGCAGCCAGATTTAGTATCAAACCATCCAACGTACTTAAGTTGCAAGAGGAGTCGGGCGAGTAAAAAGAGGAGGAAAAACATCTAAGACAGAGCGTCTTAGATGTTTTTTGGATAGCTTCACACACTTCCTTTCACAGGCTTGATGGATGGAAACACAGATGTGGAAGAGGAGCAGCTGCTCGCTGCTCTCAGGTGTAATTAAGAACGGGCTCGGTCACAGAGAAAGGCCCTGGGAGGCCCAACAGTGAGCAGAGGAATCAACACGCCTCAGAGAGCAGCAAGATCCAGCAGGAGTCTTTCTTCAGCTTGTTACAGTGAGAGTCTTTAAGTGGATCAGAGGCATTTCTCAGACCATCTGTAAGTGTGTGAGCAGAAATAAAGTCAGTAAACATAATCAATGAAATCAGTCAGGAAATTCTCTTTAGCCAAGTAGTTACCTGGAATCTCCTGCATTCACTTGAGCTGTTTGACCTGACTCTCAATGTGATGATTATTTTCTCTCTCTTCCACACTCCCACTCACAGGTCCACATCTCCAACGAGTGCAGCAGTGGAAGTCACAGCTGACGGATGTTAACATGATCCTTCACCGCCTCCCTCCTCTCCTCCCTCCCAGGGCGCCTCCTCCTGCACCATCAGGAGGCTGTGTTCAGTAGAATCAGCGCGCCTGCTGCTCAGTGCTCCCTGGTGGCTGCCTGGCTGAGCCCGCTGTTGCCCGATCTGCTGTAATTTGCCAGGCCCATTACTCCCTCGCAAATGTGATAGATGCAAGTGCTCTGAGTATGAAACAGTTGAAGCTAAAAAACAGAGAGACCAGGGTGCTGTTGCTGCCGTCCAGCCACAGAGCCTGAGAGCATGTGATATGCGTTGTGCGAATGGGACCAATTATTCACCAGAGAGCACTGCTGATGGGCTGGATGCACAGTGAAAGAGGAGAGGAGGAAAAAAACAATTGCAGCGGGAGGTAAAATCTGCACAAAAAAAAGAAAAAAGTAAACAATTTAGAGGCATTTTTTTAGGCATTTGGGACTTTTCTCTCCTAATAGCGATCTGCTTGCTAGCCAGACAAGTGGAAGTGTCTGGTTGGATTGCAGGCATGCAGGAATTTATGTCTGTTATTTTAAGAGGGGCAATCCAAGCGATCCCTGGACCAATCAAGCGCTCTCAATAAAAATCACTTTCCTCTTGAAGCCTCATAAGGCTTTCAGTGGATTTAATTTTACGTTTATAACCTAGAAACTGGTGTGCGTGAGGGCTGATAAGTTGTGAGTGTTAAGCTTGAGCTCCCATGTGTGATTTAACTGCTGGAGCAGAAGGTGTGTCACAGTCATTCTGTTTCTGTGATCCCCTGGTGTGATTGTGCTCACTGTGTGATGTTTAGAAGCAGCAATTAATCTACCTTTTAATGATGAGACACTTTTTAAGGGAACATCTTGTGGAGAGAATCTACAGGTGCTAACTAACTAGAAAAATCTTCGTCAAATAAGTGGCTCCTCAGGCTTGTCACTGCAGAATAGCCACACAACAACAGGATGTGTTGTTGATCCCTGTTTCATTCATCTGAGCACGCGTTGTTCACTCGTGTGCAGATGAAATGCAAACGTGGGAGATTTGGGGATAGAAAATGAGACCATCTATATTCAAGAGATCTCTCGATCAAAAGCAGTCACGCAGACAATGCATCGTGAATGCAAGCAGCACAGCAGCGCCTTTGATGCACGGATGGTGTGTGTAAACTTTCTTGTTCTCCCTTCTGCTCCTCCCCCTCCTCTTCTATGCTTTAATCTCTCTCTCTCCATGTCTCTCACCCCCCATGTCCCACATTCCTCCCTCCTCTCATCCTCTCGTGTGTCAGTCAGTGGATTTCTTTCACTCTGGCAGCAGCGAAGCACCTCAGCTTGCAACCCTAAAATTATTAAATGAAACCGTTGCAAAATTGGCAAGCAGGATGGGAACACAATGGCTGGGAAAATTTTGGCTGAAAGTTTTGGTTTATAAAGGCAATCCTTCTGGTTCCCCTTTAGTTTTAAGTGTGTCTGTGGGTGCAACAAACTTCCTTTAGTGTGGTCTCGGTCTCACTCTACAGGGCTCAGAGATTACTAAGCTGAGGTGAGGCATTGCTGATGCTCCATGTCTGTATAGAGGGCTGGGCAGGATGAGAACTTCCCAGCAGTAAAGCAAAAACATCCCACCTCCTGGTGGTGGGCTGAAGTATATGTCATAAACCCCTCCACATGGAATTTATCTGAAAGGACTATGGACCAAACTAAAAAATTATTTAGTTCTAGTATAGTAAAGGATATGCTCAAGTGTTCATTTTTTGGTATGAGTTAGTTATTTGACTGCCAGACAAGGATGGATTGCTCTCTCTGGGTTGGAATTGCATCAAGGATCGGCCCTGAGCCTCCTGTTTGCTATGATGTTGGACATACTGAAAGATGAGGTCAGGTGGACGATGATGTTTACAAATGACCTTGTGATATGGAGTGAGAGCAGGGAGCAGGTGGAAGAAAACCCTTGAGAGGTGGAGGTATGTGCTGGAAAGAAGAGGAATGAAAGTCAGACGTAGCTAGACAGAATACATGTGTGTGAATGAAAGAGAGGCAAGTGGAACAGTGAGGTTAAATGGAGAAGAGATGGAAAAGATCCATGAGTTTAAGTACTTGGGGTCAACTGTTCAGAGCAATGGGATTGTGGTAAAGAGATGAGGAACTGAGCGCAGGCAGGGTGGAGTGGGTGGAGAAAAGTGTCAGGAGTGATCTGTGACAAAAGATTAGCAGCAAAAGTGAAAGGAAAGGTCTACAAGAGGGTAGTGAGCCCAGCAATGTTGTTTGGTTTGGAGACAGTGGCACTTACCAAAAGACAGGAGACAGAACTGGAGGTGGCAGAGTTAAAGATGTTGAGATTCTCTTTGGGAGTGACGAGGATGGACAGGATTAAGAACGAGCACATCAGAGGGACAGCACAGGTCGGACGTTTTGGAGACAAAATTTAGAGGGGGCCAGATTGAGATTGTTTTGACATGTGCAGAGGAAGGACAGTAGATATACTGGTAGAAAGATGCTCAAGATGGAGCTACCAGGCAGGAGGCAAAGAAGAGATTCATGGATCTGGGGGGAGAGGATATGCAGATAGTTGTTGTGAAAGAGGAAGATGTAGAGGACAGGGAGAGATGGACGAGGATGATTCGCTGTGGCGACTCCTAGAAAAAGCAAGGAAAAGCCAAAAGAGGAAGAAGAATACAGATAGACACCTTCTGCCCTCAGACCCTGAACAGGGAAAAATAAGAAACCTCAGGAACTACCAGAGAAAAGGGATCCTTCTGCTTAGCTCGGACAGATGTGCTATAGATGTCACATGTACAGAACACAACAATATGAGTCCAAGAGTAGTGGATAGACCAATAGAATGAGGTTGTGGATTGAGTAACCGAAAGTAATAGCAGAGCGTGGCTGGGCTCGGCCTTAATTGGCCGTGATTGGCTGGATGTAAGTGAACATGATGAAGCTTTTATTTAGCTTACCATCAGCTGCAACAAGAGCAATACACACACACACATACACACACACAATAGTACTATAGCTAAAACGTTTTTATGCACTCTGAATGAGAAGCCAAGCGGAATTTATTTGAGATGCCGAAGGAGTAGCGTAAACCGTTGATTTATCCCTGTCTGCATCTTACAACCAGACCTGTAATTACAATGGTGCGGACATGCACAGCTCAAGGGATTGCTACAGCTAGTTCCCTCAATGTTTCGTGGATTTCTGCAAAGAAGAAAAGTCCATTTGCTGACTGAAACTGTGAAAGATTGTATGCTGACCATCGTGGATGAAGTAATAAATGACAACAAAATGAAAACGAGTGTGACATCTGATATTAAAAATGAACCCGTCAGACACGTCAAACATTTGCAGGGTTGAAATTCTAGCTACAGATGTATTTGAAAGGCTGTTGAATGAACTGAAGAAAGCTGATGTCGTGTCTACAGCAGTAGATGAATCCATGGACAGAACTTACACTGCTCAATCGTATTTATACGTCCATTTTTTTGACTGCAAATGCTTCCGAGAGGAACTGCTTGGCTTACTGCCGTCAGAAGGACACACAGCTGGCGAGGTAGTCTTTAAGAAGATTTCAACATTTTTCAAATATGGTCTGGATATGGAGTGTGTGTGCATGCTTGTGACGGATGGGGCTCCATCCATGGTAGGTAAAGTACGTGGGCTGGTAGCACTTCTGTCCACTGTTACATCCCAGATAACATCCTGTTGTGTTGTGTGGGAAACTTAGTGGGGAGCTTAAAACAACAATGGACAGTGTGATGGCTTCAATTAATTGCGCCAGAATGCTGCATATTCCGGCAGTATGCAAAAGCATCTCCTCTCCATATCATTGACACATTTCATTGCGAGGTTGAAAGAGAATTTTGCCAGTTGGTTAGATGTACTTGCTCTGCCCACAGAAGTAATGGGCTTTGCCAGTGACCCTTTCACTGTTGCAACGACAGGGGGCATATCCACCAGAGCAAAGGAGGTGGTCCTCTCCATAGACGAGGGGAAATTAATACTGGAACTTGTGGACTTACAGTCATCCCTAACTGTGGCACCAGAGCTTCGTACAATGGGACCTGTGAAGTTTTGGAGTGATGTCAGCAAGCACCAGTTTCCAAACGTTCATAAAGTAGCCATTCGCCTGCTCAGTATGTTTGGATCGACATACACATGTGAATAAAGCTTTTCACACATGAACTCAATAAGAAGCAGCACTTGCTCTACAATGGCTGACAGCACTCTTCACCAATGACATCCTATGTACTGACATCCTATGAGCCAAAAATCACTGCTCTTATTCAGAACAAAAAATGTCACTTTTTCCATTGAGAAAGTCAGAGGGGTAATGTGGGAGGTGTATCTAAAAAGAGTTTCCTAATCACACATGTGGTGATTTAAAACAGTAGTAGATATGCAGTTTAGTTTCTTTCGTATGTTTGTGCAGTGATGTGTTTGACAGTTCTTTTGTTATTCAGTTAAATGCACTTGGTCATGTGTGGAGTTCAGGTATCACCAGAAACAAATGTTATTGCTACAACTGTGCACATTTTGTTTTTATTTATTTGAAGTATTTTTGTTCAGATACCGCACATTCACATTCTCGTGTTTATTGAACGCAGCGATTGATTTTTGAGACAACAGGGAACGACAGAGGCATTCAGTTAAATTGTCATTTCCACATTGTGTATACATGGTTTCACTTATGCATGAACAACCGTACCGTGCCAAAGTACACCAGTTCCAATGGTGCCAGGGCCAAGGAAGTGTGCCATGCACTCAGCACTCACACTAGTCAAACAATCTGGACTTTGTCTACTGTGAGTGCACCCTTAAAGGTAGGGTTGGTAATGGATAAATTCTGAATGTCTCCAAGCAAAACAACTAAAAGAGGAAGCCACTTTCTTGGTGCTCATAAACGCAAATTGCCTGACCACTGTTAGAAGACACCAATTGAGCACAATGCCTTGTCTTCATGTTGACTACAGGCTCCCAGAGCAAACAGCACAGATGCATACTTCAGAAAACTAATAATAACCTATTAAAAATAAAACAGTCTGATTATGTCACTTTTCACCCCTCCAACTCCTTCAATTTATCTTTCAAAATCTGGGCTTATGTTGACTCACGTACAGTTTCTTTTTCTGCTAGCTGTTTAAAAAAGACATCTGCTCACCGAAATTGGACCTTAGAATTCTCTGCAGCAGTTCCACATTGTTATTAGCAGTATATCCACCTAGCGCAGGGACAAGCCACGGTAGGGTGGATTTCAGATATCGTGTCCTCCTACCAGTGCAGCCTGAGGCGGGACACCATTGAATGCAGTATATAATAATAATAATAATAAAAGTAACAGAAAAGTGGCAGGTGCCTCTTTACTGAAAACATGTTTCCCAGAAGCTACATTGCCTCAAGAGGAAAAAGTGATTCTGGCAGACGCAGTTAAGCATCCCTAGTTACAGACTGTGGAGTACTAGTTGACTGAAATATCTTCAGTGATTCATCTACTAACAAAGGGATGACGTACAAAAGCAAAAGCTTGGTGCGAGAGTGTCCATCTTTGTACAGGCACAGGAAGATTACAACCGAGATAAAAGATCTGCATTCTTCACTGGTAAGCATCAAAGGTATGACCAAGCGTTTCCCCATTGCACTGAGAAGAGGGTGTGCAACATGCTTGCTAAGCACTAACCAGTTTTTGTTGGGTTTTTTTCTTCTGAAATTGAATTGCACTCATTAAAACAGAGAGGCGTAGTTCTAGCTTTCCTTTCCAGAACTGTTCTGTTTTTCGCCAGTGCTTTGTAAACATTATGATATCAAAATTAAAATGTAGTCACACTGGAAGAGCATTGCAGTCAATCAATACTTAATTCCTACTTTATTTGTTTCTGAAGCATGACATATCAGAAGTGTGCTGTGTGCTTGTTGGATCGTGATGTTTTGTATTTGTAAAACAAAATGCGTTTTATTTGCAAAGCACATTGTGTTTGTTAGTGAGCTGTAGCACCTTTGTAAAACATGTTGTTTATTTGTTAGGTTTTGGCAGAGAACTAATCCATATCTGAACCTTCAAATAGAAGCCAAAAGCCCATAAAACAATGTTAAAAAAAAAAGAAAAGAAATGAATGAATCTAAAGAGAGAGAGGAAAGAGAGAAAGGCTGAAAGACTGAAATAACAGATACACATACATAATTGCTCTAACTGGTCTATGCAGTTGTTAATTTGAATGTTCAGTATGAATAAACACTGGCTTTACACACTGGCCTCACACTGGCCTCATAATATATGGCTGCAGGCTGCAGCCATATATTTCCCATGGTTTTGATCTTCTCGACTACTTTCTGTAACAGTGACAAAAAGCATGTTTTCAAATATGACAACATTTTCCCTCAAAATGAAATAAGTCATTACTCTCTAAGCCACGGTACATTTGTAGAAATTCGTCAATGTTCCCTATTCAATACCAAAATCAGAGAAAGCGTGCTGGTGTGCCTTGTGCTTGTTGTTTGCTGGATTAAATTTCGCTGTCTCTGCTGCCATACTAGTGGATAAAATGAGATTTATTTTCACCTGCTTAATGCACTTATAGCAATGGAGGGCTGCTTTTATTTCTCTCCCTCAAATAGAGACGCAAGCTCTCCTCCACAGGCAAAATTTCTCCCTCTGATAACTTGCTGTGAGACCTGCTTCCCTCAGGACAAGTCGGCTGACAAATAATTGGACGGATTAATCACATGTTTAGATGTTGCCAAGCAAGTCCGGATAAAGAGACGATGTCAGTTAGTTAGACAAAGGTATCATGGACAGTGGAGATATTTCAGCTGAGCTTTTTCTTCCACTTTATGATGAAAAACTGTTGTTATGTTAAAGATGAGATACGGGCTGGATCATGGGGAAATGGAGAAGAAAGAGTAAAGACTGGTGCAGCATTTGCCCATGGTGTAAAGAGCAAGTGTGGGTATAGCAGGGAGGCCCATGGAGGGTTCAAATTTTCTCCTGCAGAGAAATCCAACTTTTTCTCATCGCGTACAAGTATCAGCTCTCACTGAGGAGCTGTGTAGGCATGTGGCTGCTTGGAGCCGGGAGAATCCATAGGCAGGTGGAGTGAAGGATCAGCACAGAGAGGTGCGGAGGGCAAGACACTCTTGGGTCACTCACCAGGTGTTCTTGGCAGCTTGTGCGCGCTGTACAGTAGGAAACTCAGCTTGTAATGTGCCTTGGCAACTTAACACCAGAAAAAGCTTGTTCTGTCGGTGCGTAGTTAGACTTGAAGCCTTTCAATTTCTATCTGCCTTGGCTTCAGAACATTAATTTGTACTGCCAGGAAGGTTGAAACACTGGTTGAGGGCACAGAGGTAACCAAAGCCACACCGTCAGAATTTTTGATGCTTTCTTCCAACAGCAGAGACAACCAATATGCAGCAACAGACATTATCAAAATTATTGCAGCGGTTTCAGCAAAGACTCTAGCTGCTAGAGCGTTTGCTGAAACTGGTTAAATAATGCTAGAGTCTAGCATGACTGTCACATCAGGAGATAAAGCTGAAAGATCACGAACAGAATAGACGCGACCCCCTTTTCCAGGAGTAATGGCGCTGTTACGGGTTGAATCTGACCCCGCATTAACCCTCCTGTGGGGGCAGTGATTTGGCACCCGTCACTTCACACCAGGGAGCCAGCAGCTCAGTGAGAATGCAGGTGCTGGTGAGATGGTGCACACATCTGATGATAGCAGTCATCCTTGCTGGAATGAGGAAAAATAGAGGTCATTGTGCCACTGTAATCTCATGAGAGGTGTGTGTCTGTGTGTGAGAGAGAGGCTCCATGTGTGTGTGTGTGTGTGTGTGTGTGTGCTCCATTAGAGGATGTAGTGGACAGCCCTGCGGGGAGCATGACAGTCACTGAGAAGGAGCAACGACTCTTTCATGTTGATGGGGCGATGCTGAGGTGACGCCGCCTGGCTGAACCTCATGAAACCAGAAGATTTCACATACGCCTGCAAAGGAAACTAAAAGCGCATTGGTGGGCAAGGAGGATTTATATTTGAAGCCGCACATGGCGGTGCCTCACATGTTGGTCCAGTTCCCTGCGCGTTAAGCTCAGCAGACGTAATGAAACGTACCCCGCGGCATCAAGGCGTAAAAACGCGCGGCCAGCCAATCTAACATCCAATCTGGAGGCTGGGATCCTGCAGTCGGCGTGGTCCCTGGAGGGGCGAGACGAGCCTCCTCACTCACTTGGCTCTCCCGCATCTCTCCTTCCACACGTTCACACGCTTTTACAAACACAACGCAGATGACCGGACCGGCAGGAGGAGTCTTATCCGATCGGGCGCACTGATGGTAAGGCACCATTTCAGCTCTCTTTTCCTTAGCCCCCATCTGTTCTGCATCTTTACGCGCAGCGAGCTGCAGCCGTGTTGTTGTCCGACAAGAAGCTCTCATACACGCGCTGGGACGACCAGTAAATTCAGTAAACGTGACAGAGACTTAGAAATGAGCATATGGTGCGCAAATGTGAGTTTGTATTGACCAGCCCTGGTTTACTATAATACTCCGAGTGGGCTTAGTTTTGATATCTGCCGATTTCACTTTTATAACTGTTATTTAAAAAAAAATCAGATTGTTTATCAGGATTTTAGATGTATTTTCACATTATCATAAGCTTAAAAGTTAACCTCCATAAAGTCCATCTAATTTCAAATCACATGCACAAGAGTTGATACTTATTTTCATTCTTCCGTCCCCCCATGTCCTGATGTTTGCTCCTGATGTTTGTGTGCCGGAGCAACCATCCGGGACAAGATTCAGCCTCTCTTGTATCGCGTGTTGCCCGCGGTCAGGTGCAGTGACTCGGCTCGGCTCGGCTCGACTCGGCTCGGCTCGGCTCGGCTCAGCGCCTCTGGCACTCTGTGCGCGCCTGCATCTCTGTGTTGGTTTGAGAAACAGAAACATCTACGCCGTCAAAGCTCCTCCCGGTGTCGCTAAATCCTCTTTTTGTTTTCCAGGATTGATCGTCGGGCTCTGCCAGTAAACAGCCTCACTCAGAGGATTTGTGAGCACACAAGTGAGAAGTGCCTTAATAGAAAAATCTTCGGCAGTGTCACATCCCTCGATCACTACCACCCCAAACCCCTCAGTCCCAACCTCATCACTAACTTCCAACCTCATTTGGTGCCTTTATTTTCCACCGGGGGGAACTAACCTCCCTGTACCGGGCACATACTGTATGTCATTATCTCCAGTGATTTAGCTGCAAGCTGTGTTATCTGAGCAGCAGCAATGTACAGCTCACTGAATTTACAACTCAAACTAGCCAGAGGAGCACACAGTGTAATCTTTGGCCGATCCTGCCTCCGACACTTTTATCCCCTGAAAGTGCTGTTATTGTGTGAGGGATAAAAAAGCTCTGCCTGCAACTTTTGACAGAGCATCAATTATTCCTGGTGTGAGTGTGGGAGAAGTTATAAACCAGGGAGAAACTTGCAAATCAAATTGCTTTAATCCACTGATGCGTCTGTCTTCATTCTTTGGAGGATAGCAGAGTGTGTAGCAGGGAGACTCACGAGCCCTGATCATGGCTGGAAAGGAAGACAGAACCTGTCGCCGAGAAATCTCATGTCAGAATGTCATGTCATGTCTTTGTCAGAATGCTGTCGCACCAGGAACGGATGGCAAGACTGTGAAATTGACAGGGGGTTTTTTTTCACTTCAATTGTCACAGACACTGCTCGGTCAAAAGTTTCTCATTATC
This sequence comes from Mola mola, assembly GCA_001698575.1. Classification (NCBI taxonomy): domain Eukaryota; kingdom Metazoa; phylum Chordata; class Actinopteri; order Tetraodontiformes; family Molidae; genus Mola; species Mola mola. The sequence continues at coordinate 4,084,385 of KV751367.1, read as the reverse complement.
TGCAGTCAGTCATGCTTACAGTTTTCTGCTTTTATCATCCTTCCTTCTCCAACAAATGCACAACCAGAAGTAGCTGAAAAGTTGTTACAAAGCCAGATACAAACAGTAGAGTGTTACCTTTTCCTTGCAGAGTCTCTCCCCCTTCATTCTATGATTTTTTTTTTCCCAGCCATATTCAAACAGAATGGCTCAAGATGTCAGCTCCATTTCTTTTCCCCTCACCCACAGAATAGATGTCTTTTGGTTTTGCGCTGCTTGTGATTAATGGAACATCAAAAGCCAATGTCAGCTCAGTGTGATGCATCCTGAGGACATGAGTCTGCCAGGGACACATAAACATTATTAATGAACGAGAGGCAGACAGAGTGGCAAGGAGGGCGGTGAGGGAGTAAACAGGAAGGCAGTATTTATTTTTTGGCAGTAATATGACACATATTTACCTGTGGTTTTGATGCTGATTGCCTCGGTGCAGCCAGTTTGAGTGGTGGAGGCACAGCTTGTGCCCGGGGATCTCGTGTGATTACCCACCGTCATTTTTCGTGTAAAGGGACAAATGGATGGCAGCCTCTTTTATTCCCTCTAAAATGTGTTTGGAAAATCGCATTTCCCTTTGCTGTCTCATGCCCAGTAGCAAGAAAACTCTGAAGTGAAAAAAAGAAACTTCTTCCCTTGTCTATGTGAAGACAGCTAGTTAAATTTATCTGAGCATCTAGCGTTCTGCTGGGCTTAGAGGCTTAATTACTCGGAAGAGAGGAAAAGCAAAAATGAAATGCAATTATGCAGCTGGGGGCATGGTGTCCTTAATAGTCGAGCTATTGTAGATAGGACCATTTCTGTGTTTCACGGGACACAAGCTAACCTTCGAGTGTTGCTTTTCTGCAGAACAAATCTCTGGATCCTTTAGAGAGACCATCCCCAAACCTTTAAACTGTTTATTCAAAGCGTTAAGCTATGTTTCCTAGAATTGCTAAAACATTTTCTCAAGTTCGCTTGTGCACTTCATATTGGAATAGTAATGATTAGTAAATACTTTATATACTCCTCTGCTAAGGTGAAGCTATACAATCTGCAGTCGGTTAGCTTAGTTTAACACAAAAGACTGGGAACAGCTGGTCTGGCTGTGTCTGAAGTGACTAAATTAGCTTAAAAACACCTCAAAACTTCACAGAGTAACAGATTATACCTTGTTTGTTTGAACCTGGAAAGACATGTGTTTTATGTATGGTAAAAGAAAGGAGATGCCGTGTTGTTTAAACAGTCCCTGGGCTTATCATACGCTAACTGGCTGTGGCTAGTTTCATATTTTCTCAAAAAGAGCATATTTAAGCATAAGCAAATGAGCATAAAGTTTTTAAGACTTAAATTACTTATTTAAATCACAAAAAATTACAAAATTATAGGACAAAGGTTCTGAACTGCTAGAAGAATCTGTAATGGAAACTTATCGGGAGATATTTTATGGTACTCTGCACTATTTACGTATAAAACCAGCAACAGCTGCTCTCTGGCCATTGAGAGAGAGTCGCTTGAAAGGCGTAAATGCATGAAGCTGAGAAAAATGCCTCACAATAAAATCCCAGTGTGTGTGTCTCTTTGGCATCATGGAAACGTTAGCGTGAAGGATGTAGAGCCACAGGCGGGGCCAGGATGGAGTGCTCTTGGAAGACAGTGCTGCTGCTGGTGTGTGCGTCCCTGGGGGTCCAGTACACAGCCATCCGTACCCTGAGGGACTCGCTGTCCGGACCCTGTCAGGGAGCCTACCGCTGCCAGACTAGACACCACAGAGGTACACCTCGACAATAGACAGCATTGTCCCACATGCTCTATTTGCATCTTGTCTAAAAGACAGCGATACGTCTGTGTAGCTGTAGTAAATATATGATTGTGTTTGATTTTTAAAAAAAGCATAAAGCAATTTTTACATATTATTAGTATTGTTTTCATCATTATTATTATTAGCAGTTTAGTGTAAAACTTCATGCTGAGGATCGATAAAGAGAGAGGTTTAAAAAGCGTATCAAATGAGGGAATTCCCAAGAAGTATGTAGGATAAGGGAATGAAATATGTGTGATTCGCTTTACAATTATCCTTCAATTTATCTAATCCCCTCTTATAGCGCAGCTGTAGCTGGCTGGTGCCAAGCTGTTGTATACAAAAAGTAACATCCCCATTGCAATCAACTCCTTATCAGCAGTAATTACACATTTGCTATTTGTGCTATATTTAGAGATCCAACATTTCATAAACCCCCTGGCTAACCACCAGCAGACAAGCAACTTACTCACGCATGTTTACGCCGTGAATTATTTAAGCTTTTTTGGCTCAGTTCAGTCACTTTCTTCTGGCTTGAAGTTGTGACTAAAACAAATTTACCTTTCGTCCTTTGAGCCAGTAACTTCTGAAATAAGTGAAATCCTTTTTTACTGGAATTTTAAACTAGGTCGTGTAACCAGATTTTTAAAGCTGTTTCTCAGCTTACTCTGGGAAAAACATGATGTAATTAGCACTGTCAGATAAACATATAAAGCTTCGTTACTTCTCTCTTCAAGACATCAGGTGGAGAACCCTGTGCGATGACAGTTTGATGCCCTTCGAGTCACCACGAAAGCACATCCTGCTGTTTGCCACCACACGCAGTGGCTCCTCCTTCACGGGGCAGCTCCTCAACCAGCACCCAGGAATCTTCTACGTGTTTGAACCTCTCTACCACGTCCAGCAAGCCTTCACCAACTCCAGCAGCAGGCTAAGTCGCACCCTGGAGCGCCGCGCCCTGCTGGGCGCTTATAGGGACCTCCTCCTCAATTTGTACACCTGCGACCTTCACTTCATGGAGAATTACATCCGACCGGAGCCCCAAGACCACGTCACAAACTCCTTCTTCCGCCGAAGCTCCAGTCACGCCCTCTGTTCACCTCCCGTGTGCTTAGAAGGAAGGGATCGACCGGCAGCTGAACCACCTGATGAAACCTGGTGTCCAAAGAAGTGCGGGGCCCTGAACCTCACCTTAGCTACCCTATCCTGTCTGTCAAGGGGACATATTGCCATAAAGACTGTGCGGATTCCTGAGGTGGGGGACCTTCGCACCCTGACAGAAGATCCACGTCTGGACATGAAGATCATCCACCTGGTGAGAGACCCCAGAGCCATCCTGGCCTCGCGCATTATGGCGTTTTCAGACCAATTCCGAGCTTGGAAGATATGGAACACCACAGGACGGCAGCCTCGATACGTCGACCTGTCGCAGATCACCAGCACCTGTAAGGACATGGCGGCCTCGGCAGAGACGGGACTGCAAAGACCAGCGTGGCTGCGGGGACGCTACCTGCTGGTGCGGTATGAGGACCTGGCGTTCAACCCGGATGACAAGGCCGGTGAGATCTACAGGTTTGTAGGACTGGAGATGGAGGACAGGGTGCGGACGTGGATTGCGAAGAACACCAATAGCAACGTGTCATCTCGCTCTGAGTGGAACTACAGGTACTCCACCACCAGGGACTCCAGAGCCACAGCAGGGAGCTGGAGGCTCCATCTCAGCTTTGACATCGTGAGGACCGTGCAGGAGCTGTGCAGTGACACTTTGGCTCTCCTGGGATACAAGCTGGTCCACTCTGCAGCTGAACTCAGAAATCTGTCCAATAGCTTAGTGGAAAACAGGACCTTTCAGCCAGTCACGTTAAGGATTTGATCAAAATTTGAAAAGTTAATGTTTATTTATTTATTTATTTCTGCTGATGCTGGTAAAATGAATGTAGCATATCTTAGTTTTGCCTAAGATAAATTAATGACACTTGTGTTTCCGATTTTTAAAGATTTGTTGAAGATATTAAAAGTGCCAAATTTCAAGTGTGTGTGATGCTGGAAAGGGTACTGATCCAAGGCTTTATTTGTGGATTCTCAAATTTCAATTATATCAATATTTAGATAGGGAGGAAAAAGACATTTGAACCAGTAAATCTGACCATCTTGACAAAATGAGTTGTTCCTGAAGGCGAGACACACAGGAGATGGAGGAGAATAAAGAAATTATGGCCATTTTGGAAAGATTAAAATGTCAAAGATGCAATCTTCTGCAGTAGACAGCCACTCTTCTATGTGATTTGTTACTATAAATACTCATTAACCGTAAATGCAGATTAACTGTGGCCATGGTTATGTATTGGGTGTGTTTGGGCATTTTTGTAAAAGTGATACTGTTTATACTTTTCAGAATTTTTAAAATAAATTATTCCTATGTGAGTAATATTTACCTCACTGCTCTAAGCTTTTTGCAACCATATTTGTTTGATGTTTTTTCATGTTTCCTTCATTTTAAGAAAGGTAAATAGGTTTTATAGCACTGTAAACAGAACGATGCTGCCTCCCTGTCTTTTACTTTGTAATTCCTGGTTTGTCTTTCAGCCAAATTTCAGTCCCATGGAAATGTTTGTAGTAACAGATGTTTTGGACTAAAGAGAACACATGCTGCTCACACCATGTAACTTTGAACCTGAAAAGAACAATCTCAGGATCATTCAGAAGTACCAGCTGTCTGCAGTGAAGTACAGGCAGAGATCAGGCAGCTGCAGGTTTTCTCCCAGCTCCATTGTTTGAAATTGGTCTATGTGTCTAAACAGAACAGAAAATGTGCCAGACGCCAGCCAATTAATTGTGTTGTGCTTCTCTCTCAAGATAAATAATAGAAGTAGTTTCTGAGGAGGAACTTTGCATTGCACAAACCAAAAAAACAACCGCTGATTGACTTATTTTCATGCTTTTCAAATGTGAGCATTTCCTCAGCCTAGTCTGAAGCCTCTGTAGAGATGGGAGCTATGGAATAATGCCACTTCAAAGCAAAGGGAAGTATTGAGTTTGACTGGAACGGTCATGCTGCTTAAACCTGAGGTTAAATTTGTTTAAGAATGTACTTTTAGATAATAAGTCTACCCCAGCGTTTCTGTAGCTGCCCCATATCCGCTGACACCAGGGATATTTCAGTGCAGCCTAAAGAATTGATCTACAGATCCAGCTGAGGAGAAACAGGATTTAAGATCCACTGAGCAAAGACCATTCGTCTTTCTTTCAACATAATCTGTAAGGCTACAAAAACTGGCTATAAAGTAAGGCTTATGACTCGCGATGAGACACTCTTCATCGGATTTTCCATCCCCACCCTGACACACAAAGCTTCACATGACCTTAGTCAGCTGTCAGTTAATTACCCTTTTCTTTGCACTCAATACCAGGAACCTCTTTCTGTCTCCTCAACAGTGCATGCAAATTAAGGTGTTATCAATACTAATAACAAATACAACTCTTGTTGAACCTCTTCTTATGTTGATCTTTATCTCTTTCCCAGAGCAGACGTTTGGAATGGTGATGAATGTTGCTTAGCTTGTTTCTGTGACACCTGGGGGTTTTAACTTCTAACTT
>KV751367.1:4033929-4069640 GCA_001698575.1 Mola mola | reverse complement strand
AAATTTAGCACTTACTATGTGTCCTGGTGAAACAGGCTTCAAAAGAACTGTATATTCAATACATAGCATCTAATTAGCTGTTAAATGAGCTGAGCTTTGACCCGTGAAGCTTCCTCAGATGGGTACTTAATCCCTGCTGAAGCACTTTGAAGCACTTTGAGGAATTATTGATCCATGACCCTGTTCCACCAGGATCGACCAGAGTAACGAGATAGACCTTTTCCTCAAACTAAAAACTCAAAATCGAGACAATAAGAAACAAAAACTGTACTTTTGAGATCATGACAAACAAAGAGCTCCATGACGGGCTCTTCAGGGGTCACTGTGGTGGCAATGAAAGCCTCAAAAACTCCTCTAAGTATGGTGCTCCTGACAGATCATCTGCAGAGCAGCAGGCTGAGATCAGGAATCTCTTGTCGCCACTGTAAACATAGAGTGTAAGAAACAGCACTATTACTGCATTCAGACATAAATAAAAACTCGCAATAATCATACTCAATATCTTCGTTCAATGGTTTTCAATTATCATCCAAAATGTCAAAAAACAGTCTCTCAAACACAATTTACTTTAAAATATTTTCATTTGGAACAATATTGTAAGACAAAGATTAGAGGGAGAAATAAGAGGACAGACGACCACGTGTAGCTCATTCTCCATGGCAACCGCTCAGACCAACAACTGTGATTCCTGCCAAGCTGCAAACATGGGCTGGAAGAGGACTGAAGCAGCCATTGACTGATTCACTCAATCTCTCATGTTCATGCCCTGATAGATTTCATTTCCAAAACAATTGATAGTTTGTTGCATCTGCTGTGCTGTGGGACACGCAGGCTGTTGCGTGAGGGGAGAGCCAACATATGGCAGATTTAATTAATGTGAATCATCTCATCGTCTGCCTCCCTGCAGACAGTTAGACCTGATAGAACTTGTAGGCTTCCTGTCTTTATAGGATTCACAGGCACTTCCAGACCAATTCCCTCCGTTGGGTTCACCTTACTGAATTAATTAGCGGGCTCTTTGATCACCTGAGCCCGGGTTTCACTTGTTTCCACAAACTGCCAGCTGGGACCAAAGTTGCATGAAAAAAAAAAGTTCAGACATTTTGTTTAATAGTTGCCAGTGTGATATATTTTCCCTGACATTCAGAAAACCGGCACAATAATGTGAAAAATCGGGCAGCCAAGATGCTTAAGCTCATTTCCGGGATCCACCAGATCAATGAGTGTCTTTCAGGGAGCTGTTTCTGCTCTATTATGTCATTTCCCCGCCCCCCTCTGCTAAGGAGGGTGCCTATTCAAAGGATAAGAACTCTAAACTGGTGAAGGAGAATTTATCGGCTTATCGGGACAAATTGCATTTCTGAGCAGGCTTTTAGAATCAGCCCTCCCGCCTATAATGAGATAAACAAAATGAACTTGTCTCAAATGGAGGAGTGCGTAAATCCACCATTGCCAGTGCAATATCTGTATCCCAGACGAGAAAAGCGTTGGCCCCTGCTCATGGACTTTTGAAAATGTGATTAAAATGATTAATTCCTGTGTCTGCTGGCAAGTTAGAGTCCCATACTAGATATTATTAACCCTTTACTTACACACTTGCTGCAACAATTTTTGAAATGCAACCGTTTTCAAATGAAAAAACGTGTTTGTGTCAGGGTCTGCTAGTGTCATGTATCTCTTGTTAGGGTCAATCACTGTTTCCGGTCTTGGGCTTGGGTCTTATTCCCCGTGTCCTGTCTAGTCTTGTCCCCCAGGTGTGTTTGATTACTCCCTCTCCCTAATGTGTCTCACCTGTGTCCAATTGTCTACCTCTCCTTCGTGTATTTAACCCCCGTTTTCCCTTCCTCCTGTGCCAGATTGTCTTGTCTACCTAGCGAGCATTCCAGCGTATATTCCTTGTAAGTCTCCTTGTGTCCGATGTGTATTCCGTGTTTGGATTACCGAGTTTGCCTTATCCTTATCTTTACCGTCGTATAATTGAATTCCTGGTTTTGACCGTCATTATTAAAACGACTACCGCTTTAGACAGCTCCCTGTGTGTCTCTGCATTATTGGATCCCCCAGACCTGGTACCTGATAGTTTGTGCATCACCTGAGCCAACACACCAAAAGCATGAAGCTTTAAGACTGCTCTACCTTTAGTGAACCGAATATAAGCACCCAAAATAGAAAAGTAATAAAACATTGAGATTTTATGAGAAAAAAGTGTAACATCATTTTGTTACTCCCTCGGGTGCTGCGGTGTTTCATCTGTGCACCAACACAGTCCATCATTATCGACTCGCCTGCAGTCAGGAAACAACCTGACAAGCTATTCACTCTAAAAACACGAAGGGCAAACGTGAAACAATCTAGCCATCAAACAAAAGGATGTCAGCGGGAAATCATTCATGGGCGATTTTCAAAAAGATGCTTCTAATTGAGTTAAATGGATAACGTTCATTCAACTTTCATACTTGGGTTCAGATTGTTTCGCAGTCCAGTGGACCGAAAGAGGAAAACAATTTACAATAAGAATAGCTTATATGAATTTCCTTTATCTTTTATTCAGTATAAAGCTCACTCTTTACTTTCGCGATAATCAAATAATGAATTCACACACATTGAATAAACAGTCGAGGATGGTCAGGCAGGCTTTGACCATTTCCATAATTCAGTATAATATAAGGCGTTTATGTAACAATGGATAGAACCATAAAAATTCTCTTGTACATTCAGCCTGAAAGATAAATACTAAGTGTGTCAGCCATGCAGCACATGAAGTACTTTCCGTTATTTTAAAAACCCCAAAATCCCATCGTAAACTGACTGAATGTGAGACTGGGGCTCTAGGCTACACAGCCATGCTGTGAAATCTGTGGGAAAAAAGTCTATTATGCATAGATGTTGCCTGGTTCTAAAAAGGCAAAGTGGAATATTAACTGGGACAGAGATAAAGTGATTGTAATAATGCTTCCTGACAGTGAGAGTGGAGTGTTCATGGGGAGACAAATACAAACACACAAATATGTCAACTTATTGCTGTGCTTACTTTGCATGCACCTTAAAAATCTGCTAAAGAATTGAATGTATCTGATGAACATTTTGAGATTTAAAGTTCTTTGTGTTTTATTGTTGTGGGGGGGGGCAGTATACAGTGTTAGACTTGTCAGAGGTATCATCACTACCTAACCTATTCACATACATGTGATATATAATAAATATTCATTAATTACATATAATATATGTTAAAATGAATGTTCATTATAGCAACTTTTAACACATAAATCTACACTAAAACAGAGGTCTAGTCAAGTCAAGTTCAAAGCACATTGAAAAAAAACAGTTAATGCTGAGCAAAGTGCCGTACAGGAGAATATTCTGAATACATATATGTACCGGTACATATATATGCAGGCAAACAAATGCATGCACATGCACATACACACACATAAATAAAGCTGCACACATAACAACCGATCATTGTTAGTTAGTTGACCAAAAAAGGCCAGTGAGTAAAAATTGTTGCGCCTAGATTTAAAAACATGGATAGAAACACTATAACGCAGTACGCAGTACGAATGCTTTTCAGCAGCCACTTGGTGCTATTGTTTCCCTGTCTGCTCTCCATTTGTTTTGGGCCCGTTATTTCTTTAGCAATGGCCGAACTGCACGTTCAGGGTTTGTTTACAATAATGAGCATCAGGCTTCTCTGCGACCAACCTTAAGGGAGACTGTGCCTTTGTTACAGGGGGGAGCCCTGCTGTTCTCCCATCCAGCCTCCTGCTGGTCCTCAAAGCAACCCTGTGTTTGCAGCCGTTTGCTGCTAATCCAGTCTGCTGAAGAGAGAGCAGGATGACAAGGGCACATGTGAAACATGTGAAAGCTTCAAAACCAGATTTTGGGCTCACTATACCATTTTTTTTTCATGATTTTTTTTTTCTCAGACAAGAGAGAAATGTTAGGGTCTTTATATAAACACAGTGGTCTTGTTTAATTTTGAGGCTGTTTTGTGACTCGAAACCAAAACACGCTGCACATTTTTTAATTCGTTACCCTGCAGAATTTCAAACTGGAAATATCTTCACTGGAAATATCTATGAAATAGAAGATTTGGGAATTTAAAATTACAAACAAGGTAATTCTCTCTGCATTTTATGTTCCTGGCTTGTCAGTTGCACATTTTTCTTAAGGAATATGAGCATATTAACACGATCCTTTTCTCATCATATGTTTCAAAGGCATGAATAACCTCCCTTTCACGAGCATTACGCTGAACGTCACAGCTGCTTGCTGTTCATATCCGGACTGCTTTTCCAAGGCTTGGCGACCTCGGTGATACATCCGTATTCCGTGCGTCTGTCAAAGACGCGCTGCTGTTTTAAAAGAGTGACTGAAATACTAATTATGCTGTGTCGATTGAATTTGTTGTTTAAGTGTGGGTGTAGGTTTGGGCACAGAGCTAGTGTGACTGCCATATAAAACACTTTAGATCTGTTTTATTTTTGATAGTGTTGGAAAATTCAACGGCCGAGCAACGTGAAGATACAGTATATCAAAGATACCTTTGGAGCAGCTGAGAAGTCAGGTCAAATAGACACTATCCGATTCAAGATCAGATTGGAGTCGGAAATCGGAAAATGTCAACAACATTTTAATCTCAACGATGTCGGTACGGGGGAAAGACAATCAGAACAGGAAACAGGATCCAAAGAAAAACGCGAGTCTTAAAATAAACTGGGTCAGAAGACAAACAATCAGAACAAATGAGGATTTGCTGGAACACTGTCACTGGGGAACAAATGATCTGGCACGTGAGGGTGGAGGGGACACAACTTATATATGCAAGGACAGATGACAGGACACAGGTGCATAGAAATCATAAAACAGGAACAATTAACAGGAAGCGGAGGAAGAAACACAGACTACATAATAAAACAGGAAGTACAAAAAAACCCCAAAACTACCTAACTAGACAAAAGCAAGACTGACACTGATGGACCCTGACAGACACTGTATTTTATTAGCCAAATCAACTTCAGGGTCACCTGACCATTACTTCCATTTGCCCCTGTACGAATGTCTTGCTTCTTCGATGGAAGTTTGAGAGATAGTCGAGGTTACACACAGGGTACCTTCACGGTCTTTCAGGATGAGAAATCTGTTTGATATCAATAATGATCCCACCCAATATTGCTGTCTAAAAGCAGAAGTTGGCTTAAGGTTTGATTCTTTAGGAATGGTTGTTGCAGACATTGTTTCCCACCGTCAAGTTTGGAAAGTTACCAGACATGACGTTATCAACAGAATGATGAACATCGCCTTACAGCCACTGATATCAATGATTATCAGTTTTTCTTCTGAATTGAGCCTACAGACTCTCTACAGCTGCGTTGCACTCAAGAGTCTTATTATTCACATTCTCACCATCCTAAAGCCAGACAAGCTCAAATAGAGACAATTCTGCAGGTTATGTCCATCATTCTAGGCCTCAGTCACACATGTAGAGTGTGTATGTTTCTGTTTATGGAGTATAATGCTTGTGTTTCCCTCCCACTTGAATCATAAATGTCATTGCTCTCAGAGGTTCTCTTTGCTTGTATGATCTATCTTTTACTGGTTTGTTGTTACTCCTACTTTGAGTCTCCCACAGCACTGATCCTCGTTCTTATACAGAGCAGAGAAACGTCTTTTTTTTTTTTACGATTTAGCCTCTGGAATGATGTTTGACAGAGCTCTGATCGTGGACATGATGTGAAAGGTCATTTGGTGATTTCCCTCAGTCAAGGAATCAAAAGGATCATCTGAAGGACTGTTTTATATTCCGAGATCAGGTTTTCTTGGCTCTGCTCTCATTTAAACCTACAGTAATACGCGCTGGCCACTGTCCTCGTTGTTGGCCATTGCATCAAGCTGGTCTTTTGTCACGAGATCCATCTCACAGCTTTACTGCTTTCAAAAAAAACCCCACATGAATATATGCTGAGTTAAAGTGTGCAATCGTTGTGGTGGGTGTCATTTAATCACTGTCTAACAGTCCACATGCTAACTAGGGTACTGAGTCAATAGTTTCTATCATTAACGTTAGGTAAAACTGTAATGCCCATTAACTAACGGTTGAATAATACAATGAGACGCAATAAAGCTCCAGGGTGTAGATGATCGTTTTACAAGCATTATCCCATTTGCAAACATGTAATATATTCTTCATAACTACGTTAAGATTAGTGTGTAGTCACCTTAAACCAAAAACTGTTGTGTATGTGTAACCTTAGAATAATTAGTTTACATTTACATGGGGGCGGGTCTCCCTTCCATGGAGAGCGCCACCACGTTACCATGGCAACCGAGAACAGATAAAAAAGCCTCAAAAATGTGTTTTGTACACCGTAGCGATCGTATACAACCAACAAAGAAGACCCTGATAACTGGTGCTGTGCCTCCCAGTGAAGGAGGATCTGAGTCGCAGCATGCCAGATGCAATAAGCAAAATGTTCTCAATTAGGCAAAGCAAACCTCACCCCCTGCCAACATCTCCACAGAATATGAGTTTCAAAATGTCACACGCGAAGATAACTCCATCCATCCATCACCGCGCTCAGACTCTTTTTATACACAGTGAACAGTTTTATACCCTAAAAATGGACGTCTGTGTGTTGTTGAGATGAATGCAGAGGATGTCATCCCCCGCCCGACGGCCCCCTCATAGGTTTCTCATTACAATGTCAACACTCTCAAATGTTCTTCGCAGCCAACATTTCTTGTCACAGCACAATAGAAGGCCGGCCTCTCTGTAGTCACGACTCGACATGGCGTCTGCACAGGAGCCTGTGTGCTGAGAGTTCTGCTTTGACCTCGAACCCCGTGGAACCACATTCTTTCTCAGTACAAACAATCCCTTCAGATTGAGCAGCGCGCCAAACAGTGACCCTGAGCCTACAAGCGCTCTCCGGGGACACGAAACATGGCCGCCTGCTGGTGGTTCAAACTGGCTGACAAAGGGAGTATTTAGAGAGCTGAGTCTGCTGCCTGCATGTGCACTCCTTCTGCAAGCCCCCCTCTGCCTTCTGTAAGTATATTTTTATATGTGTGGGGGGGGGGGCCTGCAGCTTTAGCTCAGTCTCTTGTGCCAAAAACTTTCAGATAGATTTTAGAGATGAAAACTAGTGTATGTATGTGTGTGAATAGCTCTTAAACCCATCCCTCTGTCTCTCCTCGTCGCTCTTCACACTGTTCAGGTCTGTTTGGTTTCCCTCCAAGCTGTGTGCTATCATTGACTTGCGCAATGTACATGTGTGTACATGTACACACATGTACATTGTTACAACAGGAGTTTAAAAATCCAAATTCAATTACTATCTAACTTTAACCCTAACTGAACTTTAATTCATTACAGAGCCCCAACCTGAACCAGGACATCAGAAATTATGTTTGTCAATTACCATAAGCACTACTGGTCCCAATAAGGTCTATATTTATGCTAGGAAAGGTCCCCAATAGGTCCTGAAAATCCGTATATACACACACAGCCATGTGTTGTCATCACATTACAGAGACTTAGGCCACATTTAAACAACAAGTCTCTCCTTTGCATTAATATATATACAGTATATATATTCACACAGCAGGGATAAGAAAATGATTCTCGTGTAAACAAATTCACAAAGCTGACTGAAAATAGAGCTAATGCCGGATTTGGTTAGCCCAACATCACTTTTGTAAATAGATGGTGATAATATGCAGTTATCTGCTGCTCAATAGGAGTTTGTGGTCCAGTACAGAAAAACATTACTTTGTGTACTATCATTGTGTCGCGTTTGCTGCCTTCTACTGGGGTTAACATGCTACAACTCTACGCCACAGACACCTGCTCATCCTGAGCTAAGTCTTCATCACTGTTGCTGCTTTTTTCGAGGTCTCTGGCTGAGATTTGGCTGAGCTGACGTCCCGGCCCAGATAGACACAGTCCACCACTACCATGTGTATGTACGTGTGTATCTCCTGATTCTGAGAACTGTTGACACTTGTGATGGACTTTATCTGCTTCTTTGTATGGGTCCTTTGATTGTTTTTACCATCCAAACAAAGAGAGAAACAAACGAATCTGACTTGCAATTAAATTAATCAGAAAATGTGGATGGTTTTGAGCACTTTGTGTGCTTATTTAACTATATATTACTTAGACTACACACTGCAACCACATACATGTACTGTAAATATCTATATGTATATCCTTTCCACCTTATGCTACAGTTCAGCCACACATGCATTTCAGCATCCCTCTTTCATAACGTGTTCCCAGGCTATCTGTCTTTCAGAAAAACAACTTAATTTCTGTGTTACTTCACCGAGCACAGTTGTTCCAAAAGTGAAGGACAGAGATGATCGCTGAACATCGGGACGACGGTTGTTATGGTGAATCTTTGCAAACACAATGATGAGCAAGAGGAATGCTGATGCAGTGAAAGCTCCACCTTCCCCTCCTCCTCTCCTTTTTGAAAATAGAAGTACCATTGGGTCTGGAGCTCTCTGAGTTCACTCTTACACAAAGCTTTATTCCCCAGAAGCATATTAATTGGGTTATTTGCATAACTGGAGAAATGAGCAACACAAGAATAGCAAAGAGATTTTTCATTATTATTATTTTGATCACTTTCCTCCGACAGCAAAACAGGTTTTTCTGTTAACACGCTGGGCCCTGTGGCGGCGCCTGTGAAGTTCCAACTGGTTCATTTGGTTTGATTATTTACTGCTCCTCCAGTCACATGCAGCACTAATTAGAAAGAAGAAGATCAATGCAGTACAGCTCATTGTTTTGATCTGCGTTAATCAAAGAGTGAGCTCTCTAAATAAATCATGCTTTCTGAGTTTCTTGCCAAGTATCTCTGCTAGAGCCACACTGTGCACATTTGTCAGCTGAACCGAACAGTTTGGGCGAGTGAAGGACTGACTGAAGCTGCTGTTCTCAAACCACGTGGAACAATTATGTTACGCAGATATATCATGAATTAACAAATGGTTTGCATTATATGTTAAGTATAACTATGTGTATAATTTATAAGGGCCTGCTTGCATTTAAAAAATCTGGGGAAGAGTGGCAGATGGTCATGCTGAATCAAAACTGCATTGCCTGCAATATTTACATCGTATCGTCATGTGGAGCAAGACAGGACCTGAGGATTTTTTCTGATGTTGGTTTGGCACAACTTGAAGGAAGGTCTAACATTCATAGAGTCTTAAACTGTGTCTTAAATGGATTTATCCTACACTGGATTTGATTTATAAATAACACTTGGATGCTCTATAAATCCCTCATAATTTTGATTGCTGATGTTTCCTAGAAATGAATTCATATTTAGGCAAAAGAGAGTAAATGTTGTTTTATTTGTTAACTGTGCTGATTTCTCATGGAATTTTAAATAAAATGCAACGTGAGACGTGATTGGTGGCACAACCAGAGATTCTTTCAATTATTCCACCACAGGTCATCTGAGTTTACAGAAGTAGGCACATCCAAAAGCAATAAATATAACAGATAATAACAGACAACAGATAAATATATAATAAAATAACATTTGCTTAAAATATTCTGTGAAATTACAACAGTTTGTGGAGGTAAATCACTCAGGCCAAAGAACTTGAGCGGTAGGGAGAAATCAGAACAGCAAGAAAGATATAACTTGAATATCCTAAAAATTTGAATTGTAACAAATTTGTTTTTTTAAACCATGAGAAAATACGAGATGCGAATATTAAGACAACGACTCAGCATACAATGGAAAGTGAAGAAGCAAATGAATACATGTCAGTATTTACTAGGATTTAAGTTGAGCATCTAAATATTTAATTTACTTTTTTTCTTTTTTAAGTGAACATTTACAAAACGTAAAGTTTTCTCTGCAGTTTGCCTCTATAATTTATAACAAATCGCACAGCGCTTCGTGGTTAACACCCCAGAAATATATGAGGAGATTGCAGCCTTGCAATATAAACTGTTACTTTTGGATTCATAGTTCACTGAAAGTGGTTTTGTTTCAAATAGTGTGAAAGGTTGGTCTCATATGAACAATAGATGAACTACATGGTCTGTCTTTAGTACAAATATAGGCCTGTTTATTGGTGACAGGAGAAAACTCTCTTTTTTTTATATATCTCTAAATGTTTTAAATAACCAATTGCCTTTATAGGGCAAAGAGTACCCCTAGTTGTAAAAAGAGGAAGTGGAGGGGAATCAGCGTTGTGTGCTCAGTCTGTCTGCAGTAAGCAGACAGGACGCAGGCTGCTGGTTCTGAGGGAACGTGTGCAGCAGCCAGTGTAGTTAGATTTGCAATATCATCATGATTATAATAAAACAGAACTCAGAGGCAGACATCAAGCTTTTCCTTCTTAACTTATTATTATTTATTATTCACTCAAGGCCGGAGGAAGCAGCCTGGTTACGAACAATATCCACCTGAATTATTCATGGAGAAGAAAAAGAAGTGTGTGAAACGATCAGGCTTGGTATTTATCAAATCACGTAGTCTGAAGCAGTTTTGCTGGAGGGGAAATAGACACAACCAACAGGAAAAACTGTTTAACCCAAAAACATAGGTCCTGTTCCTCTCTCTGAACATCAGCCAATGGCACCGGATGGTGTTTCGTTTTCAATAGTAATTTCTTCCAGTTTCTCTATGTTTTTTAAATATGCCAATTTCATTTCATTTTACACTACAGCAAATTAAGAGGGAGATATTGTACAGTTTAAACATAAAATTGTTAAAATCAACTGCACAACATCCACATTTAACACAAAAATGCTGCTTATACATGTAATGTTCCCTGATAGATACACTCATTTTTTTCCTCTGATACATTTTGCTAATAATTATCACACTTTTTGAAGTAAACGTCCATGCTGGACTTGCAACACTATTTTTACATTATGATCTTGCTATCTGGGTAAGTCATTCATTTGTTTGTTTGTTTGCCTTCTAACAGCGTAAATATAAACTTACTGGATATGACTTGGAACGGGTCCTAATTGTCTCGGTGATTACAAATCATATCTTCACAGTAAAGCTGATGCAGATACCAGCAGTAGTGTAACTGTGTGTGACATTTCTGAAGGATTGTTAATTGTTTGTTACAATCTTTACTCACTCACAATCTTCACACGCTCACCTACAAATAATCCTCTCATCACTGACTGAACCACCACTCTCTGCCCAGCAGAGGGAGCTATAGCATTTGTTTACTTTGATTAAAAGTGAAGCCCAGTGTTTACATATTTTCTCAGAAGGCCCTGTGGAACATTGTGTTAGTTGCAATAACACTTCATTAATGTTTTTTTTTTTTAATTAATGTATTTCAACTTTTCTACTAAAGAGCTACACATACATTTTCCATGTGGCAAAGAGCAGATGTGGCATTAATTATGAGGATTTTGAGTCCTTAAATGTCTCATCTCTTCGCCTCAGCAGACGGGAAGTTTAAATAGCTTTTGAAGTGCTGGATTAAAGGCCTGTGAAATCATATGTAGCACTATAAAATGATGCCTGAATCATAATCTGGATCAAAGAGCACAAAGCTCGGTGTGATCTTCATCTTCAGACAGTGAACGTATAGTTGCCACACTGACAAATCGGCTGAGGCCTCAACGTTGTAAGTCCATCCTGAAATAAAGTCACTACCGACACGGAACCCGATTAACAGCCTCCATCTGTACAAACAATCCCCCAGCTGGTTGTGGTCGCAGGGATCAGCTCAGAGTAACTCAGTGACGGGTAAGAAAACTGGTCCTTACGACAGCTTGACCTCCTGCATTAATGAGTACATTTAGGAGTATAATTACACGGGGCAAGAACATAAGGAGGAAGTCTCCAGAGATATAGATCACTATTAAACTGCATGTCCAGGAATGATTCATC
The DNA here is from genome assembly GCA_001698575.1 of Mola mola. Taxonomy (NCBI): domain Eukaryota; kingdom Metazoa; phylum Chordata; class Actinopteri; order Tetraodontiformes; family Molidae; genus Mola; species Mola mola. Next base: position 4,057,752 of record KV751367.1, on the reverse strand, counting down.
CTTTGCTCTTTGAATATTTGGCCTAAAATGTCTGCTGCAGATAATCAATGAGAGATTAAAATTAAATCAAATTTAGATGATGATTGTAATTTTATCAACACAATTGGCACAGTTCTCTGACAAAGAGAATGAAACAAAAAACATTTTTCAAGCAATAGCTTAAAAAATAAAAAATGTTTCTATATAACAGACAGAAAACAATTAAAAATGATTTTTTTTTTTTTATTACACTCTATACTGCACGTACATATGAAACTACAGATATACAAAACTAAAACTATCTATATACTGTATAATATTGATATTCATGATATTTTTTAATTGAATGAAACGAGTAGGAACCATTTTGAGTGGAACTTTGATTGTGAGTCCTGTTTTCAGGCGGTCCATTGAACTCCTGTCCGTCATTATTATGCGTTCGTGTGGAAACCGACTGACGACAGATGAGCTGTGTCGAGAGTTAACAGGTCTGAGCTCCTTTAAGGGTCAGAATGGCAAAATGTCCTGGTGTTGCTCGTTGCTGACCGCAGCAGGAAGCACCAAAATGGCACAAACGCAAGCTGATTTTTCCGAAGAGTCGCCGTCATGCTGGGACGTTTATCCCCACGCAAATTCGCCCATCACGTCACAACATTTGTTAAGCCATTTAGACAGACGTGCTGTCAGTCGGACGAGTATGTCAGGAGGTTTATTTCGGAGAACACAGAGATAGTTGGGCAGCACAGCCTGACGCCAGAGCTCAAACTGAGACTCTTGACCTCGAACTGCAGATTTTGGCGAGAAAAGCCGGAGCTCTGGCCTTTTGAAGACCCCTACTGGGCCATATACTGGCCAGGAGGACAAGCACTCTCAAGGTTGGATGCCAAGCCCATAAACAGGTGACACGGTGTGTCTGTGTGCGTCTGCTTTGTTCCATGCTTTGACCTGTCTGCAGGTTTCTCCTGGACAACCCCGCAGTGTGTCGCGGGAACACGGTTCTGGATCTGGGCAGCGGATGCGGAGCCTCCGCCATCGCTGCCAAACTACGTGGTGCTGCTCATGTAGTTGCTAATGACATAGACACAGGTAAAAATATTTATTCAGTCGATGTCGATGTGTTATTATTAGTATTATTTGCACACTGCATTTTGCAGCCAGCCTCGTAGGCTCGCGGCAACTTTCTAATACTCAAAAGCATCTTAGTGCACGAAGAATACAGTCAAAACAGTCAGACATACCTGTAATAAATGATAAATAAAATGATAAATAACTAAATCAGGTTGGACGAAGTCAGCAAAAACCACCTGGCCCCAGGGAGACATTGAGTCAGGAATATACAGTTAGGTTTATAAGTATTTGGACAGTGACACAATGTTGTTAGTGATCCAAGTGTAGACTTTCATCTTTATTTTGAGGGGTATCGCAAGAGCCTCGCATTAACAGTTTAGGAATTACAGCCATTTTTACACAGTGTCCCAGTTTCAGAGGCTCTTTAGTAACTGTACAATTCACTGACAAGCAGGAGCCCAAGATCTGTTCAAGGTAAAGAAATGGGATATTCATCAGTGGCCAAGTTCGTCACCTGAGTTCAACCTGAGAGAGCAGCTTTTCATTCACTGAAGGCAGAAAGACCTACAAACAGGGAGAAACTGAAGGCAGCTGCAGTAAAGGCCTGGTGAGCTATCTTAAGGTGGGAAGCTCAGCATTGGTGATGTCCATTTGTTCCAGACTTCATGCAGTCATTGACTGCAAATAATGTTCATAAAAGTACTAAAATAATCCTTACAAAGTGGGTTTGTCTGTTAACATTTGAGCTTCTGAAAATGTGGACTTGAAAAATGGCTGTAATTCCTAAATGTGATACCCCACAAATTAAAGTTGAAAGACTACACTTCAGTCACATCTTCTCTATTTTTTGTTTTTCAAAATCATCATCGTGGTGTACAGCAGCAAGAAAAACAAAAAAAGGTAACTGTAAATCACAATCAATGTATCAGCCCTACCACCTGTACCTTTGGCAGGATACCAATATTTTTGTCTTCTGGGGACTTAATATAATGATTAACTACTCTGAAAATTAATAGTGCTTACATTCCACAGCAGAGTATTTGAAAGAGTATTTCTCAATTGCAGTTCACGAAGGAAGATGATTAATGGAGTGTTATGTTTCAGTACTTCTCTGGGTATCACTTGATTACATGCACCATTTTGCTCGAGATTCAAAATTATGTTTATTGTCATTCAGGCTCCACACCAGAAAGGTACACAGCCGGACAAAATTCTGTTGCATTTGGCTCAACAAACTTAACTTTAAGGATTGATGAAAAGATGTTAAAAAGGTTTACTTTTTAAGCATAAATAACATACAGAAAAGAATGTTTGTTTGATATTTACATGTGAAAATAACACAGTATTGCACACAATTTGAAAGAATTTTGTGAATGTTTGAGAGATTTTCGAGAGTTCAGGAATCTGTTGGCAATGGGTCTGCAACAGCTTTCCACTCTGTCGTGTTACAGTCTCCCTCTATATTGCGTGTGTAGAACGAGACAAGGATGAGCTCTCTCAAATGGCCACAGGATGTGTGGTGAGAGATATAATCCACCTTTTGTCAAGTTTTTTGACAGGTTGACCTTTGACCTAGACCGGCGTCACTGGGTTCGAGGGTGCGGGTGGCATGTACGTAAGCAATGACGTGGTAAGGTGGCATTGAATGTCATCCAATGAGGCATGGGGTCGGTGATTTCGAAAATTTAGACGCGAAAATGAATTCAGTATGGTTTCTGACCCTCGTGGAAGTAAGATCTTCAGCAGTAAGGTCTCGGTGTGAGTCCTCCTTCAAAGACCCCTCTCCTCCCCTTTCTGAGAGACCTTTCTTCTCTCAAAACATCTTGTTCTGCCACCACCACCACCGGAGCTGTGTCGAACGAAACAAAAGGACATTGGTTGAGTCTAAGAGGCAGTAAAACATACAGTGAAAATGTCAAGGACCCGTCCCGGAAGAGAATAGTTCATATAAAGATGCCCGGCCGGAGGGTAGGACCCCGGAGGCATTTTAAACAACTATTGCAGATCCATCAAACATTCAGCGTCTCCTCAGACACATCCTGAGGCTCGAGCAGCTCCGGAGAAGGTACCGAATACCATGCAATTCCTTAAAATCTATATCATTGTCTTTCAATGCTCAAAATTAGGATGTGCTATGGATTGACGGATGCGTAATTTATTCATTTGTTTTTTAGCAACATAGCAAGGATCCCTTGCGACTACAAAATGAAGCTCCCTCCACCTCCAAGGATCTTTTTCAGGCCATCAACGATGCATGTCAGAGCCTAATGCTTGCCAAAATGAATGACAATGCAAATTCCCCAGAATCACAACAATTGCTACAATTCTGTAGCAGCACCATTACAAGGCGCTGAAAGCCCTCCTGTTCGCGTCCCTGTCCACCAGCCTATACAACCCGGAGGAAATGCAGATGAGACACCTCCTTCTCCAACCAGAGTGATCAAGCGTAGTGCGTTGAATAACACTGAAATCAGAGCGCTTCTGAATTTCCCTGACCCTCCACCCGTGCCAGATTCCAATTTATTTTGTGGTAATGTGATGGCTTTTGCACAGCGTCTGACAGAGAGAGTATTCTCTCAAGTCAGACGTCAGGATGTGATCCAGCTGGAACTGAGAGGCGAGAGGTTGCAAAACAGCGTGTCCATTTTGTTAAACAGTGATGATGTCATGGATCTGTCCGGTTTCCAAGCTTCCTTGGACCGACTCGTGCAATGTAACATGTCGGTCATGACAGATGGCACGTTAGAATTGATTGTACAGGTCATTCGCTGCCCTGGAGGCAACGTTAAAAGAAAGCTGGAAATAACGTTAGATGACAGAATTTTATCAAAGAAAAAAACGCTTTCTGTACCGTGTGAATAAATCTGACAATCAACTGTGCTTTGCCATCTGCGCCGCTCATCTCCTCGAGCCCGATCTCACCGTGCAGGAGGCCGAACAGCGCGCCAGACAAATTCAAAACTCAGTCGGTCTAATGGCTCAGACGTCTGGGACTTTTAACAACATCAGACAATTTGAACCAGTTTTGGACCGCAAAATTGACGTATTTTACAGAAAGGAAGGTGAACGATCCATCAGTCAGTTCCAGACCGATTTCCCCGATTGATCAAATCTGTTATTTTTCTTTCTTTTTAAAAATAACTACTACGGCATCACAAATCTCAAAGGTTTTCTGGGACGTAGATACGTTTGCTACTACTGCTTCTAAGACTATTAGAGTCCTCGCGCTCATCCCTGCAAAGGTTATTGTTGTCTTTGTCAGGACTCAGGACCCCGAAACAGAGTCCTCAGAAAACCATCTGTGTTACATGCAGTCCTTAGTTCCTGCTCAGAGTAATTCGGACAAAATTATATTCTACGGGTTTGAAAGATATCGCAATCCGGTGGGGCATCACGTCCGCTTTTTAGTATGCACAAAAACATGGCAAGGGATCAAGTGGCACGTGGGGTGTCAACTGCGCACACGAGTTTCTCCTGCATTTTAGGAGACCTCTGGTCGAAAATGCTCTGTTTATTGCGCACAGTGCCTGAGGAATTGGCAGCTTTCTCCCCTCAACGCTATAGTGGAGCCGTGGTTAAAACCTTCACTCATTATGCAGGGCAGTAAAGTGACTTGTTTTGAGGATGTAGATTACGGACAAAAATACATTGACTCTTTGTCTTTTCTAACCATGCACTTATCCGTTATGCCTAAAGCGTTAGGTTTCAAGCATCAACTCAAGGGTTATTTCCCCCATCGTTTCAGCTCAGAGAAAACCATAAACTATGTGGGTCTCTACACACCCCTTCAGGCATATGGTGTAGAGCGGATGACATTGCAGGAACGTGGAGAGTTCTGTGATTCGTACAATGTGGCGTGTAGTGGCATTTTTAATTTTAGGGAAGAACCGCTGCGTTACTGTCAAAACAACGTACATATTCTCTCCACAGCATGCCATCTTTTAGTAAAGAGTACATCACCAAGACGGGGGTCGATTCCTCCAGCTACGTCACCATCGCCTCGGCCTGTATCAAAGTGTTTCTCACCAACTTTTTACCCCTCAGTCAAAAAAATGTTTATTCAGCACACGTTAAACCGGGGAGAAAAGAAAGTAGGGCCCTATGACGGTTACGCCGTGATTGACAGCGTCCGTATTGTTTTCGGCCACAGGACACTTGTCCTTTGAGAGGGCTACCCTTTGAGCAGGTGCACGCTCGACGTTAAAGTCTGTTTACGGGGTGAAGCTGGTCGTCATGAGAGAGCACGAGTGGAAGGAGTTGTGCTAATCAGAGCAAGGAGTGAACAATTTGACTCTCCTGAACCCCTAGCTCCTCGTTGAGCTCTGTATGGTGGGAGGACCGGTGGGGTGCGGCTGAGGTACACCGCAGGCTCAGAGGAGAGCGTCTGGTACGTAGACGTGACATCTTTGTATCCCTACGTCAATTGTAATTATCCTTACCCTCTCAGGGTCTGAAATCGGGGTTTGACGTCTGAAAACTACTTTGGGTTAATCAGAGCTGTCTGTTACCCGAATCCTTTATTTCCCCGTTCTGCTTTACAAAACCAGCGAGGGAAGCTATTTTTTACACTCTGTGTACCTGCGCCGAAATTAATTTCCAAGAGGGCCCGTGCAGACACAGCGATGAGGCTGGAGCTTTGACCGGCTGGGGATAATCTGCGTCACTTTGTCTGGGGATGTTGGCATGGCGTCCTCCTCCTCTTTCGCTTCACTTACATATGACGCTTTGAGGTGGTTTAAAGCCACCAAGAATAACGCCGCCCAGTCCTCCGATATTATCACAGCTTTGATGGTGTTTTGTCCGAGACTCTCCCCTTCCTTCAGACTGTAGAAGGCAAGTTCACCAGTGCTATATTTGAAGACGTAGCCTCAGGCGCCTCAGCTGAGTAAAGCCCATTCGGCCTGAAGAGGAGCGTTAGAGGGTGTCTGGATGTGACATAAAGACAAACACCATTTCTTAGGAGCCTGTTGTTGGATTCTGATAGGTCATCACGGGTATTGTGTTAGCCATTGTTCCTCTCTTTTTTTTCCCCCCGGGGTTTCCTCGAGCACTTTTGTTCTCCTGCCACAGTACAACTCCACCTCTGTTTACTCAGGAGGTATGCTGATTGGTCAGCATTCTTGCACTCTCAGGAAGGTTGAGCTTGAGGATATGAGAGATAACAGTTTGCCCTTCCTGGATTGTGCGGTGTCTCTTGTTAAGGATGGTAACCTCAGCATCGAGGTCTACAGGAAGCCCACACACGCAGACCAGTACCTCTTGTTTGACTCCCACCACCCACTGGAGCACAAACTGGGGGTAATCCGGACACTGCATGACCGGGCCCAGAAGGTTCCCTCCAGCACAGAGGGAAAACAAAAGGAATTGAAACACATCAGGACAGCGCTCCAGACATGCGGCTACCCTAAGTGGACCTTTGTCAAATCGTCCAAAAGGCGCCACAAAGAACCACCTGAGGCAGAAAGGGAAAAACGGAAGAACGTAGTTATCCCATATGTGGCAGGGCTATCAGAAAAAATCAGAAGAATCTTTCAAAAACACAAAATTCCAGTCAATTTCAAACCGGGCCAGACCTTAAGACAGCGACTGGTCCACCCCAAGGATAAAACACCCAGGCATAAGCTCAGCAATGTTGTGTATGCCGTTCAATGCACAGAGGAGTGCTCTGACCTTTATATAGGTGAAACCAAACAGCCCCTCCACAGACGCATGGCACAACACAGGAGAGCCACCTCATTGGGACAGGACTCTGTACATCTGCATCTTAAGGAGAAAGATCACTCCTTTGATCCAATGTCCACGTTCTGGACAGAGAGGACAGATGGTTTGAAAGAGGAGTGAAAGAGGCCATCTATGTCCTCTTTGGGAAACCCTCTCTAAACAGGGGTGGTGGACTAAGACACAATTTGTCTGCTACCTACAATGCTGTCTTGGGAGCCCTCCCCAGGCGGTTTAACCCCCACACACACCTGGGGCCATGTGAACCCAAGGTGTCACACGGAACCAAGGGTGAGGGGCAAACACGCTCAAGTGATTCACACCCGGGCTCTTGTGACCTTAACGACTCACACGATGCCTAGCCAGACGACCGCACCCCCGGGGCTGTTGTTTTCTAAACACGTCCTCCTTGTTGGTGATTGTCTCACCAACAAAGAGGCTGTTGGTTTCAAAACACGTCCTCTTTGTTGGTGATTGTCTCACCAACAAAGGAGGCTGTTGGTTTCAAAACACGTCCTCTTTGTTGGTGATTGGTGATTGTCTCTACCCACTCGGGGTTAAATACCTGGGTTTCCCACACTGAACCTCAGAACTGAAGAAGCCTTTCGGATGAGAGGTGAAACGTCTTCAAACTAGATAAGAAGTCCAGTTGCTTCCTACTAAACACTCCGAGATCAAGATTCTTGGATGACTGAGAACCTTCACGGACATGAGCTTGAAAAAGAAATTTTAAATTTTAAATTAGTTATTAAACAGTTCACACAAGCGGCTGAGTGAAGGGAGGTGTTACTCTTCGTTTTTTAAGGGGGGAAGGGAATGTAAGACGCAGGAATCTGGGAATGGGACACACTTGCAATGGTCATATATCCAACCCCATGATATTTTCACTGCATGTTTAACTGCCTCTTTGCCTCAAGAGATAAAAGAGAGAGAGAGAGAGAGAGAGAGAGTCTTTTTGTTTGTTCGACACAGCTCCCGTGGTGGTGGTGGGACAAGATGTTTTGAGAGCAGTAAGGTTTATGGTATAAAAATATTCTATGGGGTAAGGTTCCCACATCATGTCTTGAACTTCATCGCTGGCCTTACAGTACCGCTCAAGGTCTTTCTTTATTTTTACAGAATTCACACACAGGTCACACGTACAAAGGCAAACTCTATTGGAGTTGCTTTTGCCTGTTCAGGATCCGTCTGTTCTCTATGACTGTCTCAACGACTTACAGAGAGTGAAGGGTAGGGGAGGTGTCTGTGAAGGAGGACTCACACCGAGAACTTACTGCTGAAGATGTTTCTTCGCAACCGTCAGAAACCATACTGAATTAATTTTTGCATCTAGAGTTTCGAAGTCACTGCCCCCATGCCTCACTGGATAAAATTCAACGCCTCTTTAAACACGTCATTGCTTGCGTATATGATTTTCAAAGTCACTCTCATTGGATGACACTCAACGCCTTCTTGTCTCAGCATTCCTTCCGTAATACCTAATATCTTAAGTGAGAAACGGGTAATAACCAGAAGCTTTGTATAAAAATGCGGAAGTGGACTTTAATAGGAAATTTCTTCATAAGAAGGGTTGCTCAATGAGGCCTACCTACATATCCTATGCTGTGCAAAACAGGGGAAACAATCCACACTTTACACCCTCGCCAGGTGGCCACATACAAATGTCTGCCTGTTACTGTCTGCTGGACTTGCATATCAGGGTGCAGACAGGAGGGGGAGGTTGTTGTAAAAGCTTGTTTAGCTTTGAAGAACAGCTGAAGGAGAAGAACCAGAGGATTAGGGAGATCTGTTTTAAACAAAAACAGCTTTGAAATATAGTCTGGTGCAAGGTCAGGTAGCGTCCTAATTCTTTACAAGATGAAAACATGCACTCTTTAGTCGCCAATTCGATTCTTTTACTCACGTCACACACCATGTAGTGCGTTTACTATGCAAATTCCTAAATATGCTGTTTTGTGTTGCAGTTGCAGCTGTTGCCACCCGCATGAACTGTGAGCTTAACAGCCTGGAGCCGCCCTTGTGTCTCTCTGACAACTTGATTGGCTCGCATTTGGAGCATTTTGACCTGATCCTCCTGGGGGACATGTTCTACGACGAGGCCCTGTCCACCAGCCTTCACAGCTGGTTAGACCGCTCGGTTAAAACCCACGGCACCCAAGTCCTGATCGGAGACCCCGGGAGAGCCCAGTTTGAGGGTCATGGCATCCGACGACTCCTGCGGCAGCTGGCACAGTATAACCTCCCCGAGTCGGTCAGAGAGGAGAACTACGGTCTGACTTGCAGCAGTGTTTGGCACTATTGCCCACAACCCTGACCATCCCATCTTGTTTGAATGTAATCACTTGAAATATGGGAGATTTTGTTTTGTCTTAATTTTAATAATCTAGTTCATTGTAACTTCAGAATAATAGATCGTAAATGTATCAATCGAGTACAATAGGAATAGATCAAACTTGTCCTTGAATCTTTGTTATTATTATTATTAGTAGTATATTCTGTATTAATATAGCACAAGGGGAACGTTGCCAGGAGCAATCATCTTGAGAGAAACCTGTTTGCTCAAAGTAAGTTGCACTATCATTATCTGAAAATCACTGTGTTGCTACTATGAAAGAAATATATATATATATACACACACACACACACACACACATACATATGTATATATGATTTTCTCACGGCATTACACAATACTGTCCGTCTCGGTCTGTTGAAGGTGTTTGTACATTTTATAAATATGGGGTTAGGTTAAAAACTAAAATGAAAATGAGACCCACAATCTAATATATTGGTCATTTAGAGGTACACCGTGTTATAGATTGAATGTTTTGTAATACATCAATCCTAAAATCTGTCAGTTGACAGGTTAAAACAAACAAGCTTAAAATACTGTGACCACTCATGACAAGACGAGACCGAAGATGTTGTGAGCTGGTCATTTATCTTCATACAATCATATGAAAAACGCTAAGATTTAGGAATCGCGAACTTCAGCTGACAAAACACGTAATTATTCTGACAGTGTATTAGTAGCGCAGTGTCAGTATTTATTTTTGTAAGTAATGGTAATTGAGCCCCTCTGTTACATCGCCACACAAAAACTGAACTGATGTAACACATTAATTTTTATACGAGTGTGCAGGGGGATAGTCAACAAAGAAATCATTGTTTATCTCTTCCTTTCTTTTACGTATTTGTTTCTGGGAGCTGGGGTTTCAAACATATACACATCTGCATAAGTGAAAATTGTATGCATTAAATTTTACCTTACCAACTTTGACTGCTTATTAGTACTTACTAAAACATGCTATAAATAATTTCCAACGCCAGCAGTTAAGTTTCTGTCCGCCTTGTGTAAGCATGTGTTAAAAAAGTTAGTCTCGATCAATTGGCCAAGAGGTAGGGTCAAACTGCACGGCAACTCTTGACATATGACCTCAGGGCATCTACATGATAGGCACTGTTGTGTGTCTGCTTGGTGCAGCTCACAGGCATAAAAGCATCAATCTTGCTGAAAGAATGTTAATTTATAGTCATGATGTGGATCTGGACCGTTTGGCTCTGCTGTGAGAGCTGGGACTCTCTTCCTTCTCTACAACTTGTACTTACATTTAGAGTACTCAGTTTAGTTGAGAACTGGCAACCAAAAAAAAAAAAATCACAAGAGCAGGCAGAGTCAGATGCAATTAGGTTTACTGTAACGCCATACATGCTGCAAACTGATGCTGGTTCATGACACAGTGTGGAGCTGGCAAACCTTTACCTATAGTCCCTACTGAGCTCCGTTCATCATCTTTTGGTCTGGTCGCTACTTGTATTCAAGGCAATAGAGACTCTAACCCTGCACAAGCATTTTCACAATTGACATTGAACTGCTAATAATCATTCATAAAAAATGCATACTCAAATAAAATTTCCTGAAAGTTCTCTCGTGTTTCATGTCTGTCAAGTGTCTTCCTCCTCTGTGACATAGTTAGGAATAAGTAACTTTAGGTCAGATTGAATAAAAAGGTAAATAATTTAACATAATTACATTGCATATCTTTAATTCTCCTCGAGGGCTCAAGCTGAAATAAGTATTTCTTCTTTAAGACATTGTTTCATTGGGTTTTTTTTTTTAAATCATCACAAAACCTGTGATTAAAACATGATCTCTCATAAAACCTGTGTTTGAAGATTTAAAAAATGGAGTTCTGCAGAGTCCTGAATTGTACCTGAGATAATGTGACTGGGATCTAGCCGAAGACAGTTACAAGTTTAGCCCAGTAAGAGACAAATCTTGGCCAATCGGATCACGAGGTTTAGTAGTGTTATACTACATTTGTTCCAGGCTGTGGAGTGGCACCTGGTATGAAATCATCCGGAGGAAGTGATGTAATATTTTTTTGCCCAATAATATTTCGGTGGGGGAGGGGTGTGTCAAAAAAAGGAGTCCTGCAGGGCTCAATTTTGGTTGCCCTCAAGGGACCAGCACAATTTTGTTGCACACTATATTCGAGAAAAGCACAATAAAACCTGTTACATCTAATTCTACCTCACGCCAACCTTAATTTTTCCCATCAAGTGTTGATAGCGAGCTGAAACCTTATTTTCTACCCTGGGTTTTGGCACTCCTTCATCTATACTTCACCCAGTACCATAGGTAGCAGTGAAATTAAAATAACTGGCCAGATTCTTTGCCACAGCAGCATGAGATTTTCTAAGCAGTTGAGATTCTTGACTGACATTTAAAGAAAATGACAAACTGAAAATGGGTCAAAGGTCAACCCTGCTTTATAGCCGGTGGAGGTTGGGGAGGTCACTATAGGGACCAGCAATAAAACTCACGTTCCAGAGGTTTTTTTTTTCCCCCCCTCCTTTCTTCTTTCAGGACTCTGACAACAACTTTCCCCAGATAAGATAATTCTTACTTGGAAAACATTTATTTAATGTACACAAAAAAAAAAATCACATCACATCACACTCATGGTTTGTATAATATGCTTATATATACAGTTTACAGACTACAAGTTTTGGAACAAAATACATCTGTAATGCGTGACGAATTGCACCTGTACAGGATAAAATGAAAACTTTTACTGCTGACAATTTTGTGTAAAAAGTGATGCACAATACATAATAATTTCTTTGTTGAGTGCAAACAAATGCAGCTACCACAATTTCTGCTCTTCAGCATAAAATACAAAAAAAAACAAAACAAGGATTTTAATTATTTAACAACGCTGTAATGTCTATGGAATTTACTCAAATTCAGCATTTCACTGAAACAAAACAATAACTGTCGTCTCTCACTTGTTATTCATTCACGGTCGGCTGAGTCTTCTCCATGTATTTTTTCTGAAACTCTTGGAAGACGCCAGAGAGCTTTGGGGCACGGAGCTTACGAGGACATTGCTTCTCGGGATCCTGATACCATGTACCTACAGTGCCAGTCATTTATACTAGTTAGGAAAAACTCGACCTAATTAATAGTGCAGAAATTGTAAATTGGGATGAATGCGTGTGTTGTAGTTGTATTTCTTACCTTTTCGTTTCTTGACAGTTCTGTTGGAGCTCTTCTCTTCAATATGGGCAGGCAGATCTGGAAAGAAAAAAAACAATTCAGGTTGTGACCAGCCCAGAAAAATAAGCAGTTTTCTTCTGCTCACCAGTTAAAACTGCGTAGACAGTAAAAATATTTTACTGAGCACAGAGTTTATGCTCACTGGCATACTCAATCGAAACAGACATACAGTATATACCTTACAAAATTAAAAAGCATTACAATTTTTTCCTTTACAGTAATGTCCAATGAAATTTAGGAGACTTGTCAAAAGGTTATTGGGTAAGGGCTGACACACACTAAAAGACTTTAAAAATCTTAACCGAATTTGAAAATGTAGGAGATGCCACACATGGTGACAAATAATGACTGATTTAAACTATTTTGTTCTTCTTGTGTGTGGTGTACAATGGGACAGAACTCCACACACTAACAGATTCCGTTCAACGACTCTCAAAACTTGAAAATTTATTCAGTCAGACGCGGTTTTAAACAAACATATCATCATACGTCAGCATCATACATCAAGATCAGATGAACGCAGGGTTTTGTTCAACACTTATCCAAAAAGAGTCCCTTCAATATTTACCATAATCAAGAAAATATATAAAAAAGAATCACTGGAGTGGTGCAAGTTCATTGTATTCACAAGGGCAGTGTCCTGTCTGCAGGCATGTCAGGGTCTGTTGATTTCTGACTCTAGTTTCTCCAAGACCTTCCCATGACCCCATGACCCATGACCCCATTCAATGGTATCAATCAGTAGCTCTGATTCCCCAATTCATCCAAATGGCATTTAATAACAACAACCGCACATGAAAAACAATTACCATTCCTGTTACATAGTTAAAAACATTGTAGTGGCAACTCTAGGCTTAAGGTCACCAAAAGGCCAGTGTAGAACAATTACTGTAATGATGCCCATGTCAATATTTAATTCTACATCCTTAAGCTAATTCAATATGTATGCTTACGTCAACAATTAACTCAAGTATTTGCATTGAAATATCACTGTGTGGGTTCAAAGATGCCCCTCTGATAATTAACTAGATAGTCCTTTTGCATGCAAAAGCTTGAAGAAACTGGATGAAAGACAAGTTTTTCTTTGCTGTAACATCAAATCTTGGTGAATAGGCACTGGAGGCATCAAGTTTCCAAATCACTCATACATACTGAATATTAGACCCGAATTTTAGACCCAAAATTTTTCACAAGTCATGCTACCAAGCCTTCTTCTTAAAATCAAAATTTCAGTAAGCACAGAGGAAATTTAGACTTTGAGCAATTAATGTGAAAAACAGCCTGATATAGACACGTTACACTGCAAAAAGGGACTTCGAGTTTAAGTAGGAAGTCTTTATCACAAACTGGTAGCATGGACAACTACTTTGTTGCATCGGCTTTAGACTTCTCATCCGTCTCCCAACCTCTGCGTGCAACTCTATAACTGCTGGACCACTTAGACTGGTCTTCTTGTTAAAAGCTCATAACTCACCTGGAATAAGGTCATTTGCCTCCTTTCTCTGGTTGGAGATATCTTTGAAGTTGAAGGCTTTGGGTAGCACGTTGAACCTCAGAACACTGTTGTCCTTGACATGCATTTCATCATGGCTTTCATTTCCAGAATTACCCCTCTCTTGATTGATGTGATTGAGTGAGACAGCAGTCCTGTCTGTCTTCCCCTTGCCTTGTTTTAGTTTTTCATAAAGGGATCTCCTTCTATTCACCCTCAGGCAGCGCTTGGTATTTTGGGGCAAATTCCAGATTCTCACTTCAGAGGAAAATGGCATCTGCTCTGTGACAGTGGGGCTAACTTTTGCAGTTCTTTTGAGATTCCCCCCAGATAAAAAAGAACACTTCTGTTTTCTTTGGCTCCTAGTTGAAGTTGGCGGAAAACTTCTCCTCCATTTTTCGTAGATCTTTTGTTTGATTGAAAGTTTCTGCATAAGGATAGTTTCACTAGACTGCCTCCTCATCGTCAAGGGACTGAGAGCCACAGAGAGAACTTTTGGAGGCCTTGGCACGCCATCAGACACAGTATCCAGAGATATAAACTGTCTCTCTCTGCTGCCCAACAACAGACAGTTTTCTTGTGGTGCTGAGCCAAACAGTACCAGCTGTACAGCTCTAACGTTTGAGGCTAAAGCTTCACTCTCAATTCGGTTAAGCGAAATCTCCCCATTTGTTGAAGGCTGTGAATCCACATAAACAGGTTTGCATTTGTTTGATTTCTTAAAGATTGGACAGAAACTATCAGGACTGCTTGATCTCTTCCGCTTTCTTCCAATATTTTCATGTTTACTGGGGCTAAAATTTGCATGTACTGCAGCCATTTCACTACTTTGAGTTTGCAGTTCAGTTTCCAATGATGGCTCCGATGTGGCTGATGTCAACTTAGCTGCTTCGTGGTTCTCTTCACAGTCTGATATATGACTGGCAACTTCAATTTCAGTGCTGGGGGGAGTTTCAATGTCTTTGTTACAGCTGACTGAAATACATGACTGCATGCTCTTTTTAGATTTAAACTCAACTTGAACACAATCCACTTCAGGGTCTGACAGACTTTCAGCATCACCGCCAGAGAGATCTTTATCATTTTTTTCACTTCTGAGTACAGTGCTTACTTGGTTTCTACTTGAGCTTTTCGAAACTTCATCCAATTCGTTGATAGAGCAGTGACACTTGTGGTCCTTTTTACTCAAGTAAATGGGTTGACTGAGTTCACTGCATAGCTCATGCTGTGTGTATGTCTCACCACCATCCACTTGATTCTCTCCTTCTGTGATGGATTTTTCATCAGACACAACTGATGTTGTGTTAACTGATGTTGTGTCAACTGTTGCACACGAGTTATCTTCCCTCTGTACTGACGCTTCTTTCTTAGAGAAGGTAGTGTCATCTTCACAACTTAGCTCATTCTTGCATTGGCAATTACTTATGAAGGGTTTCTTTGACATTAAAAAATGTTCCACCCACCTAGAAATACAGCAAACATCTTGTATTGGACAGACAGACTTGTCCACCTGTTTTGATTTTTTTGACTCTTTCAAAGCAACGTCTCTGGCCTGAGGGAGTTTACCCATCACAGACATGAGTCCGTGACTGTCTGTGTCCATACTTTGCTCCTTTTTGCCTTGTACATGCTCAAAGATAATTTTGGCTTCTTCTGGTGGCAAGACTTGGATTTTAAATGAGTAATATGGGTCACTGGAATTGACATTTGCCATTTCATTAGGAGATATAGCTTGCATTGAACTGAATTCAATAGAAGAGGGTTGCTTTTCTTCACCCGTGTCAACTGGTTCAAACTCTGTTTGTGGTGAGACCTTTTTTGACAAATCGCATACAATTTTATCAGGGATGCTGTTAACTGTACAGACCTGATTTGGCACGCTGTGACTCTCCTGCACAAGAATATGACGCTTCAAAGACCATGGGAAGCCAAACTCTTTGTCAATGTCATCTAGTTGTTCATTGACATTCAACCATGGGGATTTGTAGGGTTTTTCTGAATAAATGTCATTATGCTTGAGGACATGGTGGTGTTGGAGTTGCTTTTCAAAGTTACCCTTTACTTGTGACAATATGACAGAGTCTATCATTATGTGTTTGCTACAGAAACTAGAAACATATGTGATTAAATCCCTGTACCATCCTTCCTTGAGCTTACAGGTCAGGTTTTTAAGGCTGCGTTCCCAATACATGTTTAACAATTTACTTGCTGAATTACATTGTGTTAAATTTCTGCTAAGCTGTAGTTGACCTTTTTCATCATGAAGTATCAATTTATTTAGTTTCTCAATTGTCCATGGGACAGTTGGAATAGAAGACAGTTTAAAAATCAAGGTTTTTGGATCAGTCAGACTTTTTCCTTCATCACAACTTTGGCTTATGGGTACTTCAGATGTCACCAATTGTTGAGTCAAGGATGTAAGATACTTGTCACCTTGCTTGTTATTGGCCAAGTTACATTCTGTGTCATCTGCAGGTAAATGTTTTTGTGAGACATCCTGATTCCCAGTGGGATTTGAGGATGGAGTACCATAAAAGGAGGCAGCTGAAAGCTCAATTACAGGATTGTCAGCCAATTTACTGATTGCATCTGAAGTGATATGCTGGCTTGGAGCCTGGTAGCTTTCTCCTGAAAGTGGTTGCACAATAGCAACAGCTCTCGTACCTGAGCGACCAGGAGATGACTGAATCAAGTTGTCATTTTCATAGGCTGATGTAAGGTTTTGGAGCATTTCACATTTGTTTGCTACACATGATGTGGTCTTTGTCTGTAGTGAAATGCACTCAGGTAATTTAATCATCTGAGATGTACCAGTTAACAATTCAACTGGATTCCCTTTTGAAACCCTGTTACTCTGAAGGAAAATTGCATTGGTTGCCTTACTTCCATTACCTGGCTGCCTTTTCGCTCCGTGACCATCTCCTGCTGCTGTGTCAACGAAGGTATTTGGTACAGAGCTTTTCTGTGGCGCAACCTGTCTTTGCTCGGTTTTTGAAATAACACTGTGACTGGTTTTTGATAAAGATAGTCCAGTACTGAGTGGCAAGGATAGCAATGCATTTATGGTACAACTTTCAGAGACATTCAACACCGGAGGTTGCATTTTAGACTCATTCTGGCTCATTCTGACAAACTGAGTTCCACTGTAAGAAGAACTAGTATTCACTGGAGGACAACCATTTGAGCTAGGAGGGAACGAATTGCGTAAATCATCTGCAATTCTTAAAATCATCTGGCGCTCATCTGGATGCTGTTGAGTTTTATGACCCATGCTGGAAAATTGCGAAATCTGCTCATTTGATTTGTTTCTATTACTGTTGTTTCTTTGAGACTGAGAGTCAGCAACAGTGCAACTTTGTAATTGGTGGACTGGAGAATAAAATACATGCTGAGTTCCAGTTTGGCTGTCATGCTGGTTATAAGGAGTCTTTCTGTTGTTTGCAGTGAAAAACACCACCTGTTTATGTGGAAGTGAGGTGGCTGGTGTATTGTATGCTGAAATGGGTATAATTAACTGTCCGTTTCCATTTTGTAGCAAACTTTTCATAATCCTGCAATTTTGGTGTTCAGGCACAACATTAGCATCCTGTTCCAATGGTAATTGCTTCCCATGATCTTCAGCCTGTTTGCAATGCGCTGACATATTTTGCTGAGGGTAAATAGTATTTGCGTTCATCCGATTGGCTGGACTCAATGAATTGATCAATCCAGGGTGCTGATGAAAACTTTGATTAGTGCCAACCTGAAATCCATTAGTGACAACAGGATGTCCATTTTTTGTATTCATAGATGAGTTTTGTTGGTTGTCATATACAACTTTCTGATAATAACTGTTAGTTTCCCCTCCAGCTGGCTCCTGAGAGGAAAATACCAGATGAGAAATTGTTGGGGTCTGACAATCTGATGCACCCCCGTTGGGGTAAATTCCATTATGAAAGGTGAAACTGGCACTTTGTGGAGGCTGTACACCTTTGTTCAATGTCCTATACTGGCATGAGTTATTTGATGTCCTGGCTTGCTGATTCCACATAGTGTTACCGGTGAGCTGAGAAGCAGCTGGAGACGGTAGTCCAATCTGTCAGTACTGCCCATTCATCCATGTACATGAATGCATTTTTGTTCTCAGTTAGGCCTTGATGTAAACTAAGACGAAAACTTTCCTGAAAGAGAAATTAAGTAAATATTAGAAACAGTCATGAAACAACAGTTTATAGAAAAGATGAATCCTTGGGGCTCAGAGATGCCACATTGGACACAACCAGATCAACACGTTGATATTTCAGCTACTGCAGTTTGTTGTTCTGCTGCAGCAGTTTTTGAGGTTTGGATTAGCTGCCACTGACCTCCTTCTGATTTGCGATATGATATCAACTTTTATTTAGCTCAGAGCTGAATGAAGTCAGGGGGACATAGTACTGACAACTGACAAAGATCAGCATTAATTCAAACAGTGGTGAGAGTTTTACACTCCTGACTCTCAGGAAGTTCATGTTCTGAGTTAGTTATTTAAATGTGGATTTTATTATTTTTAGATTCAGGTCCAAGGTAACTTATTTTCTGCTCTTAGAGTGTAAGTGTTTAAATTTTGTTCTATATTTGTTTAGGCATTAAAGTCACAGGTGTATTGTTATGAAAGTCAAGATGCACCGGCATACATTCCCATGCTTGAAAGAGATAGGGAGAGAGAAAGAGGTGTGTACACATGTTCGGGGCAGCTGCCATTGAACTACAAGAAAGGTAACTGTGATCATTCAAAGCTTAATCAACAACATTCCAGCTGCTGTAAGATGAAGTTCATGCGGCCTAGGACAGCTGACTTTATCTTATCTCAGTTCAGCGCTTCTATCATTAGATATATTGGAAAAATGTTAACACTTGCAACAAACATCCATTCAAAATTGTGGAGGCAAGATATATGCCCAAAAACATTGATATTTGATTTGTTGTTCAGTCCTAGCATTTGAGGAGAAATATTGTGACATATTCTATGTATCGTGAAATGGCCAAAAAAAACTGTGATATAATTAGGGATTGTTGCAATTGGTTCTTTGAGTAGTTCTAGTTCCGAATGAACTTGACTGGCTGGCAACTGCACTTGTTTTTTTGTTTTTTTTTCTTAAATGTGAATGTACTTTTGAAAATGTTTTTATGTGTATAAAACAATCAATTTTAATGGAAATGAACAAAATGAAGTTAAGCAAAACAAAATATTTTAATGCAAGTGCTTATGGCTGGTTGCATGGTCCAACTCAAGCGTACATGTGTGTTCAGAAGCCTGACACTTTTTCTGTCTTCACACAGAGCTTTTATACCTAACTAGTTACGTAAACACAGAATGATCTTCCACTTCCTCTTATTACTTTAATCAGGTAACTTGTTCCAGCAAAAGCTTGTATAGTCAAAAAATATCCAAGGCAACTACACTCAAAGTTTATTAACGACGTCTGGAACATGTACAAACACACAGCACAACAGACTCCGTGTCCATACAAGCTCAGTTTGACATGTGGTAGTGTGGTGGTTTTTATAGTCCCCTCCCCACAAAGGCCTCCAAAAGTCACTCGCACCCCGTTTCACCTTTTGGTTGCTGGAATGCTGTTTAATTTCCCTTATCCGCCATTCTCGTGGCCCTGGCGATCTAACCCAAACAGCCATCACCGTGGAATCCCACAGTCAGGATGTTCTCGGTCATCAAGGAGGGGGTTACAGCGCAGCTCCCGCTGCCAGGGTGACTTTCTTATCGGCAAGCAGGAGGGGGCATTGTTTTAAGCCACTCAGGCCGGTCAAGTGAAAACTTTCCATCTCACGAGAATCAAGCCTGTTGTTACATCTGTTATAAAGATTTTTACCACAATCTAAGTCACAAAGAAGAATGAAATCTTACAACTAATTTAGATAAATAAAATGTACTATTATTATTAAAATTATTATCATTATAAATTGTATAATCAAATTTTTGTGCAAATGTACACTTGTTGTGCACATTTGCCTTCCCTGAATAAATGAAGGTTAAAAAAAAAAAGACATGATGAATTTTCACAATTAGCAACTTTCTGATGCTTATCGCTTGTGTTTCACATGCAGCAATAATGTTGCTTTTTGCCATATTGTATTTAATTAATATTCTTCGTAGCTCTTCATTATCACAACTTGTTCAAGATGAATGAAGCCAGCGGCATGGGATCAGTTCATTTTGTGCAGAAGAGGAGTCAAATAATGCACAAAATGACCCTTTTTAATGTGTACGCGCACAGAATCTGAAGCAGAAAGCCTTAACAAAGACAGCTGTGACCACATTCATGATACTGATAATCTCTAACTAGAACTTTGGGGTTTGTTGAGCCAGCTCTCACAAAGAATGCATGGCTCTGTTGAACCTGCTTCATAGTATATCCCTCTTATAAGGCTTTTCATCAGCACCAACCTAGAAAGAAAGGCTGCATTTGGAGTTCTGTGGTGCAGATAGATGTGTTGTGTTTGGAGTGGTCAGTATAAGTTTTGGACATTAGTAGGGGCTGCATCAACAAATCAATAGAGAAAAAAAAAAAAAAAAAAAAAAAAAAAATTTTAAATAGTTGCCAACGATTTCCATTATTGATTCCATGTGTTGCTCAAATACTTTGACCCTACTTTGCTGCAGAGCATTGACAACACTTGAAGTAAGCTGCAGAAAGCTGAGAGGAGTGAACATGGCAGAACCGAGACAGAGAGCTGAAAAGAGAAAAACCCATTTGAAAAATGGTGCCGGGGGAGAAAACACTAAGAGTAAGGGAGCATTTTACATTGAATAGAGTGAGGAACTGTGTTGCTGCTAACTGTGTAAGTGCGATTAGGTCTGGCATGGGAGCACTACAGTTATGATGCATGACAACATGCTGTTGATATCATTGATGTTGATTATTTGAAAAGCCAAATGTTTGAATGAAGTAATGGAAATAAAATATATACAACCCCAAATTCCATAAAAGTTGGATGCTGTGTCTTCTTCCTCTTTGGCTTTCACTAGGTTTTTTTTTCGCAAATAAGCTCTCCACCTCTCCCTGTCCTCTACGTCCCTCTGATGTGCTCGTTCTTAATCCTGTCCATCCTCGTCACTCCCAAAGAGAATCTCAACATCTTTAACTCTGCCACCTCCAGTTCTGCCTCCTGTCTTTTGGTCAGTGCCACCGTCTCCAAACCAAACAACATTGCTGGTCTCATTACCTTTCCTTTTACTTTTGCTTCTACTCTTTTGTCAAAGATCAATCCTGACACTTTTCTCCACCTACTCCACCCTGCCAGCACTTGCTTCTTGACGTTTTTACCACACTCCCATTGCTCTGAACAGTTGTCCCCCA
The DNA here is from genome assembly GCA_001698575.1 of Mola mola. NCBI lineage: Eukaryota > Metazoa > Chordata > Actinopteri > Tetraodontiformes > Molidae > Mola > Mola mola. Next base: position 4,036,595 of record KV751367.1, on the reverse strand, counting down.
GGTACTCATGTACCTTTTCCATCTCTACTTTCTGTAATCTCACTGTTCCACTTGCCTCCATTTCATTCACACTCATGTAATCTGTTTTGCTGCGACTGACTTACATTCCTCTTCTTTCCAGCCAATTCCTCCACCTATCCAGGTTATCATCCACCTGCTCCCTGCTCTCATTGCAGATCACAATGCCATCTGCAAACATCATTGTCCACATAGATTCCTGCCTGACCTCATCTGTCAGTCTGTCCGTCCGTCACTATAGCAAACAAGAACGGCTCAGGGCCGATCCTTGATGCAGTCATACCTCCACCTTGAAGCCATCAGTCACTCCTACAGCGCACCTCACCACTGTCATACTGCTCTCATACATATCCTGCACCAGTCTAACATACTTCTCTTCCACTCTAGACTCCCTCATACAGAACCACAGTTCTTTCCTGGGCACCCTGTCAAAGGCTTTCCCTTGATTCACAAATACACAATACAACTCTTTCTGAATTTCTCTATAATTCTCCATCAGCATTCTCAAAGCAGACATGGTTTTCTTGTCATGAAACCATACTGCTGCTTACAAATCATCACTTCATCTTTTAGCATCTTTCACTTCCAATACTCTTTCCCAAATCTTCATTGTGTGGCTCATCAGCTGTATCCCTCTGTAGTTGCTACGACTCTGCACATCACCCTTGTTCTTAAAGATCAGCACCAATACACGTTTCCTCTCTTCTCACTGTCCAAGACCATGTTGAACAGTTTCATCAAAAACTCCACTGCCCTCTTTCCTAGACACTTCCATACCTGTACCGGTCTGTTATCAGGACCAATTGCCTTTCCATAAAGTATACCTTCTGTATTGTCAACACACTCTCCTCACTTGTTAGTACATTTCCAACCCTGTGCTTATTCACCCTAACCTGCTGCACATCCGCCCCAGCTCGATCCCCCTGTCACCAGTCAAAACAGATCCCTTTCTCCCTCCTGAGTGTTCAACACCTCATAGAGCATATCATACGCCTTTAGTTTAGCCTTTGCCACCTCCCTCTTGTAAAATGTAAATAAAAACAGGAAGCAATGATTTGCAAATCTCATAAACCCATATCTTATTCAAAATAGAACAAGAAAACATCCCAAATGTTTAAATTAAGAAAATGCCCATCTTTTAATTCTCTGCATATCTAAAATGCTCTTTTTAAACCCAGTCATGATACTGACCTGTTGCCAATCAACCTAATTAGTTTCAAAATGCTCTTCGAGTTGTTTTTTTATTAGTAACACTTACTTTTCCAGCCTTTTGTTGCCCCGATCTCAACTTTTTTGATGTGTTGCTGCCATCAAATTCAAAATGAGCAAATATTTTTCATGAAATGGTAAAACGTCTCACTTTCAACATCTGATATCTTGTCTATTTTCTGTTGTGAATAAAATATAGGTTTATGGGATTTGCATATCATTTTCCAATATCGTTTTTATTTAAGTTTTACACAGCGTCCCAACTTTTTGGAATTGGGATTGTATTTTTTTTTCTTAAATTTGAATAATTGAAGAAATAATCAACAGATTAAATCGATTATTAAAATAATTGTTAGTTGAAGCCCTAGATATTAACTTTTCATGTTTGGGTTGGGAATGGGGAAGTTGCCAACCTGAAGTGTACTATGTGGTCCCAGTCAAGCGCTTTGCATTGTAAAATACATATCTAGATACCAAAAGTTTAAACTTTCTAGTTTGTTTTTTCTCGTAATGTATGTTTTGAAGCGTCAGTAGGCACATTCAAAATGCCATTGATTCTGGAACGAGGTCATCAGAGTTGTTACGGGCAGGCACACTTAGTTGCATTATTTGTGGATCTGTGTCCACATACTGCACAAATCATATTATTAACACATTAAGCGCACCAACAACTATGACTTACGTTATGTATGGGGCATATTAGCATTTGTGTGTTGTTGCTGGATTTGCTTTAGTGACCGATCGGAGTTTGTGTGCCATTCACACATTGGCGCATGTGACCTTAATGACTCACACATACTGACAGAGAGGGACAGCCCCAAGGAACAACTCCCCCGGCAGAGGCTGTGACTTCACACCAAATACTTAACCTAACCGAAGAGGCCTTTTGCATGTGAGGTAAACCAAAAGAAGTCAATATACCTTTGAACTGATAATTTAAGACGACCATCAAACACCACCATGAATCTTTTGTGTTCAGTAACTGTATAATACTAACTTGTTAGAGAAAAAATATCAAAACTTTTCAGACCTACATTGGGTTTTTCAGTAAAATCTGATATCATCTCAGTATAATTGAGCATATTTAAACTTCACACATCAAAAAAATGTTAAAAACTATATCAAAAGATCGTTTAAATATATCAGAGTAAAATTCAAAATTTGAGTATTTGTCTATCACAAAACCCTGCTTTCTTTTAACACACATTTGTGCTGCTGGGAATCTGCAGAAAAAGGGCTCTTGAACAGGGCCGCTAATAAAATAAAAGGGATAGAACGAATAAAGCAATCAGCATACATTTTTTTTTTACATTTTTTTGTTCTTGCTACACTTAACACATTGCATTTATAATTCTTGTTCTTGTTTCAGATTTTTTGTAATAGGATGGTTAGAAGGGCCCGAAATGACTCTAGAATCGCCAAGGAGGAGGCCGGCGGCA
>KV751367.1:4000805-4033893 GCA_001698575.1 Mola mola | reverse complement strand
GGGCCAACTTTTGTAAAACTTGAGGAAAGAATGTAGGATGGTACACAGAAGCAACAGTCAACCTTCACTTGGATTCACTTTCGCAAAATCGTAAAATCACACCAACCGAAAGCGTGCACACTTGTTTCGCAATATATTCAAAGGTGTTGTCTGTGAAGATTCTCCATCATCCAGGTCATGGGAGTCTCTGTGTTTAAGTTGAAGGCAACTGGACTTCTTGTTGTTTCTTGAATACGTTTCGCCTCTCATCCAAGAGGTTTCTTCCGTGATTCACAACTGAAGCCCAAGAGGCGAAACGTCAAGAAGTCCAGTTGCTTTCAACTTAAACACCAAGACATTCAAACGTGTTGTTAGCGCTAGTGGAGGCACATGCTCCAACAAAACCTAACCAAATTTCCTCCTCGTTCAAGCCGCAATCTTAACTTTCATAAATTAGCTGACTTACTCTAAAACCAGGTCCGACTTCCACTGCAGCTGCGCGGTATTAAGGCTGTAACATCCCAGTTCCGATTGGTGTGTAAATATAACATTCTTTGTATTTCATCTCCTTTCTGGATTTTCAGCAGGTCAGATGTAGTGGTGCCATTTACAGTGTTCCTTCGTATATCGCATCCGTTTTCTCCCTCTTCTTCTCCTCATCCTCCTTCTTCTGCTGCTCCCGTGCTCCCTTTATTGTCGTATTGCAACTTTGACGGTGCGTACCGCCACCTACTGTGAGGGACTAGGCACTACTATGCGCTCATCACTGGACTGAGTAATCATTCAACACTGACGCTTTCCCAGCCGACTAAGATCGAGTCTGTCCTGAAGACAAAAAAAAACAACGTTTAGTTTGCTTTTGCTTCTTTTTTCGCCCGAATCAGAGTCTGGCTGCATGTGTCAAGAGGCATTACCGTCGTGACAGGGCCTACTCTGTGATGATCAATTTAAGGGACCATTTAATTCCAAAGTCACAGTCGTTTCTAATTAATTTTAACAGAAAAAGACAATAGCTTCATTAATTACATTGTATACACACAGTACAGTACACTTGTGTTTAATGTTTACACAAGAAAGAATGGATAGATCTACATATATACTACTCATCAGACTGACTGGTCTCTTGGTCTGTTGTTCTTTGGTTGACGTCATCATAAATTTGCATAAATTTGCAAAATCAAAACGTTCCCCACTGAATTTTCCAGACACCCTCCTTTTCACACCAGCCCCAAGTGAACAGAAGCTAAGGGGGACTTGTGTTCGTCCAATACAAACAGCAAAGGTCTGTCACACTCATCTTCACGGCAAATATGGGAGGGCTCTCATTTTAGACAAAAACGGGAAAAATGTTCACAGAGCGTGAAAAGTAGTTGTTTTTTAAAAACTATCACACAGGATAAAAACTACCATCATGCAACAGATACTGTAAAAATTCTCAGGATCAATAATGACCTCATTATTACAATTCCCGGGTGCCATCCCAGGCAGAGGGGACACCAGTGCTTGGATGTGCGGAAGATTTTCTTATCAAGGAATGAAGAGAGACGTCTGGAGTTCATAAGCGCTTTAATTCATGCTGCAGCATGGAGAGAAGTACATGGTTCCCTGAAAAACAACTCAGAGAGTGGCATTCTTATATTGTTGAGTTACATAAAAAAGCATGTGCGGAAATATGAATTAGGCAAACCTAAGTGCGTAATTGCAGGTGTGGATAATTAGTTGAAAAGAGAACACTGCATAGATACACATAGCATATATTCAGTTCCAGGAACACAGAGACACATGGGTAATTTATTTTCTGAGAATAGTTCATAACACCCTGCTATGTTTTGCATCTTGCAGATGCTTTAGCGTGTCACTAATAGAGCTTCAGAGCAGCATGTGGTTTGTGGTTTTTCTATTTACACTTGAGGAACTCATCTTACATATATTCAACTGTCAGGGTTGACGGGGCAGACAAACAACCCCATCTGCAACATGTATAAGCTGATTGGAAGCAGCCAGAATGAGAGAAAATGAGACAACTTCAAACGCCGGCCAGCTTACAGGAGAACCCTTAACTTTCAGAAGAGTTCTTTAAACTTGTTTTTATTTGAAAATAATAACAATTAAAAAAGAAATCTAAAACGGGGAAGTGCCCCAGCCTTTTATTTCAGTTTAAGCATATCCGACAAAGCTTCATGAAAAAGTGCATAGCAACCCTGCCCACAAGGGGAGCTTCAGAGTGTGCAAAATAAAACAGGGAAGACTGAACGGGGCTTGAAAATGTCAGAGTTTTAGTCTGACTAGGATGCCCCATACTCTACACAGAACTGCCAGAACACGTTTCACTAGAAAGACAGTTTTTGTCCCACACCCTTTAAACCAATTTCAAGCTGACTTGTGTGATATGTAAGCTTTAGCAGAGAATGATGAGAGTTATTATTAGTTATTAGTTATTTATCAGTGGTCATAGATGTATTTTCAAAGACTTCTCTAACACTACAAAACAATTTGGAGAAAGAAAGATTTCTTTTTAAAAAAAAAAGAGATTTGAGGCTTGATGAAAAAACACAAGGGGGATAAGCAGTACACATTTTATCAAACTATGTTTTGACAGGTAGAAATCAAAGGTCATTTTAATTAACAGAATTTATGCATAATGAGGACCGTGGGAAAAAATGAGTCAGTGGGGCTGGTTGATGGTATGAATTCACCGTCATTCTTTGACGAGTGTGTGAACTTTTGGCAAGTTGTTGGGTTTTTTTTTTGTGATTGAAGTTCTATATTGTTTTGGAAGAAAAGGGTTTGTTAAAAATACTAGAGCCTCATACACCTTCCGAATACATTCGTTTGAAATTTTGTCCTAATTGTGTTGGAAATCCATAAACTGTTTGGTGAGAAAGTCCAAAAGGAGAACACAACCCGTTGTTTTTTCTAACTGTTTAATGGAATCACTCAAGCAAGTGTAAAACAGACAAAGGACAAGCAAATGGAGTCAAACAAAGTCAAAGCAATAGTTTTGCTCAAACGAGTCAGAGATGCTAGTCTCAGACTGACTGCAGCTGAACTGTTCACTGCTTAAAAAGGAAAACAGTTGTTCTAGACAACTTAGATAAGGATCTCTCCTAGTTTGTTTGACCCACCCTCTACAGGTCTATTGGTATCTCCCAGGGTGGGTCGTGAACTGCGTCAAAGGTAACATTTGTCCGTTAGAACATGAAGTATATGAACTCTATTCTATATTTAACACAAGTAATAAAGAGTGATAAAGAATTTCCCCTGCAATAATCTTAACCATGAAAATCTGGGATGGTCAGATCCTATCATACATACATTCCCACACACTCTTGAGTTCCTACTCAGCAGCCTACATATAAAATCTTATCCCTGTCTCTGGCCTTAGTATATAAACTATTTTTTTTTAGCAACTATGGTGCAGCTTTTTATCAAGGATAAAATCTACACAGAAATTTCTTCCATGTCATCCATCACCAACAGAGGTCCGATAGAGTTTTTCATCCCGGGAGATGGGGAAAACTATCTAGATCTGAGTGACACCTTCCTGCATCTCCCTGGGGAGGTGCTTCGGGCATGTCCATCCGGGAGGAGACCCCGGGGCAGACCAAGGACACGCTGGAGAGATTACATCTCTCGGTTGGCTTGGGAACGTCTTGGTGTCCCCCCGGAGGAGTTGGTGGAAGTGGCTGGGGAGAGGAGCGTCTGGATGTCCCTGCTCAGGCTGTTACCCCCGCGACCCAGACCCGGATAAGCGGCAGAAAATGAAACGAAATGAATGAAATGAAACATTGATCTCACCGCTACCGAGTCATGATTGAGACCTCACTCAACTTTTCAGGGAATACACTCAAGATTCAATTCAGCACCAGTCTTTTTTATAAAGATCCTTCTTGAGCTGTGGACTCTATTGTGGTCATCCTTTCCAGCCCCAATTTAGCAACAGACCATCCATCAGAGAGTCTTATAACATGTTCCCTGACTACAGGGAGACATCTTTAAGATTTACCTCGGAGCATTGACCATAATAGTCAACACATGCAAAGTACATCGAAGGTACTTTTTTTTTAACTCTTATGGATTTCCACCAGACTTTGTTCAAAGCATCTCATCATCAAAGCATCAAAGCCTCAAGCATCTTACAGTTTCTGGAAAGCTGTTCTCAAAACACTGCATCTGTTATTTCTGCCATTGGACTAGCAGATTATCTTTTCAAGTAGTCTTTCTATGATGATAATGATAAAAATGACCTCATGGCATACACAATTTCTGAAAAAATATCAATGTTTTATAAGAAATACAATCAATGCTGTCCCTAAACAGGGGAGCTGCTCTTTACAGCCATTTAAAGATTTGATAAGAATAACTCTACCCTCAGTTATGCTTTTTACATTGTTTTACTCTTGTTTACTCCTTTGCATATGCTTTTCAAAATGCAACTGTGTGTTTTTAATAGGAAGAACAGTACAGATTAAAAATATGATTAATAAACACTTTACTGATGAAAGACAAAAAAATATGATGTTTGTGAATTATTTATTATGAATTTATGATGAAAAGCCAATCCAACAAGGGGACAGAGTTATTTGTTTTCTGTTCCTCCACTTTGTGGTGCTACATAATCTATGCTCTACTTCAGCATCTTCCACGACACCTTCTTCATCTTCTTCTTCCTGGGGTTTAATCCAGCAGGAGTATAGTATATGTCTCTTCTTCCTCCACACTGCGAGGTGTGTCTTCAGGTCTTTTAAAGCCGGTTTCTTGAGGAGAGTGCAATGATCATGAGCTTGTGAGTTGTTTACAGAGGGTAGAACGATGTTCACCTCTGAACTGACTGAATTTTCAGTCAGCATCATGAAGCTCATGTTTCTGTAATTCTGATACTGATGCTGATATTGAGTCAGAAGCTTAAAAAAATAATATCATCCAGAATAATCAAATGCTTTAGATTGGGAGGAAAAAGGTTTTCACCTTCAAAAGAAATATGTAGCTTTTTATTTATCTTTTGCAGGTCAGCAAACATAGGTTGAAAAGAAATATAAATCCACACCATATTTTCCAGTACAGCATCCATCACATGTTCACAGTTTTCCAATATATTTTTTTCAAAATAAGTTTTTCTGCACCTACTGGGTCCCAGAATCATGAATGAAAAAGGCCTCATGAATCTGGGATAAAAAAAAAATTGCTCCATAGTAGTAGGATGTGATATTTAAAACCACACAATGGTTTCTAGGACTATATTTATGATACAGTTTTCCAATACATTTTATACAAAGAAGGTTTTTCCACAGCCACTAGAACACACACATTTTAATGTATGCTAATTTGTGCTGATGTCAACAATAGAACAATAAATAGTCAAATTTGATGAGTGGTATGTGGGTCCATCTCAGAGGATGATGGTGTTTCAGGTTGTCTGTGTCTGGATGGGTCAGAAAGGGCTTTAGTTTTGGCTACAGTTGATTAGCTTGTATAAATTGGAAATAATCTCACAGGCCTGATGTTATTACTCTCAAAGTTATGTAAAAATGAGATTGTGAAGTACAACAAAACATGAATTTGATGTCACAAAGAGGCACAATTTTAAGGCGACACCTCATTGACTTTCGGATTTCCTCTAGACAAAAATATGAATTTTTTAACAGATTAGTCAAATTTGGGCTTCAACTAAAATCAAATGATGTGTAAATATCTACAATCTAAAGTTAATAATAAATATACACATTTGCTTAGACTGATTGTGCTGACACTAGAAGGAGTGAAGGTTAAAGACTCCAACAGCCTTGGAGAAATATGCACAACAGAGAAATATGCAGCACAAAGCCTTAATCTACTGGAAAACCACATTCTTACACCCCCACATTAGATAACACAGAGTCACACATGCACAAGTGTGATAACAAGCGCAAGAAGAAGAATACCTGTGATCTGTTCCCACCCGAAGGATGAAGATAGAAGAGGTCAGACTACACAAAGTGCTCATTGTTAGAGGGATCCGCCCCAAGAAGATAAATGTAACATACACAAAGAGTTCGGGATTCTTCTCTTCTCTGCCCTGCGTGGGTTGAGTGAGCTAGAAACCTCTGAGAATCTTTGCTTTTTAGCAGGAGGGGGAGGGGAGGCAGCAGCCACGCAGTCACAGAGCAACCAGAGAAACTGCGCCCATATGAGATAACTACCAAGTTGGTACGTGGCACTGGTAAAAATTGCTGCTTCGCACTGGAAAAGCCTAAACATTGAGAATAAAGTTAAAATGTTGAGAATTCAAAGTCAACCTATACACTATACACAGAGAATCTGCAAATTGCCTCATTCAGATGAACTGTTAAAACTATGCTTCAGAATCTGCTTTAGTAACAAAGAAATTCTTTCTCTTTTAGCTCATAAGCAAAGTGTTGTTATCAGTGTTAGGACTTTGAAAAGATTGTCCCGCAAACAATGTCTTTTCAGAAGAATGGCAGCATACAATGGTGTGACTATAGTCAAATTGGGTGAATAGCAGGTAATGGAAGAATGCCACAGTTTAGTTTCAGGTCATGACCAGTCTATGGGGGGGGGGTACTCTAGGTTACCTCCCAGAATCATCCTGAACATAGCACTCCAATGATATACATAAATCTTTCAGGCTATAGTTGATGAGTAGATTGAACAGCCTAAAGGTGCTTATTTATACTCAAACACTGAATATGTCTGTGAAGATTCTCCATCATCCAGGTCATGGTAGGCTTGTTGTTTCATTTGAAGGCAACTGGACGTCTTGTAGTTTCTTGAAGATGTTTCATCTCTCATCCAAGAGGCTTCTTCAGTTCCAAATTTCTGGTAGGGAGTCCCCAGTATTTAACCTTGTGGAGGATCCTTTTCACTCAGGGTAGTGGGCAAAGGGTACAAAGCCCTGCCCCCAATCTGTGTGACCCAGATCCACCATCAATTGGGTTGTCACTCACTGATATTACATAAGCCAAGGTGTGAACAGTGACTAAAATTTCTGGAGAGGAATTTCGAAACTGCATTGTATTATACATACAATCTTCACAGGCATGTTATGGGAAAGGTATGATTAACACCTGGATGTATGACTGAACTGTCTGTGAATTAGGATTTTTTTAAACCAAACCAGAGTCTGGAAAGCAAATCATGATTGTTTTTGTTTTTTACATTTTTTTTTATTGCTCATTTGTGAATAAAATGTGTTTTAAGATGAGGTAAGAAGGCTTTGTTAAAAGACCTGTTTCATTCATCCCTGAGGTGGACAGGTCTAATTAAAGATGTGAATTCATTCACAAAGTGCTCTAGGGGTGGTAGACATATGACCCCACATCACAAGACTACCTCGTCAATCAACCTTGTCTGAAATAACAATGGAAACCCACGACAACAATGGATTGCTCATGTTTGAGTAGTTCTTTCAGTCATCCATGTTGAGGTAGTTTTAAGAGGAAGAGCCCTACACTCAAGGTGTCTCAGTGAAAAATAACCACTCCTCACACTCACATTGGACATCTCATAGATGAGACGCATGAGCATCACAGCCACATTATTAGCATGATGATCCCGTTGGTCTATGCGTTGAATGAGATCTTGCAGCTCCTGTGTCGCACTGGACGACACTGTTGATCCTACAATAGGTCCAGTTATTGGTCAGGCCTCGCATGGTTGAAGATGGACAGATGAAAACAGCTCTGCCAGGACGCGTGAACCTAGGGACTATTTCATATATCCGGAATGTGCAGGGGATGTGTCAAACCACACATCACATGGTGTGTGTTTAGTCTGTTTCGGTGAACATTTACAGACTCTCAAACAGCTCTCTAAGAGATCTCACCAATCCCGGCCTGAATAGAACCATGAGTATCGTCATCCTATAATATACGATGTTGAATTCATGCAGAGATCCCTGTCTCTTAAACTTTTTTAACATTATGACGGGGGCCGACTTGGACTCAGTCTGCAAAGTTGCGTCATGTTCGAAACAGTTGCCGTTGTCGTTGTTGTTCAGCAACCTCGACCAGTCCAGTTGAACTACACTGGAATTCCCAGAGAGTGCAGAGCTGTTGAGGATCACCTTCGTCAAGCCCCGCGTGCAATCCAGCATTGTCACATCCAGCCTCGATGTTCCGAATATCTTCACTCTCATCCTCAGCACTATGTTCCTAACCAGTATATTCAGTGTGGTACCACCCACACCCTCTGCCTTCTGGTCGCCTCTAAAATGCTTCTGGTCTCCATACACCAACAGTTTTGCACCGCTTCTATTACGAGCCTCTTCGTCATCACCCAAGTGTGTCTGCCAGTTGTGAATGTCCGATTTATAATCCCTGAACGTGAAAAAGTTACCGTTTAGGGTCAACAGGTGCAGGGTCATCCTTTCGCTGAGATCGAACCTTCTCAACCACTCGATTGACTTGGTCAGCACATGTGAGGCGGGCATCCCGGTGCTCAACTTGCACTTCCATGTGTACAGATTCGAATCGGGTAAGTGCCTTGTCACCATATCAGTACAGAGACTGACCAAGCTCTCACACTGTTCACCGAATAGCGTAGACTGGGGCTTGTTGAAGTTACTGCTGAGATAAGGGACAATGTCGATCATCAGGGCCCCATTACCGACCAGGACATCCCTCCATTCGGTCATGTGCATGGGCAATATCTTCATGTCTAATGTGGCCTTCAGTGTGAAAAACACACAACAGGAACACGTGGACGGATTTAGGTGAGTCAGTGTGGTTCCAGTTTAACACCTGCTTACACCCTTGGAAGAACTGGGCATAATGGAAGATGAAAATACAGTTGCACCTAGAAGACTTCCACAATCCATCTCAGGTCCCGGCAAATATATGAGGGTGCATTCGGGTCATACTTTGTGACAAAAGGATTAAGTTGTCTTTAAAACATGCTATCTCCTTCTCATCGTGACTCTTGAGAATGACCATGGTCGTGTTTATCTCCCCCTTGATCTTCTTGACTCGCAAAGTCACCGTGCTCTGCGACTCACGATCGGATTCCAGGACTAACTCGGTTGTCTGTTGTCGGAGATGATGCCATCCACATGGGATCCCACTTGGGCATTTGTCGTCGTATACATTGTGTTCACATTATCACTCACCAAGGACTCATCGACATTCCCGAGTATGACATCACCCACATCACTACAGCTCAACATTTCCACAAACTTGTCTCCCCAATCGAGGTTACTCGAGTTACTGGAGGTTTGGGTTACTGGAATGTATGTCAGTGAATTCTAGTGGGGTCGCCTTTTCAGTTGACACTATCACAGCATCTCCGACAGCTCTTTGCATGTCATGAGCCTCCTCGTGTCCAACGGGTAGCAGCTCATCTTCCTGGTCGGGTGTCTGCGTCACATCGATGACAGCGGGTAGAGGAGGAACTACTCAATCCCGTTGACCATATTCCAAGTACCCTTGTTTGGATCGTTCTTCCCGGGAACAATCTTCCAAGGCCTGATCTCGACAGGGTTGTCAGTGTCACCAGACTAGCGTTTCTTATAGTTTCTCTTGTATAAACTTTGGAGATATTCAACCTTTTTCGAGTACCACTCGTAAGGCTGGATTAAACCAGGAATTAGCCTCAGAAAGTCTATACCGTAGTGCACTTTTGAGTCAGACTTGATCAATGTGATCAATGTTTCTGTCATCAGTTTACTGAGACCCTCGAGAACACAATCATTACAGACTATGATGTCTGTCAGCTTGTACTCACCTACCCGTATGGACAAAGCCATTTGTTCGCAGGGCAACCTAGCATCGCTGACATCTCGAGTCAAACATTGGTATCGTGTGAGGCTCAGCAATCTTGAAGGAGACCACCTCTCTTGAGGGAACAGTGTAATGCACAGCACTCCCATAGAAACAAATTGCCTGCCACTGCCTATCTGATGGAGATTGTCATGTATCATCTGCACAGTAGGCCTTCCATCTTTGATTCATGTGAAGTACACTAGCGTTGATAGCTTTCATGTAGCCGAGCTCGAATGTTTCATCTTTCTCGGGGCTGTAAACCCCTACTAAGTTGGACAGATTTTCAGCATAAGTTCTTTTACAATAACCGTCATTTGACCCCTTGTATTGTACCAGCGATGAGCCGCTGTGTAACTCCCACATCACCCAGTACCAGCTGAATATGTCGCTCCCTGTGGCTGAGTTCAAACACCACAGTACTTTGGGAGCCATGTTATTGCGGGGCCCCGAGGCTGATCTGTGGTAGAGAAGTTGCACACTGTGCCAAAGTCGCTGATCTTGAAAGCAAAGGGTATGGGCTTCCTATCCTGGTGACAAACCAGGACGTTCCGGTATGTGAAGTCCCTGTGCTGCATGGTCCTTGCTCTCAAGTACGCCAGCCCTCTGAGAGTGTCCAGTTCGACAGCGGGTACGACTGCTGCGCCCTTTATACGCCACATGAACTCCTGCAGTCAAAAGACGGCTCGTTCCATGATGAATATGGCTCTACCTCCCAACTGGTAGCCAGGAATATCACACCAAATGCCTTCGAATGTGCAAAGTGTAATGGCAATTTATTATTTTACTATGCTCAGCACAAGGTTGTGTGAACCCGCCATGTATTTTTCTACTGTGCAACTTGTTTTTCTAAAGAATCGGCGGACTCTGTGGGCTCACACAAGGGGCAGCCAGTTAACACCTGCAGATGTTTAATTTGGATGTCTTAGATGTCCTTATATGTCCTTAGATGTTGACTTGGATGTCTTGGATGTCCTTAGATGTCTTTAGATGTTGACTTGGATGTCTTGGATTTTCCTTAGATGTCCTTAAATGTCCTTAGATGTCCTTGGATGTCCTTAGATAACTTAGATGTACTTGTGTGAACTCATACAATCCCGCCCTTTCTCATGTTATAAAAGCAGCATGTTCTCGCTGTCTCTTTGCACTCTCAGGCAGACAGCGCTGCTCTCTGTTTGACTGGTGACTTGAAGCTTCAATAAAAATACCCAAAGACAATTGGTGATTTTCTCTCAGCTTTATTACAGAATGACAGTCATAGATAGATAATTTCCAACACAAGTATGTTGGGGTGTTTCATCGAGACGCCAATCATGACCTCTTCCACTTGAGAAGCTATGTGCACATAGCGATTGAATTCCTCCTCTATGACAGGAGCTCTCCAGTTCACCATTTCTGGAAAGAGGTTGGTTTTTGCAACCAGGTAATCGTTGAGTGGGACAGTCACCCCGAAGCCTCCGTGACCCAGTACCTTGTTCGTTGTAGTTATCAGTTCAACTCCTGGGGAATATCAGCATGATACAACAGGGATTGGCCTTGGCGGTACACTCCAGAGGCATCGTATTTTCACCCAAAGTTATCTGTGGTCACAATCAACATCCTGGGTTTGGTAGCGTCGTAGCTCAATGGTGAAAATCCATCTATCACAGGCTGAGCCTGCTGAGATACAGGTTCCACATGCCAAGGAAGACAACTAGTGACAAACGTGGGAAATAATGGTATCTGGGGATTTTTGCCTATTTTCTGTTGTGCGGTCCTAATCAACTTGTTCAACTCCCTAGATACAGGGTTTTCACATTACATTGGATCACCCGGAACAGTACAATGGCGTCATACTTGCAGCTCGCATGTAAATTTCGTTTTATGTATACCACTAGGCGATCTCTCCCCTTGATCTAAGATTCCTTGTAGAGACTCATCACTCCAAATTTGCTCATGTTATGCAGTTCAACAAATCTATTGAGTACATTCACAGTGTCTTCATCGCGCCCGAAGGTGAATTGTCCATGTTTTACCCCGAGTCACTCAAGCACACCTTGTACACCGTTGTAACGTAAGGTGATACAATTTGTATTGCTTGACCATTTCCAGCAGCATTTCAACGCTGTTCCTGGTGTACGTCTTCATCTGTGTCATCTTTGTGAAGCTCGTAGGTTTCCTTTTCAACGGTATCACTAACACAAGGGTGGTAAATAGGGAGATGAACTGTTCAGTTCGTAGAGACATCGTGTTCTCTGAACATGCTTCCGTATCACTCTTCGAGTGCCTGAGAGTGGCAGGTGCGCCAGCTACAGGGTTGCTGCAAGATACGACGTTCAAAGACGGAGGCACGCTCCAGATGACCTTGCAACTCTTGCGAGATATGTGGCACAGAGCCGACACGTTCTACATACCCAGACCTGACATAGAGTCTCTCCACCGCATGGAATGTAATAGCACGATGTGCCTCGAAACACCTATCCCCGACCATATACTGATGGGTGCTCGGAAACTCTCCAGATACTACATATATCTGTTGTTCCGTTACTGCATGACCTGTGCAGGCCCTACATGTAATCAACAGGGTTTCATGTGTAACCAATTGATTCTCATTTCTCATCTGGAACACAAACAACTAACAGTTCCCTTGGAAGATGTAGCCAGGAGCTGGCTCGAGAATACTAAGGTCTGCACAAACGTCCCTTCGGCCCCAACTATTCCCGAAGGCAACTTCGTAGGTGGCTTCTCCCGTTACCTTCCCCAACAGCAATTATCTCAGCAGATAAGTCTAGAGTATCCAAGGTGTCTGCAGCAGCCACCGCAGGTTCAAGAGTATAATAAAGAAATGGACTACACCAAGCAGCAGGATCAACGGCAGGAACAACAACTTTCGTTACAACATACCAACAAACAGTTGTATCCGGATCTGACCCAGCACCCATTAGACGGTTTATAACGCACCAAACCTTTCAAGGGACCCGACAGTAAACCTAGAGCAAAGACTATGTTTAACAAAGGATGTTACGATTCAAATGTTACAAGTGAGGAAGATTATTGATTGATAAGGGATGACAATGTGACATATATTAGCTTGCAGGGATGTAATGTCTCACAATAACCCAGGCACCAAGTGGTCGTATAAACGGTCCATGGTGGGATGGGAGCCATATGCTATGTTATGTTATGTGCTCACTAACAGTGGCCTTATAGCCAGCAGTCACTTTGGAACGCAGCACACAGCAGCTATGAATGCCTCCTGATCAAAATCATTGTCATCCGGACCAGGTGTAATGTACTGTGCAGCTGTCCCAGCACAAAGACAGCTCTACCATGATTCAACTGGGAAGGCAGGGAAACAGTGCTCCCCCGACGCTCAGGAGACCTCAGTTGCCATCAAACGCAGTAGTAGCATTGTCTGCGGTGTGTGTTTTAAGGTGGTGTTTGCTAAGGACAATCCGAGGGACCGTAGATTAAGCATTCTGTCAAATTGTTACGACTGCTACTGTCTGAAGTGCATCAGCACTTGTGTCAGATGTACGGATAGGGCAACTGCTAAATCTTGCCCACAGTGTCAAACTACATCACAATTTTTCATCCCGAGTGATCACTGGGTAGAGGATGAAGATGAGAAATGTAAACTGATCCAGAAATACAAGGATGTCATTGAAAGTAAATCGTGTCGATACTTCAATGAGGGACATGCAATTTCAGTTCAAAATGTTTCTACAAACATGACCAGCAAGAGGGCGCTAAGCCTCAGAGCGCACAGGGAGTGCTCGGGATGGCAGCATCGGAGTGTGTGTAACCCATGTGGGATGGCAGTTGAATAAGGAGGAGGAGTTGGTAGCGTTCTCACAAATATTTATTTCGACTCAAACCTGCGGGTGACAATTTACACATGTCAATTGTCGTCATCCGTCTCATATTTAACCCTCAGCCACTGTGAACATCACTGTGAGGGGAAGAAGGGAGGGGCTACAGAAGCCTGGAAAACTATGGGGCTCAGGAGGAACAAAACCAAGGCGGAGTGCAGCAACATGCCCTCCCACAGGTAAAAGGAAAATAAAACTATTTGGCTAAGATAAAATTCACAAACCAAATACAACATAAATATAATAAATAATAAGGGTACATTTTTAACTCCGTTACATGTGCAGTCCTTGGGATGGCAGCCTTAGAATGTGCAGTCGCCGAGATGGCAGCTAGAAGACATGTACAACATTGACCTGTCCCAGATGCTGCTGGACCACCTTACCTTGATCACTTCCGGTGATTGACAGAGCGCCAGGGAATTGGTTTCACTACCTACACCGCTCCATGCTCCACAACCCCACTGACTTTGCCAATGATAAGCAGTACTGTTGTTTTATGTTTTTGTCATATACTGTACCTACCCTTGTATACCCTGAACTCCTGTGTGTGTAAGTTGACTTTTGACATGCCTGATGTAAAACACATTGTCGACAAATAAACCCGAAGGTCACAGATTGCTGGTGTATATCTTTTTTATTTGTACATGATACAAAAGGAGACATTCATACATGAAACTAAGTGCAACAACCTCGATGGTAAGATATTTGAAAGTGTCAGCTCCGGACATAGAGCAGACATGTCTAGACATGTCTACATGGAGCCTCTGGAAGACGGTCACTGGTGTGTTGATCATAGAATCTCTTGTGTCGCTCATTAACTCTCGTCCTGTGTCGATCGTAGAATGTCCTGCCTCAATCGAATCGCTCAGCTCCGGGATACTTGTCACCCGTCCTATATCTCGATTGGGGTCCACTATACTTATCTGCTCTCACACGGACACGGATCCTTCACAGAGACGCGTTCATTGGTGGCCACAGTCAGGTCTGTGGCAGGATGTGAATTGGAGGGTGTTCTCTTGGCACCTAGTGGATCCCTGACAGACAGTCTCCTGATCGTCAACGTTAGGCTGTCAAGGTCTAACCTTTTCCCTCTCCGCAGAGTATTTGACATTGGCTCCATTTCACATCAGAGCTTTTCATAGAGTATCACACAGGTTCTGATGTTTCTCAGCAAGACCTTCTCCGTTTTGCATTATCTGTTAATGCATGATGGTCAGAAACCTATTGAATGTCATATTCTTGAATTTGTCACTCAGATGACACTGGGTCCATGTTGCCAGTTACAGTTGTACAGCCATGACTCACCGGTGTGGATGTTAAAGACAAAAGGAGGTCGAGAGGTATATAGTACATGAAACACATCCATGATCTCTAGATTTATCCACTTTGGGTCTTGCCCTGGATGGTTGTATCAGACCTACATGTGGTTGGATGATCTGAATTTCAGGGTTGGGCTCAGTTTATAAGTGGGTAAATCCGGCCGAGGCCGCATCGTCCGACCGAGGCAGTGTCTATCAGACCAAGGGCGCATTGTCCGACTGTGACCTACAGCTCATGAACCCTTAGGATGGCCTATTTCATAAGAGGCTCCTGATGTACATATAGTTTCAGCATCAATCTCATGTATGACATTATACACACAACAGTAATACTACAGTTACAGATGATGATGTACAGTAGCAGAGGGTGTCAGTGCTAGTAATTACACCATTTAGATGTATTATCGTAGCCAGGGTGGGATAACGCTCCAAGGTCTAATACCCTTAGTGAGATTTACCTTTTCGTAAGGGGCGAGATAGAGACCTAAATAGATAGAGATGGAGACCTAACAAGCTGTTAGATCCCTCCATATGGCTACAGCCATGAACAACACCAAGACAACTCAACACTCCCAAAGCTACTATCTATGACAGCTCAGTGTCCATGGATGTGTGGATCACCAACAAGACGGAGGACCTGCCAGTTTCCTTGATTTACAAGGGTGTGACAATCGGGAGGCATGTGACTATTGAGGGTTCGCTGACAAACAAAATTCATCCGAATCTGCACAAAACAAAAGCTTACCAGTGCACTCCAGATGACAAGATGGAATCATCCAGCACGGATCTGGTTATATCCAGGGATGGCACCAGTTTTGGGAGTATGACTATATGATATCAAAGGGCACAGTCATTATGTCCAAGGGGGCCTCGACTAAATTCTACGAAGACATCGGAACTGGTCTTGGGTTATACTATGATATGGGGGCACATGCCAGTGTGGTCGTCTACACAGAGAAAGACGACCCAGGTGTTAGCTCGCACGGTATATTGGTCATGGCTCCTAATTTTACACTGGCCCAAGATGAAAAATACACCCCAGTCCAGAACAGAATAGGTTACATCAAGATCAAACCTAATGACAACGGGGAAGTACGTGACATACATGTTAAGGGCTCCATGATCATCGACCACTACATTTTTTTGTACGAGTGCATGGCAGACTTACTAGGAGGATGGTTCTTTGGGCAACACTCGGACGAGTGGTTTCAACCGCCCAAGGAGATGGTGATACCTGAGAAACAAACTGAACTGGGGATCGTTGAACCTGGGGACCTGGTGATCTCAAGGGGAAACATCTCGGTGCTGTTCCGTGCAAACGGAGGAGTCGTTGCCGCCGGATATGTGACGGTTTTACTGATACCGGTCCGCAGAGCGGGTGATGAGCATATCAGGTCTGTTGTAGTCTTTCAATGACTGTGATCTGAATACACTTGTGTCCCAATGTCCGCTTTACATAACATGTAACAAGTAAACCTGGAACATACAATATCTTGACACACATCACAATTCATGTATGGTGAAATTAATAAAGTTGCGCAATGTAAACCCGTGTTCGCCGTGAGTGTATTTCCCATCCCCCAGATTCTCTCTTTCTCTCCCACAAACCCTGTATCGTCACACATGAAACAGAAAGAAGTTTGAAGTCTTTGATATACGGGACATTTATTCAAGCATCCAAAAACAATGGTATATTACAAGGGTCTAGGTGTCTATAACATTTTAAGTCACCTCTTAGTGAACACACCACCACCACTGAAAATCATGTATCTGATCCCAGCTGAGAGTGCAGTGCACCAAGCCATTAGTATAGCTACAGAGGTCCATAGGGCTGCATCACTGGTGAATCCTGACAGCCACCCTCCAAACATTACCCTGCTGTCTGTCATCTCTTCATACCGCTTGTCAAACTTGTCTATACTTCTTGTGATGTTGTCCAGGTCATCTCGTACGCTGATGAGCTTTGCACTGGTTTTTTTAGATCTGAGACGATACTGGTCCATCCGATATGTATGGTTTGGAGAACAGTTGGAGTGGAGGAGATTCGATCTCTACCGCGACTGAGCCTTTCATCCAAGTGACTTTGTTATCCTGGTAACAAATGCCTCGGTGACAAGGTGCGCATACCATCTTGCGCTCGCTAGGTTCCTTCACACGTCTGAGATACCTCTCGTGACGCTCAGGCTTTTGACAATACTTGCCGTAACAGTCGGACGATTCATAATACCTGCCATCTATCAGCCATACATTGTAATCGGGCCAGCAAGGGACTCCCTCCGTGTTCATCTTGGGCATGGGTATGATCCCTGAGACTATGGTCTTCTAAACAGTCCCGGGTATAGAGTGTACTATAAAAGGTTTTCTGTCTTTGTACAGGGCTGTGCCGACGGTTGGGAAGTCGGACATGCCGGGATGCTCCTGCATGACTGTCATGCCACTGGGGCAGCTCGCCGAACGCTTTGACGCTATCTGCCTCAGGCAGTTTTCCACTCCTCTAGCCATGAACTTGGTGTGCATGGAGGCCTGTGTCATCTGATGGGTGATGCTTTGCATTTGAGCGTACCACATTTGATAACTGGCCATGACCAAGAATTTCACATTCGTGTTGTGCAAAGCGGCCTCTGTGTTTCTCATCATGGCGTCCTTCATCATGACAAAGTTACTGTCCACGATCTTGTTATTCTTCCGTATCTGCTGCTCCTGCTCGCTGATCCTACCATTGAGCAGGGCTACGTTGGTATCAAGTTTGTTGCTCACCTCAACTAACTTATTCGATACCAAGACATAGGAGTTTTTAAAGGAGTCCCTTTGGATCTCCAACTTGTCAACTCTATCGGAAACGTGCCACGCGAGTCCCAAGGCTGCCCCTCCCACCAGCGCCCTGATAAACCTTTTGTACCTGGCACGGCCTGGTCTGTCTAGCCTAGGGAATGAGCGTTGTCAGGCAGCTCGTACATCTTAGCCTTATTGTCTTGTACAGCCAACACTTCGAGACCTTCCCTCATCAACTCTCCGTCTCTGCGAGCGTCGTTGTTGATCTTGTGCGTTGCGTAGCCTCCCGTAGTACTTTCTGCAACTGTTGTCACCTCCGCATATAGCAATCACACAGGGTCGTAGGGCGCTTATATCATAATTGATGCAGCTGACATTCAGGTTGATGTAGTCTATGCCCGGAGTGAAGCTGGAAACAAAAAAGAGTGCCTCGGCCAGTTTCACTATCACCCCATGTTCGGCTTCGACAACAGGCTTGTCAACTGTGTATGCTGTGTGTGGTATCCCCAGTGTTGTAGGCTGTGCACACCTTGTTCACAGGAGGCGAGTACTCCACCACCTGTTCAGTATCCAGGATGCCTACCATATAGTGGTTGCGGTCTGTCGTAGGGATGAAGGTTTTGATGTTTACTGCGATTTGAGGAGGTATCTCGGAGACTAAGGTTTTCTTGCTGGCTTCTCCTGGTGTACAAGACTCAAGATTGTACAAATTGGCCATGTAGATTTTATCGTACCTGGTGCTGTACAGGTCCTTGTGGGGCTGCTTGAATATACCCAATGCCCTGTGAGCTGCAATGAGCCCAGGACACACGATTATGTTACTCAAACTTATGTTGTACTCGGGGTCAAGACAATTCTTGGAGCCGGAGGCAGGGCCTTTGTATTGGGTTTCGGGGATGTTGACGAAGATGTTGTCCAGCTTCAACATCCCCACGTTGCCGGATTAGGAAACTGAGCACCTGTTTCTACCATGCGACCCGGCTGCGACGGTGGATATACCTGCCGCTATCTGTTGCCTCTTCCAGTCCCTCAGCCTGTGTACGGCCGAGGTAATACCCAGTATCAAGTGTCAGATCGAACCTTTTCGTCTGAAATCAACCGGGGGTTATAACAAACTGGTTGTTACCGAACGAGACCACAACCAGCTCGGGAAAGCGCTTGAGCGTCTCGAATGAGGTCGAGGTTACGATGAATTTCGCCATGAAGTCCCTAGCCCAAAAAGCGGACATAGACCCGGAACAGCACTTGGTGTTAAGGCCCTCTTCGCATTTTAACAGTGTTGGTTTCCATGTTGGCCAACAACAGTTCGCCGGTGATTTCGGTGTGCCGCGAAACTTCCTCTTCAAGTGGACTGACCTTCAGCCCCCCCCGTAAGAGACAGCGTGAAGACCACCTTGTTGGCCCTTACTCCTTACCATAGCAGTGCCAAGAGGTACGACATGACTCCCTCTGAGTACTCTCCACTCCTGGACACCCAAATGTTCTGACAGTGTACAACACGACTCATGTCAACCGAACCCTAGGGTGCAACAAACGCATCAGACATGTCCAGCTGCGAGAAGTTGATACCACCCAAGACCTGGAGCTATCTGGGTAACCTGAGAAACAGTTTCAACACCCCCGCTCTGATCAGAGCAGAAGCTACATCTGTTGCGACCTTGGTGAAATTAATACCTTACCAGTTTGTGCGAGAGCACCCGGTGCCACCCCATTCGGTTGCGTCCAGCATGATAGCGCTAGAGTGTGTGGACACTCTCACATCGGCTATTGTTTCAGCTACTGCTTGTAGCCGCTCCTTGTGGATGCAGTCAAAACTAGACATTAATCAAAGGGAACCTTCAGGATTACATGGCCAGCTTCGGTTATTGTGTAAAAAGTGTCGACGTCTAGTGTGACCAACAGATAGTTAGGTCTGTACACGGCTAAGAGAGAATGGTGGCGTTGCAGGAGGACAGTGTGAGAAAAGTCCCTGATCTCTCTGGCGGTTGGTCTGTTGGCAGGGTTCTGATCCTTTAAACTCATGGTGCTTGAGACCTCGCAGTTGGCAATGGGAGCCAAGGCTGCATTGTCTGCATTGGTTATACCCACTCGATTCTCTCTAGAATTGCCTATGCAGAACCTGTTACCTTCGGACACGAAACAGTTGTCCGCTAGTTGTGCGTAACAGGTGCCGATGAATGCATCCCTGAGTCCTTCGTAGGACATCACAAAGGCATAAGGGGAGTTTCGGATGGTCAAGACATCATCTGCCTCGAGCCATATTCTGCTAGCTGTGGGTGCATGTAGCGTCCTCCTCAAGAGCATGAAAGCTGCACACTGAGGATCAAGTCCGCAGTCAGCCATCGGGTCCTTGCCGAAGTAGTAGTCTCTGTTGCAGAGGCAGGCGTGGAGTAGAATCGATATATTGTTCAAGGGGGTGCTTATGATAACGCGGTCCAAACATTGAAACCCTCTGGGGACCACGGTGCAGTATGACTTGTCCAATCTCCTAACGTAAGCACCGAGAATGGAGCCTTCGGTTTCGTGTTGTTGAGCTCGCCATTCAAGCGTAAGGGTCTCCAGTGAGCGTAGATCATCCCTGGGCAGTAGTAGGTGCACATGTCGTTTGGCCTGTTGTAGTCTACGGTCAAAGCGAAACCGTTGCGGATATTGATCTGACACCAACCATTCTGGGTGTTACATTTGCTCACTGCGATCCAAACGTAGGGACCGTAGCCATAGAGGTCGTTGTTGACTGGGGAGCCCATGAGGTACGAGAGCCACGACAGTGATAGGGCTGCTAGGAGCCTCATGGATGCAGAGGGATGTGCTGTGAAATTCTCACACTGGGAATACCTAATTGAAATGGTTTTGATTCATAAAATTGCAAATGTATGTATGTATGTCCGTTATTATCTATATATAGTACCTTGTTATTGATGTAAGCTACAACGAAGGATTTGCAGTCACCAGATATCTTCTATGAAGATGAACATTGTGTCAGAAAATGAATTCCCAACTCATCATGTTATACACAACCTCATGGGAGCACAACCACCCACCCCCAGGAGAATGGGGACATCTCAATTGGACATGGGACTGTGTCACAGGCATGTTGCCAAATGGAGTGTATGTCTCTCATGCACTGAGGCCGCGGTGGTTTGGCACAATGGGGCACTGTGTGCCTGTCAATCCATATTCATCAACTCGGTTTCTTGGAGAACCGTTATTTACATGTGACAATAGGTGTACAGAAGTCAAGTTACTCAATTTCATGGAGTTCGGAAAGGAGGATGTGTGAGAGACAAGAGTTACACCAGGACCAGCAGAACAACAGACATCATTTGGGACAGTGGGTTAGTCATCGGTGGTGCAATCATGCTACCGGCATGTGTTCTGTGATATGCTGTTGCCTCTACATGAGATTGAAAACGTGATAGGGAAGATGTGCCAGACACATGCTGCTAGAAAGGAAGATGTATATATAGCTCTGTAACAACTCCAATCTGACCTTGTATAATAGTGTGGGCAAGTGTCTGATTTTTTTATGGGCAAGTGTCTGATTGTTTTATATATTTGCATTGTATCTATTATCAGGTACCAGATCTGGGGGATCCAAAAATGCAGAGACAACAGGGAGCGTTCTGAATCAATAGTCATTTTATTAACAATAGTCAAAACCAGGAATTCAAATTATGCAAAGGTACAGATTAAGGATAAGGTAAACTCGGTAATCGAAACACGAACTACATATCGGACACAAAGACACTCGTAAAGAATAGATGCTGGAATGCTCGCTAAGTAGACAAGACAATCTGGCAAAGGAGGAATGGAACACGGGGGTTAAATACACAAGGGAGAGGTAGACAATTGGACGCAGGTGGGACACATTAGGGAGAGGGAATAATCAGACACACCTGAGGGACAACACTTGACAGGACATGGGGAGTAAGACACAAACAGAACTTCAAAGTAAAACAGAAAACACTGACTGACCCTAACAGACAGACACTTTACACTAGCGGACCCTGACATCTATGCACCATCATTATACGTTATCATATTTCGACCGGTGATGAATGCCAATGAGTACTGCCGTTGTTCCCCCGTGTGTGGACTTGGCTCCCTCGTGCATGGACCTGGTTCCCTCCTCCTTGGACTTGCTGCCTTTTGGTACTGATTTTATAAACACACCCCTCCTTCTCTCTGCAGCAGCTACCCTCTCCCTGACTTTTGCTCCCCTCCATTAAGTTAGGACAAATAGTTACATTTCAGTCTGCTCAGAGTCAAAAAAAATATAAATTTAGAGTATTTATAGAAAGTGAAGACCTTGGTCCTACAAAAAAGTACATTTAAAGGCACTACTGTTTTAGCCTTTAGTTCAGTAGTTGAAGCTGTAAATGTGGCGCTGTTAGTTGGTTTGTGGGACAACTTTGATCCGTCTAATTACTGTTAGAGTCACATACAATAATATAGAGTTATCAAGTAGAGACAAGGTCAAGAGGTTAAGCTTGATATTTTTTTTTTAAATCTGGAACGCTGAAGCCTGAAAATAACATGACACGAACTGTACTTAATGTCCTCATTTATAGGAGTGAAATGCAGCAAATAAGATGGCTTTTCACTTGAAAAGAACTTGTTTATCAACTGCATGAGGCATTTTCCTCTGGATTGTACCTCATGGGACAGGTTTGCCACTTTAATGGTGTACATCTTGTTCTTGGCATAGATAGGATAGGATAAGAGAAAACAGCAAAGACTAGACATTACTAAAAAATGATGGCATCCCAGAAAAAAAAAAAGCAGTAGCCCTTTAATGCAACATGTTCAGTGTCATCTTCTTGCACCTCTAAACATCAGGGAGCTGTGATGGGGCATTGCATGTGTCTTTGTTAAACACACAATCCTTGCTGCTCATATGCACCAAATCACTCTTTCACAGAATAATATTTTCATTCACTTCTACTGTGTTTTGGAACAAACCATAGCCCTTGTTTTTTTCATCCATGTCCATTTAAAAATTTGTCTTAAGCTCATCATTTCCTCTGTCACTTCATGTGTCTTGTTACCAAATGCAGTTTGGAGACCAGACATTGTGAGTTTCTCCTGATGAAGGTTTGTGTTGTGGGTGAGACCCTTGTCACCAGCAGGCCATGTAGTTTGAACCAAAAATGACTGGAAGACTCCTGATCACAGGACAGCGAGTCATGTAGTGTTAAGCCATGGTCCACCCGTGAAAGTTGTGTAGTCTGAACTTGACATTAGTTGCTAACTGCAGTGCACTGCTTTTAAATCTCCCTATTGTGGGTCACAATGAACAAAACATCTCTATTGGGTCAGATTTGTGCCAAAAAGACCAAATAAAACTTTTTAAACATCAAACGAAAATGAAAATTTGAGAGTAAATAAAACTCTCTGAAACAAACAAACAAAAAAGTTGCAAAAAACAGCGCACATAACGATGAATAATCCAACAGTAGTACATACATCTCATGGAGTGGCTGCTTTCCCTATTGCTGCAACGTGTCGTGTGCATGGGGGGTGTCCTGTTTCAATTTTGTCCAAATGAGAGCTGTGATACATGAGAATTTTCCTGTTACAGGATTCCCCCTTTTGAAACAGTACGGCATTAACAACGCCGTCAACAACATCCAAATGAAACAGTCGTGAGTAATTTTTAGTATGGAGTGAGCGTGAAGGCAAGGCCGCTTTCATTGAACTCAAACAGCTCCTCTCCTCCTCATGCTCACTCCACACTGCAGATTACTCACGGCATTGTTAACACACACAACATGTTGCAGCAATAGGGAAAGCAGTGCAAAAAACAGCGCACATAACGATGAATAATCCAACAGTAGTACATACATCTCATGGAGTGGCTGCTTTCCTTAACTCCGCAGCATTCACATTTTCATCAAAAAGAACTGAAGCCTCAAGAGCGTTGATCTTGCAACCCCACGTCACGTTTTCAGCAGAAGGCGTAAACATGGCGGCAGAAATTAAAACAACTCAAGACCATTATTGCGTAGATATTACCTCCAAAGACATGACAATCAGTGAAAACACGGTTAGTTCCCCCATAAAAAACCCAGACATGACGCTTTTCTGTGACGGGAGCAGCTATAGACCAGACGATGGCCAATTAATTGCGAGCTATGCAGTCGTAGAAGAAAAAAATGGCTCATGGTCACTTTCTATAAATACTCAAAATTTTCAAATTTTTGACTCTGAGCAGACTGAAATGTAACTATTTGTCCTAACTTAATGGAGGGTAGCTGCTGCAGGGAGAAGGAGGGGGGTGTTTATAAAATCAGTACCAAAAGGCAGCAGGTCCAAGGAGGAGGTAATATCTACGCAACAATGGTTTTGAATTGTTTTCATTTCTGCCGCCATGTTTACGAGAGGACCCTGAAGGTAGTTAGAAATGACCTACAAATATCAGCCTGCTAGGTCAGCCAGAATTCCTATCTCTACGCAGAGACCACGTATCAGAAATAGGGCACTAAGAAGATGCAACCTCTGGGACTGCATGTGTGAGCTACTGGTGCTCCTCTTAATCATTACCTTTCCTTTCATTTGGTGGAACCTGCAGAAAAAAGAGATCCCTCATGTCAATTTGACAAGGCGCCCTAGGCAGATAGGTGGGCCGGTTGCAAGCAGACACCTTTTTCTGGGGTTAAACCAAAAGAGAAAGGAAGTTTCGATCACATTCTACTCAGGTCATACACAATCAGTTACCTTTGATTTCTGTGCATCTGCACGCTGTACAGGCAGAAACAGCTCTTACTCCTACGATGAAAAATATCTTCGCATAAATTTAGTCTAAACAGGTTATGGGAGCAAGTGTGAAGAGTGGAAATGGGTGGGCTGGAACACCTCTCCACATGATTGGGGTTACAAACCGTGGGAAGCTCAAAAACGCAAAAGCAAAGGAAGAGACTTGTTACAACGATTGAGTATAAATAAGGGACCAGTTACTGACAGTCCTCCCACACCCGTAATATTGACACTAAAAGACTTAGGGGACTCAGGCAAATATATCATGGGAAGTTACTCTTCAGGTACTGACCCCCTGGTGGTGGTACACATCTGCGTTGTGCTAAATACCACTAACACCCCGACAGCGGCCCCTGCAACCAGTGAAAACCAGAGTGTACCACGAGACACAGTCACCTACCTGACAAATTTAACTGCATCAGACATCATAGTGCTAGAGACAGGCTTTGGAGAGGCAAATCTCTGGCTCAAGTGGGCCTATTATACTGCCGCCTTGCATAACATGTCCAATTGTTTCCTATGTTCCACTGCCAGGCCCACCCTACGCACCCAAGGGGTTAAGATTGACTCAGTTGTCTCAGTCACTTGTGTAATACAAATGCACCATCAGTCCCATTCTACCTCAGAATGTCAGAATTTCACTAAACAATTCCCTGTAACTAAACCAACCACAAATTTTGAACAATATTTTGACCTAGGTCGAGGCCCTACCTACATAGATGCTATAGGAGTACCCAGAGGAGTCCCAGATGAACACAAATATGGCTGATCAAATTGCTGCAGGCTTTGAATCTCTCGTACCATGGGTGACAGTCAATAAAAATGTAGACAGACTAAATTATGCCCACTATAATCTTCAGAACCTGACAAATCTCACTAGAGACGCTATAGGTGGCTTGTCTGAACAGCTGGCAGCAACCTCCCTGATGACCCTCCAAAACAGAATGGCCCTAGATATGCTTTTAGCTGAAAAAGGGGGTGTCTTGCAATGTTTGGTTCTTCTTGTTGCACGTTCATCCCCAACAATACTGCACCGGATGGTTCAGTCAGCAAAGCTCTCTTTGGTCTGCGCTCATTGGCAACAAAATTAGCTGAGAACTCTGGCGTCAACAATCCCTTACAGAATTGGCTGGAGTCCCTCTTCGGAAGGTGGAAGGGAATAATTACATCTATTTTTATCTCCCTGTCAACAGTCATAGCCATTTTGGCATTTTGCGGGTGTTGCTGTATCCCCTGTGCTCGCACGCTCGCCGAAAGATGCATCACTTCCACCCTGCAGAAGCAAACCCTGCAGCACCAGATGGCTTTACTCGCCTCTGAGACCTTTCCTCTTACAGATGGTGACCACCAAGATGGCACTCCTGATGAGGACCACGTATACGTCATACTGGATTTCTAAAAGACATTTTTGCATTCCCCATTGTTTACTACATTTCCACTGCCATGTGCATGATTAACGAAGTTGTCAGCTCTTGCTTGTTGCTTGCTCTGCTGCACCACAGGCTCTTGCATACATATAGGTTTGCATAACAGAGTTATGAAAAAAAGGGGAATTGTAAATATCTGGCAAGCTAAGGTTAAGAACAAATATGCATATTTGCTTACACCCGCATATTCTGATTGTGCTCATGCCAGACCTTGTTGCACAAGCAGAGAAAGTATGCAGCACAAACAAGAGGAAGTTAAACCATATGCTTACACCCACGCAACAGAGCGTGACCCCATCTGCACCGGAAGAATGTGGAAGTCGTGAGGTCTCCGCCCCAAGAAGATAAATGTAACACGCACACAAAGCTCGGGGTTCTTCTCTACTCTGCCCTGCGTGGTTTGAAGGAGGTATAAATCTCAGCTCAGAAGTCTTTTGCTTTACATGTGATCGGATTAAAATTTGGGTCGATGAAGAAGTCATAGCTTTTAGCAATTGTTAGCAAAGTATACTGTGGACGAGGTTAATGCACTGTGGATGGCATGCGCACATGTACGTGACTTTACTGCTGTGACAGTTATAGTCACTAAACACATTGAATTAGTGTTGGCTAAAAGCAATAGCATTACACATTTACCAAACTTGACTCCAGTATGTACAGAACGCAGCAGCTAGGCTTTCAACCAGAGCTAAGAAATATCATATTACAACTGTGTTAGCATTTTTACATTGGCTCCAAGTTTGTATTAGAATTCATTTTAAGATCTCATTAATAATATTTAAGGCTCTGAAAGGCCTGACTCAAGATTATATTTTGCAACTTTTAATTTGTTGTGAACAACATAGAGTTTGAGATCCTTGGGCAGAATTCCTCTTCTAGTGTCCAGGCTGAAAACTAAATGAAACAAAGCATTTGCAATTAGGGAACTACGTCTCTGGAACAACTTGGCAGATCCAAACTTTAACTGAGCTGTTTGTTTGTTTAAGATGCTTCATTGCTATGATGGATGTGAATTTAATTTTAGTTTTATCTGCATCTTTCATCCTTGTGTTTTATAATGTGTTTCAATGTTTTTCAGTATTTTGACTGTGTCTTATTATAAAGCACATTGTAACTGTGTTTGGAAAGGTGTTATTTAAATAAAGTTTATTTTTATCGTTAATCATTATTAATTGAGTTCTCAAGTGTAGCATGGGGGTCTGATCTCATCTGGCACACACAAAGATGTCGTTTAACCATATTTCACAATGACAAATGTGGAACTGAATGGGAAGAATAAACAGACAACTGATGAAAACTACTCTGGGTGTCCTTGTCCCTTCTATGAAGGAATCTTCCTCAATTCTCTTTGATTCATCGAGCTGCTACTTACACCTGTTCACCTTCAGAGGCCTCATTGTTTCAGCTCAATGGGCTCTTAATTTACATCTGCGAGTGATGTTTTGTTGACTGTTCCTATACACTGCCTGGCTCGCCAATCCACCACAGCACCAGAAAGCCAAAAGAGAGGAGAGCAGTCCCTAGTAGGTCTCCCAGCGCTGTAAGGTAGGGTATGGAATAACTGTCGGGGTCTTTACCCCTCCGCCATAGACAGTGGACCATACAGTCGGCTAGACACAGCAGGGAGAAGACCTAAGAGACAGACAAGATGGATACAGTAAAACACTGATGAGGTGTGCAGAGGAAAATCGTGTTTTCACAATCAAAGTCTGGGAGCATATGGCACAAACTAAGCTTTTGAAGCATGATGGTTCAAGGACAGCGTGACCCAGGTGGAAAGTGGCCGATAAGGACAACTGCAGAGTTTTCCCAAGAATATGTTCTCAGTGAGTTTCAGAGGACTAAAGTAAATAAGGAGAGATAAGTAAAGATAAGAAATTACGAAATACTGTTAAAAATTAAAAGTGGGAGATATACAAGGGAGTATGAACATCTGGTTCTAAGCAAAGATAAGAAGGTTTATAAGTGTAACTCCCTGGTAGACACCAATGGAGTTGTGATAGTGTGTGTGCCTGTACTGCAGTAACTCTCTAGAGTGCCAGTTTGCACCGGAGAACAAATGTGGTGAAATGTGAATCTTTTTGGCCCAGATGAAGAGTTTTCCTGCAAAATGGCTGCATGTCTGACTCACCTGAAGCAGGGATGCAGACAGGAATATGACAATCAAGAGCGCGCTTGGCAAAGTCTGCCCCCCCTTCATCAAGTGAAGAACATATAAAAAGATGAGCTGGCCAGGGATAACCAAAAGTAGCAGAACCTGAGCCGATCGATGGTTTGCTCCTGCCAGAATAAGAATAAATATCAAATTCTGAGTGTGTGTTGGAAAACACGCTGCTGTTATTTAAATCTGCTGATCTGTACCTGAACCAAAGAAAATGCAACAAGGGCTGTAGCACCTCTTACGGTCCTCAGGAACAACTCCAGCTGAGTAATTCAAATGCAGACTGGTAGATATACGACTACACTGAATGGAGACGAGGTTTCCTCCAACACCTAGACAGGAAAGAAACAGGTGCGACAGGGTCAGCAGTAAGGTCATTACATGTTATGTGTGATTTAGGTTTCTATTTGATGTGTGGCAAAGCATGCCAGTATGAAAAAAAAAAAAAAACCCTCCGCCACCGGTATTGTTGTACAAAGTACCCCAAAGTCATACTTGAATAAAATAAAGATATAATGTTGAAAAATGACTTTGGTAAAATTGACGTGCGCCCATAGGAAAGTTAAGGTGTCTAATTTAAAATGTATTTCTGATCTTAAATGTAAATTTATGATAACAAGAAGTTTTATTGTCGTTGCACTGCGAGATACAATGAAACATTGTTTAGCAGCAATCTGTTGTAGCAGCTGTTGTCAAATATAAAGGATAAGGATGAAAAATAATAAATAATCTGTAAAAAAAAAAAAAAGATCAGCATATGTACAATGTGTCAGTTGCAGTGTTGCGTGGCGAGGTGCAGGTAAAATACGGTGCATACTTTAAGAAAAAATGTGCAAGAAGAGCAGTTATTGCAGTGGCCCCATTACTGCACATGGCAGTGTTCATGGTGCTTGTCTTTTTACAGCCATGAGGAAGAAGGAGTGTTTGAGTTTGAGTCTAATAAATGTATTAAGTACCAAAAGTACAAAATAAAAATAAATTGACATATATTTACATTTGGGATGCATTATATATTGGCAGGCATATCATATCCAATAATATTATTTCAGTATAGCTGCTATTGCACATGTCTTTTTCAGAAGCTTTTGGTGATGCACCAAATGGAAATGCCACCCGCCAAAATAAATGAGAAGAAGAAGAAGATGCTAAGGGTCCCATCCCATCCTAGGAAAATGGTTGTATTGTAATGTTTTTTTAACTTTTCTAAAGCACAGTTTAATGACAACACTATCCTCTGCATCCTCAGTGGCAGACGAGAAAATGAGGAAATGGCAAGTACTTTATTTGTCAGGACTTGCTAGTGTCAAGTGTCTGTCTGTTAGGGTCATCCGGTGTTTCCTGTTTTAGTTTGAAGTTCTGTCTGTGTCTTACTTCCCATGTCCTGTCAAGTCTTGTCCCTCAGGTGTGTCTGATTATTCCCTCTCCCTAATGCATCCCACCTGTATCCGATTGTCTACCTCTCCCTTGTGTATTTAACCCCCGTGTTCCCTTCCTCCTGTGCCAGATTGTCTTATTTCCTCGTGAGCAGTCCAGCAGTTTTCCCCTTGTGAGTTCTTTGTGTTTTGATCCCGTTTCTTTTTTAGATTACCGAGTTTGCCTGATCCTTACCTGTAACTTTGCCTAAATTGAATTCCTGCTTTTGAACATCATAAATAAAACGACTATCGAATTAGAACGCTCCCTGTGGACTCTGCATCTTTGGATACTCCAGACCTGGTTCGTGGCAGAACAATCTGGCCAAGATATGGATCCAGCAGAGTTTGACCCAGTTCGCGCAGCCCTGAAGGCACAAGGCGAACGTCTTCATAGACATGAAAAACAGCTCGATTATGTCCGGCAGGAATTGTTTGAGGCCACGAAGCGCAACAAGTCGGCGTGCGCGACCTTGTCCGCTCAATTAAAGTTTTTCGTTGGTCAATTGCCGGCGTTTCCCGAGGGAGCAGAAGCGGCAGCTGAATCTCCTGTCTATCCCGTAAGCTCACACTCCATCTGTCCAGCCCAGAACGCTTTTCTGGAGACTCTGGAGATTGTTGTTCATTTATTTCACAGTGCGAACTGCACTTTGAATTCAATGCCCCCGCTTTTCTTTCAGACCAAGCTAAAGTAGCCTTCATGATTTCTTACTTATCTGGCCGAGCCAGGTCATGGGCTACGGCTGAGTGGTCCCGCAAAACGGCCATATGCAATTCATTGTCCGAATTCCTGAAGGCGTTTATTCAGACCTTTCAGTCCACGTCCCCGGGTAGAGAAGCAGCTAGATTACTGGTCTTGTTAAGGCAAGGCAAACGTTCGGTAACGGATTACGCGATCGAGTTCCGCACCATCGCGGTGGACAGCGGCTGGAACCAACCGGCGTTCCTGAATGGTTTATCAGAGACCCTGAAGGAACCATTTGGCTACGTTGGACTTGCCGGCGGACCTGGAGGCCATGATCCACTTGGCCTCGAAGATAGATGAAAGACTCACGGAACGCCAGAGACTCCGAGCACAGCAAGAGCCGGTCCGATTTACTCCTGCCCCCCTGTTACGGGGACATCTCCCCTCTCCCCAGCCGCAAGTCGTCTCTCCGAACCGATGAAATGGAATATACAAATGAGCACTGTTTTCTGGACAGAAAATCTCCCCAGGAGGGGATTTCTGAGGCAGAAAATTTCGAGAGGAAGAGGCAGAAAAAGTCAGAGAAAGAAGTAGAAAAATGTGATCTCCACGAAAGCCCATTTTCCGTAATGGGCCGGGTTGTACCCCATGGTCAAGTTGGGATGGACCAACAGAAACTCAAGGCCATAATTGATTGGCCAACTCAATTCTCGCAGGGGGATGTGCAGCGCCCCTGGTCGGACGTCTCTTGGGACATTGTTTCTGGTGGATCCTCGGAGGAGGAGACAGAGCCAGATGAAAGCATCCCATCAGCAACGTCTGTGGTCCGTTGCTCTCGCCGGAGACATTCCAGAGCCAGGTCGACTCCCACCAAGTCATCGGCCACCGACAGGAGGGCGGCAGATAAGAGGGCACGGGCTGAGCCTGTCAACCGTCCTGGTCGGAAGGGTTGCTTCCCTACCCAAGAATTGCCCTTACACACCGATCACGTAAATCATCCCCGAGATTAATAGACCCTGTTCCTGTGTCAAAAGTAACTAATCCATCCGTTGTGAGACTCAAACTCCCTAGGTCCCCACGAGTCCACTCCTCGTTCCATGTGAGCAAGAAGACATCAGCTAAAGAAAGCGCCCTCGTCCCAGCCTCCAAACCACCTTCTCCTCCCCGCATCATCGACGGTGAACCAGTCTACAAGGGTCGACGCCTACTGGCAGACAGACGGAAGGGACAAGGAACGCAATACTTGGTGGACTGGGAGGACTACGAGCCCGAAGAGCACTCCTGGGTTCCGCCCAAGGACTTCATGGACCCCCAGCTCATAAGAGACTTCTTGAAAACCCACCCTCCAAATTCTAGGTTGCCAGGTGTCGGCCATGGGGGGGGGTACTGTCAGGACCTGCTAGTGTCAAGTGTCTGTCTGTTAGGGTCATCCGGTGTTTCCTGTTTTACTTTAAAGTTCTGTCTGTGTCTTACTTCCCATGTCCTGTCAAGTGTTGTCCCTCAGGTGTGTCTGATTATTCCCTCTCCCTAATGTGTCCCACCTGTGTCCAATTGTCTACCTCTCCCTCGTGTATTTAACCCCCGTGTTCCCTTCCTCCTTGGCCAGATTGTCTTACCTGACCTTATTTTCCCTGTGAGCAGTCCAGCGTTTTTCCCTCATGAGTTCTTTGTGTTTTGATCCCGTTTGTTACTAGATTACCAAGTTTGCCTGATCCTTACCTGTACCTTCGCTTAAATTGAATTCCTGGTTTTGACCATTATAAGTAAAACGACTATCGAATTAGAACGCTCCCTGTGGACTCCGCATCTTTGGATACTCCAGACCTGGTTCGTGACAGAACAATCTGGCCAAGATATGGATCCAGCAGAGTTTGACCCAGTTCGTGCAGCCCTGAAGGCACAAGGCGAACGCCTTCATAGACATGAAAAACATTTTTGGATCCACCAGACCTGGTTCGTGACATTATTAGCAATAAGTTAGGGCATGCGTTGCAAACTGTTAGTAGCTGAAAACTCTAGTAACATTAACTGCTATAAAGGTGTTTACATGTCTCAAATGGTGTGACACAGATCAGAAAACTCCACATATCTTAATCCCAATATGGCCTTATTCCAATTAAGGTGATCAGAAACTGCTGTTTGAATGGAAATTTTGAATGGACTTTTCACCCTGTCCGTGTTTACATATGTGTCGGTGTTTGTAAAAGTTTATACATATATTGACATTGGTTATCAGCCATAAGAGCAATTTTAAAATCACTATCAAGCCAATTTTTTTTTAAATAGGTCAACTCCTAATTTGCATGTAAGCATTATATTGTACACTGTCAAATATGGCCCCACCTGAATTATTTTCAAGAGGGGGACAGGAGGAATACACCTTACCAGTGTAATGGAAATTCCAATTTGTGTACTTCTGATGCTAGATGAACTATCGCTCACTGACCTTTTATCTGGTAATTGTGCACAGCATTTATAGGAACTTCTGCTGATATTTAAGGTGAAAGAGTTGCAAGACCTTAATGAAATTCCCTTCTCCCCTGAGGATAAATAATCTGTGCATTCCAGTATTTGTTGCTCATCATGCTGCAGACTGCTTGTCACTGTGTGAGTGTGAACCTTCTTTACAAAAGACATTATGAATCTTTATTTGGGATCTCACCAACAACATTTCCATGACACCATCTGACTGTGGACATATTAGAAAAACAACAAAAAAGCCTCAAACTCTGAGACCCTGAGACGTGATTTTTTTCAGACCTCTATCTTTGCAAAAAGCAGCCCATAAATGCACTTTCAGTATAGGACAACTTACCATTTATGACTGGAGCATAGACTATGATTCCGGCCAGGTTTGGATCTGATACAGTCTTGTCCAGAATAAGGCCTCCAATACTAAAAGGATAACAACCAAAAATCAGTTTTTAAAAGCGTTCAAATTCCAGTGGCAGTAAAACATGACAACAGAATCAAC
>KV751367.1:3949341-3974207 GCA_001698575.1 Mola mola | reverse complement strand
TGCTGGCAGTTTTTTTGACAGTTGGCAACATAAAATAGGAAGCTAATTACTGGTCATCCCAACAGAAACTAAGATAAAGGTTAATTAGCGCATAGGTTGGTTTTTTTTTTTATTCAAGTCTATTCGACACTTTAAAAAAAAAAGCTTTAAAAGAGCGTAAGAATGGGGCTAATGTAACAGCATTATTGTGCATCTTGATGAAGATGCACCACCCATTTCTCAATAAACCCTTAATAAAAATGTTCCTAAGTGGCCCGGATTTAAAATCTTGAAAGTTAATCAGGACTGCCAGATCAAATAATTAATTCTCAATTAAAATAATGTAATTGAGAATTAAAAAGCCATCCTCCCTGTGCATATCACACTTCTTCACTAATGTCTTACCAATGTCTTGAGGTCGACAGGGTGACGAAGCCCAAGGAGATGCAAATTTTGGGTACAAGTTTCTGACAAGGAAGAAAAGCTGTGGTAAACTCTGGCCATGACAAACTTCAAAACATAACATTTGCTAGATACATTTTACATCAAACAAAAGTGACAGTGCAAGCTAACAAAACAAGAACAATGCAAACCAGTTCAATTGTATTAAAAAAAAAACACAACAGGAAGGAAACTTTCCCAGTGGAGTCTCTTTTCAGATAATAAAAACTCACTGTATATCTGAGGACAATTCAAATCATGACCCTGACCCTAAACTGGGCTGAAAACGAAAAAAAAAAACCCAAAACATCTGGCTAAGAGGGAGTCCTGCGGTGTCACAAAACAATTTGTTTGTTGTCAAAAAGTGATTGTATATTGTGAAAATGTAATTCCCAATATCAGATTTGCATCTCCTGCATATTTCTTAGGGATGCAAGATCATGCCAATAAATTATCCGCTCGACAATGGCAAAATTTATATCATTAGCAATTTGCTAGTAATTAAAATTAAAGTTGATAAACAGAGCTGATTGTATTGAAGCTAGTGGTGTCAAACTGCTGGACGTGACGTTAAACTCGATACTTGGAACAATAGTGTGGCTAGGGGCAGAGTTTCTTTGTTGCCTATTTTAAAAAAATCTATCTTTGATATATTCTATATTCATTACATCGTCAATATACCTTTTTTGTCTGCAAAATTAACTAATCATATATTTTTTAAAATTTTACCAACCATGTACCTACTGGCTCGTGATAGCCTGTAACTAACTGAATTTGGGGTGGACCAGCTGTCTTACTCTGGTGAGTTTAAGTTGAGTCCAAGTGTCGTGAGGTCACTTCCTAGCGCCAGATGGACCATCCCCGGATCAGTCTCTGCCGCACGGATAAACGTCAGCAGGCCAATCATGCCGAACTGATCTGTCACCATTCCTGAGGGAATGTTCGTCACCCGACCTGCAGAAGGATCATCCAGAGTGATCTTCAGTTAATGCTTCCTGTTAATAAACTACCTTCACTTCTACACCACACTCTGCACCCATTAAAGAGCAAACAAAGCTATTTCTTTTCTAACAATTAATAACCACAGAAATGCTAATGGAAAGAAGATGATGGTCTATATCAAACTCAGCAGACTTATTTAGCTTCCTTTCTGTACACTATGTATTAATAATCAAAAACCAAATGCAGGATGGAGAGCCCAAATGCCTCACCCATGTTGTTCCATTAAGAAGGGATGTCTCAGTGGAATTGGAGTGATACGATTGGTAGAGAGCTCTCACCATCAGGTAACACCTGGATCCCTTTCTTCTGGTTGTTGTTCTGTGCTGAGGCAGTCTTGTCTCCAGGGAACTTGGGCCCATCTGCACTGGATGTGCTCTTGCTTGTGGAGTTCAAGTTCTACAGACGAACAAAGAAAAACAGTTTTCAGCATTCACTTTGATGTGGATTCTTGATACGCAAACACAAAAAAACCAAGAAAAAGAAAAAAGAAAAAAAAACACGATACCCCGCCAGGGTGACTTATGCTGCCAGGTCATCAGTGACTATCACACTTACAGTTTTGCTTTCGTCGTTGTTCAACGTGGTGTCCTTATAGTTTGGCCCAGGCAGTGCAGGGAAGTCCTCGTTATGGATGGAGAAATCCTGTGTCTGTTCAGTTGATGGCTTTGTCACCATGCCAACTTGATGAAGATAATAGACAAAGTGGTGTATAGCATACAATTCAACATAATATAATCATCAGTAAATCACATTCATGTTCCAGCAGATGTGCACTAAAACAAAGCCTTGTATTTGATGATGATATTTTTGTCTCTCAAAAGGAACGGAACATCGATACTTGTGAAAAATAAGACATTTGGTACAGACTAATGGCCTACCATAAGGAGCTCGCCCAGCCAGTGGGTTAAGCACTGGTGTTGGGTTTCCAGGCCCTTCTCTCCGACTCCTGTCTGCTAATGCAGGGAAGTCTGACAAATCCAGTCCTGTTACATTTTCACTCCCATCTGCAGCAACGACAAGGTTAGAAGCTGGTAACATGTAATAGCACCTTTGACTGAATACAACTGTGTAATAATGTGGCAATTATCGACTTGATAATTTTACTCCCCTGCAAATTAATTATAAAAAAGGCCTCCCTCAGTAAAAACACTACTACTTTCCTGTGTCTGTTTCTGCAAATACAAACTGATCCAATAGTGATACCTTTACAAGTCATTTCACTTCTATAGATTTTCAGTTTAAACTAAATGTCCAGCTTCGAGAAGAGACAGGCGTCTCTTGTCATGATGACTGCTCAGGATATGCTATTCCTAATAAAAATATAACAAACTAAATTTTTATTGAATTCCTAAAATATTTTGCAGCTCAGTGTACCTATAAAATGTAATTGCCACTGTTTTTTCCCCATTAGTGTTTTGTTTGTTGAAATTGCAGCCCATTGATTTGAATTCCAGGAGTTATGTCGACATAAAAGCCCAAAATAATAACCACCTGAGTCAAACACACTAACCTGTGCCATTGAAGATGTTGCTTGATAATGAGTTATTCATCCCAAAAGCCTGATTGCGGTTCATACCAAATCCTGACATGCTGCAGAGATAAAACAAAACTAAAACTTAAGATAAAACTAAACATTACCTTTGTTTAATTAGAAAAATTGCATTTCCTGGCGAATGCATGAGGATGCCGCCATAAAACTGCTGAAAGCGTTTGCTGAATTGCAGAAATGTGAATAAAAATGTAATAGACGGAGCGGGAGACATTATGTTTTTAATGTCTTTTATGTTACATAAAAGACAACCCATCATCAAAGAAATACACAGATCACGGCAGCACCATGAAAGACAATAATCTGGGGAAAAGGGAAGAACCTCTATAACGTAAATACCAGATAGCGCTTCATATGAGTATAAAAGGCAGAGGATCCATAAATATAAGTGAATGTGTCATTAAAGAGCTTTGATAATTGAATGGTTTCAATAAGAATAAAATGTTGAATGAGCAGCACGCCAAATAATGTACATAAGAAGACGACCATGAAAAATTGTATTTCCTGGCAAAAATGTGTTTAAATTAGAGTCCGTTTGATATGACGGGTTGGTCGATATTATCGGCCGATATTGGCCTATCACAAATATATTGTGATTGGCTTATATGCTACCAATGTCAGTCAATACCAAAACATATGATTTTAAAAAACACATCACAGGAACAGATGAGGTGATTTATATTAAATTTCCAGTGAATGTTACCGTTTCAGTGCACTGCCCCATCATTAAGTCATTAAAAGTTTCATTGTTAGTCCGTAAAATATTCTGCCTCTGTTGAATATGTATGTCACAAATATTTTTTAACCTCATTTGAGGGATCATTGTGAAGAAATTGGACCTGTATCGGCCAATTTCAGATAGCACAACTTTTTTATTTACTGTGGATGCTGCTGCTGGATGCTGCAGGCTAAATAAAAACACTTTGACAACAGTACTTGTAGAGTACATACAGAACTGGCAGACTGGCAGAATGATGTATCACAACAGTGAACATTTGTGACTTATGCAGAATCCACCTACCTGTTTATAGTGAAGGGCTGGCGTGCTGGTTGCTGTTTGGGCATGCAGATGATACTAGGCGAGCTTCGGTTGGGGCTGCCCAGCCCCGAGCTGCCCATACTATTGGTCCTGCCACTCATCCCGATGCCCTGACCGACCTGAGAGTGATTCAACATGTTCCTCGAGTTCATTGGCAATGTCCCCCTGTTAAAACAATGTGAGGTCCAATTTAGTTCAATTTTTTTCCTCATGTCTACTGGCATTTCCTGTAAAAAAAACCCACACAAAACACACAAGTGTGAATGCAAACTGAGCACGCTGATTCCATACCTGCTCGGTGATGGAGGTGTATGGAGGGACATGGCGGGGACTCCTGTTGTGGGGGCGATATGACTTGGAAGCTGTGTGCCTTGTGTTAGATTTCGGTTTATTGGCGTATTGTTCCCCATGCCCCTTACCGAGAAGCCAAGTGCACCTGCAGAAAGTCACGTCATGGTAGAAAAACAGGGAGCTTTCATATCTAGTCAAGATTCTCACATAAGTACCTCACACACTCAACGGCACTTGTTCTCGCATAAAGTAAGAACTAAAACTCTTTGTACCCCAACTATCCTACATATAAAAAAAAACAAAAAAAAAACTTATGAGTGACTATAGAGAACTACTTACTTTGTGGACCATACAAACTTGCACCAAGCTGAGACAGCTGACCTGACGATGACGGTGAGGGAGAAGACAGCATCTGAAGACAAACATTGGAGAACAGAACGGAGTGTGATGACGAGAAAACACCTCTCCCCTGGCTGACGTGCGGATGTGCGCAGGAAACTCACGTCTTTGTCTGGCCGATGTGGGAACATCGACGGCTGGTTGTAGTACATGCTGTCATCGGTGAAGTCGTTATCGACTACCTCAACGAACTCTACAAATTTCTTTCTAGCACCAAACATGCCTTTTGTCACCTGAAGAGAGAACAGAGCGGCTGTTAAAAACGTGCAAAAGTTTGAACTGAACCAACACACTTTTACCATAATCGACCGCGTTACATTCTACATCAGCTTTTCTTTCACATGTTTGGGGGAAAATGGATTGATTAAAAAAAAAACAAAAAACGTTGTGAGCAGTTATTTACACGCATGTGATGATGCAGAACCTCCATAGCAAAAAGAGCAAAGCGTTCTTCTCAAAGTGATGTATGAAATAAATGGCTGACAGCAGAAGATTCGTTAACTGCTGGTATTGTCCCCGTTGAACTGGTATTAGCGTCGCTTAAGCCCCGGACAGTTATCTAACTTGACACCGCTAAGAAAATCCACAACAGCATCGCTAACATGCTAGTTAGCCAACATTGTTACGGCTAGCGTTAGCAGGCTAGGTCAAGCGCTCGCAATCAGCCTGTTAGCTTTGCTAGCATAACGTCAGTTTGCGAGCGGGCTACCCCTCACAGGGAGCTACAGCATACTAAACCTTACAACCCCTAAACACCCTAACTTAGCCACAAAGCAGCGGCCACTATAAAGCAGTAATTCTGGCCCGTTCTGCCTCCACACAGCCACTATCAGCTGTCCCGTTTGTACGCTCCGTTGGCAGCCAGCAGCTGCCGGACCAACAGCGGCAATCTGACGGAGCTAAGGGTTAAAGACTCGCTCCGTTTTGAATTGAAGACAACCTACGAGATGACTAGCTGCCACCAACGGTTTAAAACTGCAGCGAACCCAATAAACAAGATGGGGAAAAAATCAGTTACATATCCTCACCGCATCAATTTCCCTTCTCTTCGTTCTCAAAGATGGCTGTGTGTATTCTGAATCGAGAAGACGGATAGCCTTTACCCTCTGACCCTGCACCCGGCAGACTACTTCCGTACACAAACCTGCCTGCAACCCGAGCGCCTCACTCGTCCGTCCAGCTGGGTGCTCGCCAGGCACCACAGCAACAATCAAAAGCGCTTGAAAAAAGTATATTTTTGTAGTAATAAATTAGGGCAGCGGAGTAAAGCCTCTGCCTCCCTCCTTCCTCCCATCATAAATGATCTTCCAGGGTGAAACTGCTGTGCTGTGCTGTCCAGAACAGCAGTCACTTCACACTTTGCACACAATTCTAACACAGTCTTCAGATGTGACAGACGTTAGTGTATTTTTGCTGGTTTCTCTGTGCCTTCAGATGAGTGTGAGGATAATAAAGCAGAAGTTCATGTCTAATGAAACTTGCAAAGGAAACTCCCTGCGGACTCAAGGGCCCACTAAAGCTCCTTGTTCACTCTGTACCAACTGAAAGCTACATTCAACTAAAACTTTGCTTTTTGTTCAGTCAGTCAGTCAGTCAGTCTCTGACACTTATTTCAACTGCATAGAAGACTTAAGTGCCTGCTGAGAGGGTTTTCCACCCTTTTCCAAACCTTACCTCATTGTGCCATTGCTTCCAGAAACAGGTGTGACATCATGCCATTGCTGTTTGTGCAGACAGAAAAAAAACCCCAAAAAAATTTAGATTTTTAAATCCTCCCATTAAAAAAACAACCCACATTTCCTGCGTGATTTGGTTTTTTTTCCCCCACCTTAATTTGCTAATACGCCTTGTCAAACACTAAATAAACATGACGAGCTAAATTTTGTGGTCTTGTATCAAAATGTACTTGTGTGATTTTCCTTCTGTTTTCTGCTTAAATACTGTATGTGCCTACATGTATTCCCGGTTAATAAAACAGCCCAGCAAATCTGGATTCACATAGTTTCTCAGCACCCAGCAGGGAAAGTAGGTATTCACAGGAATCTGAGAGCTCATTTTTGGCTTTGAACTACCTATTTTGGATTTCTCAAGAAATATAACACATGTATAGATACATCAAGATGTAAATATTTGAAGTGAGTTGCTCCAGTAATCACCTAATAGTGGAAAAATCGTTTCCCTGAAGCCAATTGAGCGTGGCAGTGAAATGGCCGTTTCTGCGTTTTGTGCCCGTGTTGTGCTGTTGCCTGTGTGAGGCCCCGGAGCCGCGAGTGGATAAGGACAAGGGCAAGTGCTAAAAACAATCTGTCAGTGAGTGAAAACAGACAAGCGCCAACGTTATGATAAGTGAAATGAAATTCCTTCCCGGATTTATCTAGTTGGAAAATATCCGCTAATGAAGGTACGCACGATAACATGTTCATATCACAAGTCGGGCAGGTAGAGATGACAACCACTTCTTGCTGTTTAGGAGTAAAACTTCCACCAAGAGATAAACAGGAAGTGGCACGCCCCTTGTGAACGCACATGTCTAAATATGAGTACCTAGGATTTTAGAGCAGTTAAGGCTCAATAGGTCTTGACTCCACGCTGACAACACAGTTGATGTCAGCGTAGCAATCAGAATTTGTCACTGACATAACCCAGCTGGACGGAGCCATATGACCTCGACCACACTGGAGTTCACCTCTGAGTCTTCCTGTAACTTCACCTCAAAACGATTCAAAACAGTGAGGATACGCTACAATCCACGACTACTCCCTCTGCTCTGACTGCAAACGCTGACAGATTTGGTGGGATTATTCCACCCGTTTGGTACAGAACCGGAACTGCGATTAAGACAGAACGTGGATGACCTCTGATGCTTTTCCATCACAAATCACCTCTTGCACTTATCCACGCCACCCTAGCCCTTCCTGCGCCTCTCTCTCCCACCTCTATCATCTCGGGGAGGTGGAAGGGGGGGGTCATGAGGCACGAAGCGGAAGGAGGGGAGAGCAGCTACTGGTTGATGTCACCATGAAAGTCAGGGAAAAGCTCAGAGGCACAGAGAGACAGTGAGAGGACTGCACTGGGGAATATCTGCCCAGAGAATACTGTACATTTTCAGCTCATTAAGAGAGAGACAAACGAAAGGCTTACTGTAGAAGATGCACGTAGAGCAGCATAAACACCAGGGCAAGTACGTATTTTCCAGTTCTAATTCTGATCGTTTTAATTCCAAT
This sequence comes from Mola mola, assembly GCA_001698575.1. Classification (NCBI taxonomy): domain Eukaryota; kingdom Metazoa; phylum Chordata; class Actinopteri; order Tetraodontiformes; family Molidae; genus Mola; species Mola mola. The sequence continues at coordinate 3,966,283 of KV751367.1, read as the reverse complement.
TGCTTTCTGTGTTGTTGATGGTTGTTTTCATTATTTCTTGCGTATGAAATACTGTGATTCAGCATAATGATTTTGTAATTGCTACTTCAGGCACCTTTATATGCTGTAGAATGTAACGCGGTGTACAAACTTTCTTTTCACATATTCAGAAGATCAATAACTTCAGAGGGGCGGTGGAGGAACATTAATGGGATTCCATTAAATTTCCTCAAAGACACCACCAGCCTGCCTCAGTGCAACACTTGTCCGGCACTGAATTGATGTGGCGGTCCCGTGGTGTGTGTCAGGAGCTGCGAGCAGGATGGGCAACGCTGTGCGGGGTGTCATTGCCTTCATACCTTCCGAACGCTGCCAATGCTTCTTAGTGGGGGACCTGAAGGAGATGCCCCTTGATCGGACCTTGGACCTGAGCAGCCGGCAGCTGCGCTGGCTGCCGTCTGCTGCCTGTCCCTTCGGCGAGCTGGTGAAGCTCTACTTGAGCGACAACAACCTCAGCAGTTTACCAGCCGAGGTGCAGGGCCTGAAGAAGCTGCAGCTCCTGGCCCTCGACTTCAACTGCTTTGAAGAGCTCCCGGCGGCTGTTTGCAGATTGCCCCAGCTCAGCACCCTTTACCTGGGCAACAACAGGCTTTTCCGCCTACCCAGAGAAATGAGAAAGCTCAAGGAACTTAGCACTCTGTGGCTGGAGACTAATTGCTTCACAGTTTTCCCGAAGGTGCTGTGCGAACTGCCTAATCTTAAGACCCTGCACTTCGGTTATAACCAGATACAGACTTTACCAAAAGAGCTTAGCATGCTGGAAGAGCTAAGAAGTATCTGGCTTGCAGGGAACCAGCTGGCGGAGTTTCCTCCAGTGCTGCTGGAAATGCACTTATTAGCCGTCATCGATGTGGATCGAAACAGAATACGGCGCTTCCCAGGCCTGTCTCATATGCAGGGTCTGAAAGTTATCATCTACGACCACAACCCCTGCATCAATGCCCCAGCAGTGGGCGAGGGAGTCAGGAGAGTCGGGCGCTGGGCAGACAGCTCGAATGAGCAGGAAAATGACGGGTCAAAGGCAGCGAGCGAGACTACAGCAGAGGCCACGGAAACGCTCCCTGGGGAGGAGGAGGAGGAGGAGCAGAACATTTAGGAACACAGAGACCCTCAGCTGTGGTTAGGCCTCAAAGTGTAAGATGACGTTCAAGTGTAGCACTTAGTGCAGAGTGGTGTGTTAAACGTCAGCCTGGGGGCTGGTCCATATATGGTAAAGAGCTTTAATGTTATATTTAAATTGAAAATGGGTCTGAAAACAAGTTGGAAATACCTTGAAATGATTTGAAGCAAAAACAGTGACAGTAAACTGCTTTTAATCTTCATTAATGTCAAATTTTCTCTTAGTCAAGAAGCTTTTAACATTTTTTTTTTTTTTTGAAGAACATACCTTTAACCATACATTTTAAACAATTTTGTGGGATCAGAACAGTATTGGCAAGCATGTTTGTCTATTCAAAATAAGAAAAATACATTTTAGTAGTGTGTTTGGAGGACAGTAATTCGTTGATGTTTCTATTAAGTTTAACTATGCTGTCAGTTGTTGTTGCTGTTGACCCTGACATCAGCAGATGCAGAACATAACTATTAAAACCACGGGGATGAAACGGTTCTTGCTTCATAGAGCAGGAATTGAGAAAAGGAGCCAAAGAACTGTAGTTCAGCAGAATCTGAGATAATATCTGTACCTGCTGAGGCTAAATACAGTGAGGTTTTTAATACCAGTGATGGATGATTGAAGTCAATTAATGTGGTCCTTATTCAGACCAATGCATAATTCATCTGATAGACTGTGCCTGTGGCTTTGAATGGAGACGGCTAATGGGCCCTCATATCATCGCCATGGCTCTGATCGGAGACAAGTGCTGTGGAAAAATATTCTGTGCACAAGATCGTGTGTCATTTTACCATGTAATTTTGACTCCTTTCTGAGAAAATTGTATTAAAACTGGCTGCATACCAGCCGTTTTACTGGAAAGTGATTATCTCAAACCGCATGAATGTCCTCAGCTAACAACTACTTTGTTGTGAGTGAAAGTAACTCCAGAGGTACAGTGAACAGTTTCTTTTATCACTGAATTAATGTACAGTGTCTGCCAAAGATAAGCTTCTTGAAGAAGAATTAGGAAGTTATGTTACACGCCGCCTCTAGCACTCAATGGGACGTGGGAGTCTATTTAGTGCCATAGTAAACTGAAGGTCTTTTCAGTCTGATCACGGAAATCATTCTGATCCACATATACAAATAGTTTTCATGAGGGATATGAACCTTCCATGTAAGTGATGAAATCTCCTGAGCTTTGTTTTTCTTCACAAATCATGTAATTTGGCATTTTGTCTACTTGTAGTACAGAAATATGGGGGTGAATTCTTCCTGGTTTTGTTTTCCACGTGGCACTCTTGGTATTACAATAAAGGCTTACTCAAAGAGCACTGTAAATGCAAATACTGTATCAATCATGTTCTTTTCAACGTGCATTTTACAATCAGAAATCAGAAATTTTCATTTTTCAGCAAGATTTGTCCAACAAATTCTTAGTTTAATTGTTTAACCCTATAAAAATGTATTTCGCATTCTAGCATGTCAAACTATTAACAAGCTTAAGGTTCAGCTGTTGAGGAAAGAAATCTGTATTTTGTATTTCCAGCAGTCATTGTGCATATATTAAACATTGTAGACTTCATCCAACACAAGAAAACCTAATAATGGACATTACATTGAATACAGTGGATATAAAAATTCTACACACCCCTGTTAAAATGCCAGGTGTTTGTGATGGAAAAAAATGAGACCTAGATAAGGTGTCTATCAGATTGGCACATCTTGACTTGGCAATATTTGTCCACGCTTCTTTGCATTCAGGTCTGGGCCATTCCTAAACTTCAATCTTCTTTTGATGACGCCATTCTTTTGTTGATTTGGATGTATGCTTTGGATTGTGCTGAAAGATGACGGTCCTCTTCATCTTCAGCTTTCTAGCAGAAGCCTGAAGGTTTTGTTGGAACATTGACTGGTATCATCATTCCCTCCACCTTGGCTAAGGCCCCAGTTCCAGCTGCAGAAAAACAGCCCCAAAGCCCCACCAGCATGCTTCACTGTGGCTATGGTGTTCTTTCGGTGATGTGCAGTGTTGTTTTTGCGCCAAAAATACCTTTTGGAATTATGGCCAAGAAGTTAAACCTTGGTTTCATCAGACCATAACACATTTTCCCATATGCTTTTGGGAGACTTTAAATGTGGCAGCCTCCCTGACCAGTTTTCTTCTCGTCTTTTCATATATTTCGGAGGGTTGTCTAGTTCTTGGTAATGTCACTGTTGCGTCATATTTTCTCCACTTGATGATGACTGTCTTCACTGTGTTCCATGGTATACCTAATGACTTGGAAATTCTTTTGTAACCTTCTCCTGTCTGAAACCTGTTATCAGTGAGATCCCTCTGATGCTTTGGAAACTCTCTGCGGACCATGGCTTTTGCTGTACGATGCAACTAAGAAAATGTCAGGAAAAGCCTACTTGAACAGCTGAACTTTATTTGGGGTTAACCAGAGGCAATTTAAATGATGGCAGGTGGTGTGTATTGACTCCTATTTAACATGAGTTTGAATAAGATTGGTTAATTCTGAACACAGCCACATCCCCAGTTACGAGAGGCTGTGCACACTTATGCAACCACAATATTTTTTCATTTTAACTCACCCCGCCAAAAAAGATTCTAGTTTGTTTCTCAATTGAGTTGTACAGGTTACAGGTCACATTAAAGGTGGAAAAAGTTCTGAAATGATTTATCTTGGTCTCATTTTTTTACATCACAAAAACCTGGCATTTTAACAAGGGTGTGTAGACTTTTTATATAGCCACTGTAAATACTTTCTGATTTGACTCATTAATTTAGAATACAAGCAAAACATTTTAAAGAGGTGCTTTGACTGGGGAAAATGTTATAAATTCTTTATAAACTCTACCGAAACAATATTATATTCCAAAACTCTGACAAAACTCTGCTGTTAGAGATGCTTTATTAGTTGACCTGGATGTCACCTAAATGTACAGGGAAAACAAAAGAGAAAGAAGCACATCGCTTTATGTTTATTGAATGTGTTTCACGCAAAAACGACACCAGAGGCAGAAAGAAACACTCTAAATTTCAGAACTCAAAAAATATCCTACATCAACACAACTTGCACAAATCGTTTTAGAAACTTGCTTGAACCCTAAGCTTCATCTGAAATGAAGGTTAAACATGAGGAATCATTAAAACAACAATTCTTCCATTGCACTAGCACCGATCCAACATCTCTTATCCTTATTACACTGTATGGTTCATGACTTTAAATACAAGCATATTCAATGAACAGACTTAATATCTAATACATTATATTTCAGACCCATCTAAAACATCTGGTGCTCTGTTGAAAAACAAAACAAAAAACCCCCACAATAAATACCATTTTTATGATACTACAAATTACAGACAGCACATGTAGCAGAGAGTGAATACAAAGATCTGTTGGAATGAAGGTCAACTTCGTGAAAGCATATAAGCTTGAACTAAATGTGCCACAGCTGTGAAATCACATTAAACTGGGAGAGAATGTCTCTATTTGCACGATGAAGAATTGCCTTATGTCCCTTACGCTGGATCTCTCGCAAATTTTTCTTGCAAGTTGTTAAAAAACAGAGACACTTTCATAGCCCCGTCCATATTTCTCAGAAATATCACAAGGCTTATTTGTGTGTACTCTCTAAAAGCATGAGACTTCTAAAAGCCAACTTGAAGTTAGTTCCACATGCAGAATCTACCCTGATCTCAGGGAAAAGCAGATACTGCAGGTTCGCCACGATGTGACAAAGAGCCCCATGGACAGCATCTGAGAGGTGAAAATTAGGGCGTGTTTAATTTTCAATGTCATGCTAAATCACACTGTTGGACAAATCAGAGCTGGGATGTAGTATCTCCTGCTATGTGCGTCATTAAACACTCAGATGTAACAAGACTGTAGGGCGGTTGTCTAAGATGGCACGGTTCTCAATGAACAGACAACAAGCAGAAAAGAGATGAGGAGACAGAAGCGGTAGTTTGTTTGCTAAAACAACGTAGGTATTACATTCTCATGCATCTGCATTTAGGCAACATCACATTGTGGGCTTTATTGAGTCAATCAATATCAGCCAAATCAGGGTGAATATCTGCTGAGGAGCGGTGGGGAGGTGTAAAGTGGCGTGGTTCACAGGCTCATCCATGGCCCAGGTCTCTGTCGGAGTGCCGTTTCAGCCTGAGGCAGCGGGCATCCATCCAGCACGTCAGAGCTGTTTGTCTCCTCAGGGCTCACCGAGTCATGGGACCCATCCTCATTGACACTTGGCACATCAGCCACAGTAGCACCTGGGGGTACTGGGTGCTCCTTTAACAAAGACTCAGTCACTGTGTCATTTCCTTGGAAGTCTGGTGTTTCTTTCATAGGGCCAATTACTTTAGGAACACTGAGTTCTTTCTGCGAGCTCTCCTTCTCCATACGCTTGCGAACCTCCTCTTTCCTCTGCTCAATGCGGGTGTTGTCTCCCATCATAACCCTGATTCTCACTTGGTCTGGAGGCCAGAGCCCTCCCCATATGTACTGCAGGTAGCTGAACAGCACAATGACACTGAGGAAGGCAAAGTTGCTGGCCACGCCAATCACTGCAGACGTCAGGGGGAAGTTGTACAGGACATATCTTATACCAGTGAAGTAAGCGTGGATACGGAGCTGGGACGAGTAGATCTGCACTCGTTTGGAGTGGATCTCAATGATTGCACCAACAGTGGGTTGGTACGCGTTTGTCTTGTAGTCCGAGAAGAGCTCAACTTCTACAAGCTGCTTCTGTTCACTTAACCCAGTCAGGAGGAAAGGAGAGAACATCACAGTACTCAAGGTCTGCAGAAGGCTGGAGCGGAAATGCAGCATCGTAGATCGTCCCACCGACGACACCGTCTTCCCACCTTTGGTGTAAAAAGACATCTTGACCATAAACATGCCCAGCTGTTCATTGACCGGAGACTCTGGCATCTCTATCTCCAAAGATATCCGATAAGGCTGACCGTAGACCATCACCTGATCCCTCTCATTCTTCATGAAAGAGATGTTTGCGGTGGGGAATGAACAAAGTGCAGACCCTGAGGCGTCACAATCAGAAGTGTAGTAGAAGTGCACGGGGGTGGAGAAGCTCACGGTGGGCATGTAGGAGTAGTAGAAGCTTCCATAGAGAAAGATGGACACCCAAAGTAACAAAACCAGGACACAAAACAGGATGGCAGCCTGAAATAAAGTTCTCCGGGCTTTGAGGAGAGTCACGGCTGCCACATCGTGCAGCCAATGCAGAACCGGTCCAATCGCACTCCCCATCGTGTCAGATCCGGCAGAACTCCCCGGCCTTCTTCGGGTCCCGATGTGGCCGGTTGTTCTTTCGTCGAGCCCAGTAGGCTGCTGCCACTGTGCTGGATCCTCTTTATCTTCATGTGACATCAGTGGGTGGCTCCGCTTCCAGACTGTAAAATCGCTTATCTTCGCCGAGCCGTGTCGAACCTCAGCGTGTCCCGCCGATATTTGGTTACGCTGGCTGCTAACGTGAGACACAAGCTAGGTGAGTTACCCGACAGAAGTAAAACACCGCCGGTGTCTCGCTAAAGGTCGAACATTGTGTTCTCTCGCCGGCGTGCGTAAGCTCGTTCGCAGCGTAGCTAGCGTTCCAACACCGCTGCTACTACACTCAAAACATGACCTCGTAAACCGGAAGACGATGTCTCCTTTTGTGTGAGCACGACGCAACGGGGCAGAGCCGCAACATCGACGCCAGCGAAGGGAGCAGGCCCCGCAAGGCCGACGGACATCGATGGGGAAGAAAAGTCGCCTCACTGGAGGAGCAGCCGGTCGTAGAACGATCCTACAGCTCTCCCCGCCAGGGCTCCGCGGTGGGAATGCCGGGGAGAGAGACGAAGCCCCCTCAGGATCTGATGGTGAATTTTGGTATCATGCTAGCTAGCCAGCCGCAGACTAGCTGAGTACCATATAGCCCAGACGTAAAGAACGGGCTCGTCCGGTAGCTAAAACAATTCGCTTAGCCAAATTAACGTTCTCTAATTAGTACGATGACACATTCAAATAGTTGGACCTGTATCACTACAGTGACAGCCCGTGAAAGATTTCTTTTCGGGTTTTTTTTAAGTCAACTGATCGAGCAGAAATGATCGGCTAGCGTGCTAAGCTACCCTCGGTGGTTAATGTCATCCTGCAAAAGTAGGCTTAATGTTAGAGGAGGTAACTAATTCAGTAAACTTAGTTGCGATTGCCTGACTTAATAACTGCCTTTACATCTGACTTGGGTCAATATAGCGTTGGCTTCTAGTGTGAACTGCTTTTCAGATTGTGAATGCTTGGGGCTGATGCTAATGTCACAGCTAGATTGCTTTAGCAGCTGTTACGGGTCACAATTAACACCTTGATTGTCGTCGTTTGCGCAGATGAACAGGAGGGTGACGGCCACAGATTCGTGAGACAAGCTCGACCAAACATGAAGACCCCTGCAGTCAAGGCCACAGGTAAACGACGGCGTGGGTGTGCTAGTTGCCTCTGCCAAGGGCCAGGGGCTACTTTTGCTTGAGTTTGTTATATTTTATTAACTTGTTTTTGAGTAGGATAACTCTAAAAGTTACAAATAGATTTTTGATTAAATTTTAACCCTTTTTCCCTGACTTTTTCTTCCATGGTGCAGCTGTGACCTTTCCTCTTTGTTGTCTTAAACGTATTTTAAGTTACCTAAAAGTTATTTAAGAAAAACATTTACTATCATTCACTTATGGCGGTTTTCTTCTGGATCTGACTGAGATACATGAAATCCTTTGCCACTCCACTCAATCACTTATACGCATATTTATGGTAGTTGCATGACTGCAGTTTTTCACTTAACCTCACAGTAACAACTAAAATTACCCCATCCCATGATTATAAAAGAAACAGGCGACAACAGTAATGTGGGTGCTAAAAACATCAGCATATTAACCCCATCATAATTACTACAAAAACATTTTAAGTAAAATGCGCAAGTCTACTGGCATGTAGGAGGAGATTGTTTGGCCTCTGCAGAGGTCTGTGGTCTTCTAGTGCTTTCTCAGTTTGTTTGTGTATGTACATTAGTTGCTTTAGTTTTTTTAGGCAATCTAAAGAAGAGCGATTTGCCTTTTTTTTTTTTTTATTTTTTTTTTTCCCCTTGTAGAGGGGTTATCCCTTCTTGGAGCCTATGAAGATAGTGATGATGAGGAAGCTGGAAACTCTCAAACTTCAAATTCCCAATGCAACCAGTCGACTGACATCGATAGTACATTGGCCAATTTCATGGCTGTAAGTATAAAAAAGTATCTCAATAGTCTGCTTTGTTCACTGGACAATGACGTAACATTTATGTATTGACACTTTACAAGCCCTCACAGTGTGTTAACCCAGTTGTTGTAATAGCAGTGTTATACAATGATGAAAATGATGCAAAATTCCTTTTAAAAGAAATGATATAAGGATTCAGTGGACATATTCTAATTACATTTGTTTTTACTAATTTATAATCAATTTTGTGTAGGTTTTCCAATTTAGGCTTTTTAAATTCATGTTATTTATGTGAAGACGACCGTGCTTAGAACACTGTGGTTCATTCTTAGTACTGAAACAATGTTTTCATCAAAAAATTCCTTTGTCAAAAATACCATCTTATTTCCCCACCGCAGGAAATTGACGCAATCACTACTCAGCCAAGTTCAGATGAGGCAGCATCTCAGTCTTCACTCGCAGCAGCTGACCCTCCAAAACCTGAGGCTAATAGTCAGCAGGCAGCTGCCAGCGAAGAACAGAATCAACAAAGCACAGAGTTTGAGTACAATACTCAGTACTCGCTAGCTGGAGGTAACTGTGCTACATTTAAAATCAAGTCTGCATGTCCTAATGTCTCCCTGTGGTTACGGTGGGCTCTTTTTTTGTTGCCACATCACCTTTGACATACAGCTTTAGTGAACAATACTGTTCTGTATCTTCTTTAACAATTTGCTTCCACTTTCTAAATTGCAACATTTTAATATTCCGGGCATAGCATAAATTGAGTAAAATAAATTGTGGAAAGATAAATATGGTGCATATTAATAAGTCTAAATGTGCTATTATGCTTCTTATTTATTTATTGCAGTGGATGTAGAGATGGGAGACTGGCAGGAGGTATGGGATGATAACTCAGGCTGCTACTACTACTGGAACACTCTGACCAATGAGGTGTCTTGGGAGCTGCCCCACTATCTAGCTGATCAGGTGCAAAGCCTGGGGCAATACGCCAACAGGTGGGTGGAACGACAGAAATGTAACAACTTACAGTTGTATGCCAAAATTTGGCCACCCCTTGTCAAAAAGCATATCGTAATGATTTTTTAATTGAGAAAATGCGAACAGTCTCTGTAGGATATGGTGGGGGAAAGGACAATATTACCAACAAGCAGACCACTAGTAGTAGACCTCTAGTTCTGCAATATTGTTGGGCTGTCTTGCATGTACAGCTGTTAAGATCTCCCCTCAGATTTTCGGTGTTTAAATTTGGGGACTGTGAGGACCATTCCAAACCTTCAGCTTGCGTCTCTTGAAGTAGTTCATGGTGGATTTTGAAGTATGTATGGGATCATTATCCTGTTGTAGAATCTATCTTCTTTTAAGCTTCAACTTTTTTGACAGACGGAGTGATGTTTGCTTTCAGATATTTAGTAGAATCCATTCCTTCCTCTACCTGTTCAATGTTCCCCATGCCACTGGCTGCAACCTAAACTCAAAGCATGATGGATTCACTGCCATGCTCAGGCTTCTATACACGTTCCATTGCATACTTTTTACGTTGAATTTTATGATGAGTATGCAGGTAAGGTTTTCTCCCACATACTCTTCCATGAAGGTCTTCTTTGTGCTGCATTGTAGAATGGTGCACCACCATTCCTGACTTTGCTAAATCTTCCTGCAGGTTTTTTTTTTGTTGTTTTTTTTCCAGTCGAATGGGAGTTTTAGATTCGCCATTCTGACCATATTACGAGCAGTTCTCTCCAAGAGTTTTCTTGGTCCTCCAGATCTTTGAATTTGGCAGCAGCTGCTACTTCTTAATGACACCTGACACCTGAGCTGATTAAGATCTGAGCTTGTAAAAAGTTTTAAAAAGAATCTGAGACTTGGGAACACTTGGGATGGCCAGACTTTTGCAAATGCCACAACTGTGTTTTATATTTTTTACTTTTGGTTTAATTTATGAAATCAAAATTAACATGCATTAATGTTTACTGATAATATTGTTGTTTTTCTATATTCTACAAGGACTGTTTGCATCATTTCAATTTAAAAAAATCATTAAAATAGGCTGTTTGTCGAGGGATGGCAAAATTTTGGCGTACAACGTAGAAGTCAGATAAAGTCTCTCGACCTACAACTGCATCTCAAAATGTGTATATCTTTCGAAAGTTATTTTTTTGTACTTTTAATTAAGCTTTTAATTGTAATTCAAAAAGTCAAATTTTCATTTCTTTTATATTCATTACACTTTAAGTAATTGATGATTATGGGTTACACGGTTAAAGCACAGTATTCTAATATTTTGAATATATTTTGAGATGTAGGCCATTATTGTCCAAATAAAACTAGTAAAATGCTTGCATTGACATTTTGATTATTATGTAATGAGTCTGCAATGTATTTAATGTTCAATGTTGTAAATAAGAAATGACACTATTAAATTTTTTTGAGCTGCACCAGTACACGATTTTAGGTACATACATACTATATATTGAGTTCTTTCAAAGTTTGGTGGTTGGAACAGAAATTTAGCTGTGTGTGATAGTTATAATTTATTTGTTTTTTATTTTTTTGCTGTATGTGTGTGTGCATATTTGTCTTTGCAGTGCTAGTGTGAATGGCAACAGCACAGCGCCTGCAGTCTATCACACAGAGGAAAACACTGTACCTGTTGCTGCACCAAAAACAGTGAAAGAGAACAAAGTAAAGGCAAGTCCAATATGAATGTAAATTAACTTTATTTCATGCTGTTTAAAGATTCTTATCCAAAGTTTTACTTTTTTTTTGTCTAAAAGGAAGTAATTGAGAGTGTCGTGGGCCTCACAAGTGAGGAGGAGGAGCGTCAGGGGGTGGCCGCATCGCTGCTTGGTCCTCTGATACCCACTGAAGTGAAAGAAGCTGAGGAAAAATGGAGAAAAAGACTTGTTAAAGGTCTGGATGAGCCGGAGAACGGTTTAGATTCTGATGGAGAAGGTGTTGGCCCTGCAGGATCCCCTGCCCCCCCACTGCAGGACGCGGACTCGGGCCCCACTGTCCAGAAAAACCTGGGCAACAAGAAGCAGGCAGCAGACACCTTGGAGGCTGAAGAAGAGGTAGAAGAGGACACAGTGGAGCTGGAATTAGCTCTTGAGAGGAAGAAGGTGAATTATTTTTTTAATTTTTTTTGCGTGTCTAAATATGAACTCTTAAGATGTTGTGTGTATCACAATATTGTTCCAACAGCTCTAACCTGTTGTTTGATTCTTAGGCTGAGCTGCGAGCGCTGGAGGAAGGCGATGGGAGTGCAGGTGGATCCAGTCCTTGCTCTGAGACAAGCCAAGAAACCTCTGGTCCTCGTGGTCTCTTGAAGAGCAAGAGGTGGAAGACTGCTTTCTTATGTCCTGGCAGCCCTGATTCTAACAGCAGAGGCTCAGACCTACAGGACAACGCAGAGACAGGTGAGTCAAAGTGGGTGGGTCACATGAAAAGAGTTGGAGGTGGATCAATGTTCAAAATCCTGTTAAATATTTTAACCAAAAATTCTTGAATATCATCCCGGCTTTCTTGTGTCATTTAGTGACTTCTAAAGTCCTAGAGAGCGTTGCAGAAGAAGAAGACAAGGAAAAGGACGGTTTCGAGGAGAAAACGGTTTCAAAGCCTTTAGGTAAAGAAGAGGTTGAAACATCTGAGCAGAAAGAGGAAACACCTGAGCTCAAGGTAAAATGCTGTTCCTATCATTAACTGTGATATTTGTGACAGCCTCCTTTAAGACATATTTTTAATGATGAAAACCTATAGTTTCAGATTGGACAACTGGCTAACACCTTAACCAGCAAGATGGAGTTCCTGGGGATAAACAAAAAGTCGATCTCAAACTTTCAGTTGCTTCTTCTCCAAACTGAGGTGAGTAGATGATGCTCAGTTTCTTAGCAATATTATGGTAGTCGCGATATCCCAGTGGGACTTCTGAAATATTAATCTCTCAATTTTATTTCATATCATTTTGCACACATACATGTGCTACTGTTTAATATTTAAAATTTTCATAATAATCCATCACTTTCTGCGTACTTGCTGTAATTACTCTCCCTTGTTACTCATCCATCTCACGGCCCTTCCATTTTTCTCCCCACCTAGACTCGGATTGCTGACTGGAGGGAAGGCGCACTGAATGGGCTCTATCTTCGGCGCCGGCTGCAGGAAGCTGCCGAACATATAAAATATTACGAACTTAACGCCACCCCTAAAGGCTGGTCCTGCCACTGGGACAGGTACGCGCTCCTTACCTTTCACATCTCTAAATACCCTCGCCCCCTCAAACTCTTACCGTGTGACTACAACCCCCTCAGTGCCAAGGTTGCAGACTTTGTAACATGACTTGGGGAGAAGTTAACCATCCCGAGAGGATCAAAATATTTACCACAAACAGACGCTTCAGGTTTCTGTGATGTAGTCCGGCACTCAGCCTTGCACATACTGGTAAGGGAGCATCCACTCTGGGCCAGCCTGCTTCAGGTTGAATATACCTGCCACCCTGTCCGCAGAACACAGACTCTTAAGCCCTTTGTTGAGAGGGCATTTCATAGACTCTTTATGGGTGCAGTCAGTGTAAAAACTGGGACGGGGTAGGGTATGGTAGGAAAGTTGGTTGCGTGGGAGAGCTTTGCACTTTACAGGACTACAACCACCAGAATGCAATGCTGAGAGATTCCCTGGAGGAGAGGAGTGTCACGCATCAAAATAAAGGTGAAGATGGAGCAATGACGGGAATCCAGCAGGTCAGACCTACTCTATTTCATAAGTCTTCCTGTTTTGTTTTGTTTTTTATTTAATTAATTTTTTCTGATGTAAAACAAGTTGACTGTGCTTATTTTCTGACCTATGACAATGATGATGGTTCCTCTCTGATGTTTTCCTGTGTCTGGGAGGGAATGGTTGTCTAAATTAGAAAAAATGTGACAACCATGGTGTGAGCTGGTGAATCCTACTTTTCAGGACCTAGAGATGATGAGTTTTTGCTTTCTTTGTTTAATTTGAGAACAAGGTGGGTTCCCTATCCACATCCATAACCACACTCTAATTTGGCCCTTGTTTTGGATGGCTAATGTTGCTGTCCGTAAAAGTCCTGCCCCCATTCTGTCCACTCCTTTGCCCCCAGTGTCCCAAGGTATCTTGGTATTTGCCAGTTTCTAGGCCGGCTGTTGAGGTTCTTGCCATCTATCTCTGTTGTGCCACTTTATAGAGAGCACAGGCGATATTTCTATGTGAACGACCAGACCAGTGCCTCCCAGTGGGACTTCCCAACAGAGGAGGACAAGTACGAGGACCTGAAGGGCAGCCTGGGTACCGAGACTCAAACACCAAGCCAAGAGGATACAAAAACCTCTGCACCTGCTGGCGTCACAGGTCAGTCTTTCCAGCATGTTAAGTGTTTTGTTCAGTCATTTTAGAGAATAAAATTAGTGTTCCTCTATGGCTTAGTCCATATGCAGATGTTTGCCTTCTCCATTTTTAAATATAATTCGGTCCACATGGGAAAAGGTCTCCAAAACATTTTCATCCACATGAAAATGCAAAAAGTCACTGTTAGGTAGACCCTGACTGATATGCAATGTTTGGGACTGATGCCAATATTAGGGAGTAAAAAAGTTCCAATATCAATATATCTGCCAATACGATTTTTTTTGCAGTGATCCCAATAATGTAATCAAAAACTTATAACAAAGATATGCAATGGCTATATCTGTAATAAGCCAACGTCGGCCGATATAATCGGCCAACTGATCTATCGGTCGGGCTCTACTGTTAACTGTTTCTGTCATTGCACAGTGTGACATAACAACCCAAAAACTTATATATTCCAAGTCTACACATAAGGACGTTGAAGAGAGCTTCTGAAAGTCTTCACCCTGGAAAGAGTTTTCCAAAATGTGTGTTTTCATTGACTGCAGTTTGCCTGTGTACGAAAGGCCAAAAAGCACTGAAAACCCCAGTTTTCAAAAAATACCTGCCCACATATGTACTTGGCCTGAGGTTTCTATTGGATATTTGTATTCATAATGCTCAGTTAACATTTTTTTGCTGCGTTAAGCGCATGGTTTGTGACAAAACGCTCTACTAATTACCACCCTTGTGTTTTTAACCTAAAAAAAAAAATAAATAAATAAAAATAAAATGCTCACCTTCTGCCACCTCTGCCCCAACAGCACCTCTTCAGCCCAGTGCCTCATCCTTGTGGTCTCCATCTCAACCTCCTCTTCCTGACAGCCCACCTCCCCCTTCGGACTACCCGCCACCTCCGCCTCTACCCCCAGACTCGCCACCTCCACCTCCCCCCCCTCCCCCTCCTGACAGCGATGGAGAGATAATGGAGGTGGAGATGGAGATGGATGATGACAATGATGGAGAACCTCCAGCTCCTGGCACTGAGGAAGACGCCAGTGTGAAGCCCCCTTTACCTCCAGGCACGGTTGGCATTAAGGTGAGAGACCAATCAAGTATTTCTTTTTAATTGCAGCACCTGTATATGTACATTCAGAATAAAAGTTAACTTTATATTGTCACTCACATGCAGCTTGCTGAGTCGTCGGGCCCCTTGGGGAAGGGTCAGAAACGTAAAGTCGGTCAGCAGAATAAAACCATTACTATTGGCGGCAGTCCCATTCTCTATACACAGCCTGCTGTCAGTGCAGGTAACAGTATCTCCAAGCATCCGCAGTCACATTATGTACCAGTTGGTTGTAACAATAGTACTTATCTGTGTAAACAGCATTACACATTATGTTAAATAATAATGGTAAAGGTTTCTCTCTGTCTCACTCTGTCAGCTGCCTACTGGAGCATGCCGGCTGCCGTTGCTCCTTTGGTCCAATGTGAACCTCCTCCCCCACCTGTCCCAGTTCTCCCTCCACAACCGCCGCTCCCACCATCCCAGCCTCCTCATGAACCTCCTGCAGCTAAAGCTCTGACCACGGACAAGATCAAGAAAGTAAAAAAGGATAAGGTCAGTATTGGAGCCAACATTTTACTTCAATTGTTAAAGGAGTGCGGCGGATAAGAAATAGCAGTAATGATCCACATAAAATGTCTGTTTTGGTGTAAACCTTCTGAATTTATTTTTGTAACGTCTACGTTGTATATCGTCATTGTTCATTGTTAAAATACCCTGCAATGGGATTTTTTTTTTTTTTTTCCCTCCTGTGTCTTTGTAGTCAAAGAAGAGTAAGATCAAAATGCCATCGCTGGTGAAAAAGTGGCAGAACATCCAGAAGGAACTGGATGAGGAGGAGAAGAGCAGCTCCAGCGACGAGGACAGAGAGCAACTGAACAAGAGGAACATCGAGGAGTGGAAGCAGCAGCAGTTCTTAACGTATGTTTTTGTTTAAATAGACCAAAACATTGCATAGTTATCAATATTAGGTGGCTGTTCTGTTCCATTAAGCTCTCTCTGGTGATCTTTCATTGATATGCACTGTTTTTGAATCTACAGAGGAAAAGCTTCAAAGAACGCTAATTTTGAGGTGCTGCCTGAAGACTGGCGGGAGCGAATAAAGAAACGGAAGCTGATGAATAACACGTAATATCGAGCGTGTGTACATACATCGCCCAGCCACTTTTTTCCACTCCAACCATTACCATAACATCATTCTTCCCCAGTTAAATTTTGGTTATGATGATCAATGGACTTTGTTCACTGTTTCACTGTAAGCAGCCCTTACATGGCAAGTTGTTCACCAGATGTGTTTGAATGTCCTTTTTTTGCTTTGGTATTCATCAGTGTGCCAAACGTCTGGCGTTCATTGCAGACACACCAACATTTTGTATGGACATTACACAGATGACCACCGCCGTTTGCTTGGAGGGATAGTCTGTTTTACAGAGCATTTTTACAGCTGTGGACAAAGTGTATAATGGGATAAGCCATGTGTTGGAAGAGGAGGGTACATAAAAGATCTTGTACATTTTTGTAAAAAGTTATTAAACTGTTTTTTCAAAGTTGTCTTTTTGTTTGTTTTTTTAAACATGCTATGTATTTTTAATATACATTAAAAACAATGTTCTTTCATAGACGGCTTGGAAATGTTTTCTTTTTTGCTATTTTCGTAGTTCAGTAGTTCTGTGCATTGATAAGGCACACATTATGTGCATACACTGCAGTAGAGACTTCAGTTTCAGCTTGTTATATTCAGAAACCTCCCAACGCCATCCCTGCATTCACGGTCCTCACGATGTCTGTCGGTCATGTCATTCAAAAACTTATTTCATGTAAAGTGAAACATTTCAAACTTTTTGTCTTAATTTTTATGATTATGGCTTTTACAGTTACATAAAATATTCTAATAGATTTATTTATCAAAATTAAAAAAAAAATCAAGTGTAATGAGTCTAGAAAATATTAAATTTCCTAAATAGCTAATAAAAAATCACGATATTCTAATGTTTTTGACATGCACCAGTGGCGTACATGAGAACTAACTTATTGTATACTCGTATTTCTTGGAATGTCAATGTTTTCAGTGAAGGTTTGGAATGACAAAAGAAGCCCTAAGACCGTGGCTGTCATTTCAACGAGCCTGCAGGCACCGCTCCGACT
>KV751367.1:3905115-3949259 GCA_001698575.1 Mola mola | reverse complement strand
AGCCATGTTGTTAAAACAGTTGCCTAGCAACCTCCCGTACCTCGTGAAAGGGCTTCCTGTTCGCCACCAAGTTTGGTTTTTATTCTTAAAAAGCAATCATTCTAATTGTAGTTTTTTTTTTTAATGTAAAGTAATTTGATCCAGAAACGAATGAGTTAAGCGGCGGTCAGACGTTGGTAAATGTTAAAAAACTGACAGCCTCAATGATGGACATTGTAGTTTTCTACCTGACGGATTCGTCAAGCTAACTAGTTGACTAGTGTTGACCAGCCGTTGTTGGTTCTTGTTCTGAGGTTTTAGTTAAAGGACTTTTTTGGGCTTTTTGCAGAAGCGCCTTGGAGAAATTACAATCCCACCACTTCACATGTAAGTTTTATCAAACACTCTTCTTCTGGGAATTTACTGAGAGAATCAGAACAGCTTTAAACAGGCAGTCGAAATTATACTGCAGGACATCAGAACAATAACACCAGACAGTGAAATTGGCTTAAAAAATCCAAATTCAGGAGGAACATTATTCATCTTTGTGTTAAAAGCTTTGGTTTGTACAGATTACTGAGTAAATACAGGTCTGACTCACTTACATGATGGGGATACAACATGTTTCACCCAAGAATTTTTCCCATCAGGCAGAAAAAAAGCATGAGCCATGGCTGCCTCTGCCATCAGGAATTGGTGGAACAAGCACCAGCTGAACCAGCTCGACACAAGTGTCTCCAACACAGAAGAGGAGAAGGAATTAGCAAGGAGGAAGCTGTGTAAGCTATTCACACGCAGGGTGCAACGGAATATATATATATAACTGTTCATTTAAAATACTGAGCTTTTGTGCTTCATAAGGACATACTGATGTGGAGTTACAGTTCCACTAGTGATTATCATATACACCCTTCAGTCGGTATATGATCTCCCTAATCATAGATCATTATATATTAAACAAGCGCGTTTGTGATAATTGCAGTAATCAGGGGCGGCAGGATACCTATTAGGTCAGGTAACAGGGCTGACCTGATGAAAAATGTATGTCTACGTTGCACCACAGTTTATGAGTGTGATTTATGTCCCCTGCCCAGTGGCTATAAACCTGAATCAGACCTTGCGGACCAGGCAGCTACTCATCGACTTTGAAGCCGGTCCGCCGGTTGTGAGTCTCAGGGCCCCGCTGGACCTGGTGAACCTCCAGTCTGTCTCCCACCCCCGATGGCCCATAGAATGTGAGGTTGTCAGTGACGCTGTTCATCACATAGGTAAATCAAAATCGAAAACCAAAAATAAATGTAAAGCAATTCCATAGCAAGAGATCATATGCTGTAGAGTGGGACCCCCCGGAGCCAGAGCCCTTCTACCAGCCCACAGGAGACGAGAGGACACCCATGCCAGCAGGGGAGGAGAGGGGGAAAGTGGTTTACTACATAGACCACGGTAAAGTCTGACATCAACAGTATTTTTGCTTTTCCATGGATACACAATGCATTTTCTCATCACAGTCGTGTTAAAAAAAAATCTTCTGAGCATCAGATAATGACAGGAACTGCATCCCTTCCCCCTTAAAACAGACTGCCTGTATGAACCTAAATCCTTCTGCTTCAAGTTTTTTATTGATATCTTACTCCTCCTATGAATTTACTGTACTGTACAGTTAAGTACCGTATTAACAATAACGTTTTCTAGAAAAGCATGACTCATTGCAAGTACATTTTATTGAAAGCTGTGCAAATTGACCCGTTAATAACTTTCTGTTCTCACTCTTTTGAGCAGCAAAACGCCCCTATTTCACCTGCTCACGTGCTGGAGGAAGCAGGGAGCCCATTAAGAGCACCACTGGTTTTAATCAAACAGGCTTCACGCTTGAGTTTGAGTCTCGCTTTGAGAGTGGGAACCTGCATAAGGCTGTGCAAGTGTAAGTGTTACTGGCAGATTAGTTGTTTCAAATTGTCGGCAATTACATTTCCTTCCTTGTTAAATTGTACTTTCATCTGGTTAAGCTGCTGTATCTGCTCACCGGTATTTCTTCTCTGTTCAGGGGTGTCTATGAGTACGAACTCACCCTGCGCACAGACTTGTACACCAAAAAACACACGCAGTGGTTTTACTTCAGGGTCAGGAACATGGAGGCTGGAGCGACCTACCGCTTCACTATCATCAACCTGATGAAGAGCAGCAGCTTGTATTCTCAGGGTATGAGACCCCTCCTCTATTCTGAGAGAGCTGCTGAGAAAGAAGGCGTTGGATGGCAGCGCACCGGCGCCAACGTCAGATACTACCGCAACTGCAATCAGGTCAGGTTCAAAAATTGGTTTCATAGTGGCTTTTGTCAGTAAACTCTAATTTAGTAGCCACTTTCCTACCTGTAAACTGTAATTTTCATTTAACGTGAGTATGCAGTGAAACTGAATTTGAAGAAATTTGCAGAACCTTTTCGAAATAGTTCATCTGTCACAGAAAAATATTTAAATCTCTTTAAAGCATCAAAAAGTGCAGCTTAGAGAAATGAGTCTTTTAGCCATAAGCAAGGGAACAAAACATTGACAACAAAAAGTTAAATACAGCTGCCCTAACTAGTAATAAAAAAGTGTTACCACAGAAAAATTCCCTTAATGATAAGGAATTCAGTAGAGCGGTTTCACACTAAATTCAGTTGGGTTCTTCCTTTCAACCAAACAAGTTTCATTAAAATCCACCCCACAGTTTTGGGCATAATCCTGCTAAGTAACAAATGAAAACCGCAAAAAAAAAATCAGTCAAAAAGATTTGTGCCTTTCTTGTGTTGACTACGAACTGCAATTTTTTAAACAGGAAGGGAGGAGCAGCAAAGAAACAATGGAGAGTTTTACTAACTGTCATAAAAGAAAATGAAAGTAAACTTTAGCATTTACTTTTTCATCCCGACGTTCAACAAAGTGAGAAAGGACACCACCCATTACTGGCACTACCATGCACTGACTGGACATAGAGATAATTAAATAGAATATTTAGATGAATCTAAAACATATGATAAATATTTGAAAATAGTGGACAGTAACATAAGTCTCATATAACCTGCAGTAGGTACCTGCAGAGTACATGTAGAGGTGTCCGTGGCCTGTCATGTTGCCAGATTTGCTAGAGCACACCAGGAGAGCACGACATGCACAAAATAGAAACAGAATTGAAGGACCAGGATCTCCCTTCAAAAACATTATGTCTCTTTTTAGAACGCAAAGCACGACAGCGTCGCACCGGCCCTGTACTCACTCACCTGGACTCTCCGGTTCCCTTACGACGCAGACACCTGCTACCTGGCCCACTGTTACCCCTACACCTACTCTCACCTGCAGCGCTACCTTAGGTGCATCTCTTCCAACCCAGCGGTGGCCTCGTACTGCGCACTGCGGGTGCTGTGCCGCAGCCTGGCTGGGAATGCCGTGTATGTGGTGACAGTCACATCCCGGGCGAACGGCAAGAACAAGAAGGCCGTGGTGGTGACGGCCAGAGTGCACCCCGGAGAGACCAACGGGTCCTGGATGATGGAGGGGTTTCTGGACTTCTTGCTCGGGGACTCAGAGGACGCTCAGCTGCTCAGGGACACCTTTATTTTCAAGGTGAGGGGCTTCAAGCTTAGATCCTCACATCCCAGTTTGCTTTATGTCTGTACGACACCAGCTGGTGAATGAATAAACTTGCGAGGATGTGTTGCAGTTTCCGTTTTAACACTGTAACCTGCCGTCACTTTGCTCATTTGGATTTGCTCCGCTGCAGGTGGTGCCGATGCTGAATCCAGATGGCGTGATAGTGGGCAATCATCGCTGCTCTCTGGCAGGCAGGGACCTCAACAGAAATTACAATACACTGCTCAGGGATTCCTTTCCCTGTGTGTGGCACACTCGAAACATGGTGGAAAGGTAAGACAGGACACATGTACCGACAGACATGCAAACTTATTGAAATACATATCATAGTGATATTTGAAGCCTTGTATTTTATATGCTTTTAACTTAATGTAGTGGAAATTCAAATTTATTGGTTTCAGATATGGGAAGTTTGTATGCAGATGTCAAATTACAACTGTCAGACAGTCAGTGAATTGTGACCCTGTGAAATTTAACCTTCCGCACAACAGAAAATGATCAGTTCTCCCCGTTTTTTGTCAACAAACAAAATTGGATTGCATTGATTTGTCTGCCTTTTCTCTGCATGTTCTGTAGACTGGTCACTGAGACGGACGTACTTCTGTACTGTGACTTTCACGGCCACAGCCGTAAAAACAACGTCTTCATGTACGGCTGTACCCCCCGAGGCGACGCTTCACTGAGGCTTCAAGAGAGAGTCTTTCCTCTAATGATGAGCAAGAACGCCAACAATAAGGTAAAACTCCTCCAAACATAGTATGTCCATGTACATTAGTTTAGTGTACTGGACAACAAGCTTATTCAGCAGTCACACAACATCATTCTTTCCAACACTTCATGCTCGTTTGTGCCTTTTCAACATTTCAACTACAACGTCACCATTTTCCTTAGTTCTCCTTTAGGAATTGTAAGTTCCGGGTGCAGAAGAGCAAAGAAGGAACAGGACGAGTCACCATGTGGAGACTCGGCATCAAAAACAGCTACACTATGGAGGCCACCTTTGGGGGCTCCACTCTGGGTGAGATCAGACTTTCCAGCTGTGTATTTGCATGTGCGCTTGAACGTGTCTCATGTTATATAACATCCTTCTGAATACCAGGTGACAGGAAGGGGACACATTTTACTACTCGAGACCTGAAGTCCATTGGCTTTTACTTCTGTGACACCCTGCTGGACTACTGTGACCCCGACCCAACCAAGGTGAGAGACAAAACCGCATGACTGACTACAGTCTATGCTGAATGAGGCCTCAAATTGAAGATATTACAATAAAAAATGTATTTTTTTAAAATTATTATTTAAAAAAAACTATTGTATTTTTATTTTAAGTTTGGATTTTGTAACCCAAAGTATATATATATATATATATGAGTGTCTGTGTGTGTTTTTATGTTTCCTCTTATTTCAGACCACTTACTGTCTGAGAGAACTGGCAGCGCTGATGAGGAAGCAGGTCAGAGAGAGGCTGGGCAAAGATCCAGGCGCTGACTGCAACATCTCCGTGTCTGACCTAGAAACCAGGTGACACATGCATTCATGGCAATCATTGATAATACAGACGCAAACCACACTTTTGCAAAGCAGGCCAACTTGACTGTGAACACGCCCTGTTTGTTTTCTCAGCACCAGTGGGTCGAACAGTTCAGATTCTGATGGGCTGCCAGTTCATTTACTGCAGCAGCCACATACTGCCCATCTGGAGGTAAACTCAAAATAAATCTTCTCTCTCATGGAATGTTTTTTTGTTTGCCTCAAGTTCGCTGTAAGGCTCATATCTCATGCTCCTTTGTAAAAATGCTCCTGCTCTCCTCCACAGCAAACTGCAGGGAAGAAGAAAAAGAAACGCTTGAGGAGTTATAAAGAGAGGAACAGGCTGCGACCACGGAGACTGAAGAAGAACCCACAGCCACTGGCACTGCACAGCAACTTTAAAAATATTGTAAGAGGCTTTGTGACTTTGTGACATTATCAGGGACACCTCCTCATGTAACAGTGAATTTAAATAAGACTGATTAGTGAACAGTCTTCGCAGGAATCCGACCGTCGCCCTGAGAACACAGCGAAAGAGAGCGTCCAAGAGAGACACAGGAAGAAATGGCAGGTAGGAAGTAAAAAACGGTGTGAATAAGTGCAGAGAACAGACCTCCTGAGCTCCTCACATTTCTCTCTCTGTGTGAAGGTAAATGGCCTCATAAGAGAAGCTGTGATCCCTCCCTCCACCAATCACCCTGGGGAGCTCGGTCAGGCAACCCTGTGGCGGGGCTGCGAGCCCCTCAAGGTAAAGATGACCTCAGATGACTCAGAGGTTGAGTCCAGATGTCCAGCAGACTTTGCAGGCGCAGTCCTGGGGAGTTTGCAAGTTTTTAGTGCTGTCCAAAACCATAGTTCACATGGCATTACGTGTTAAAAAAACGACTTAATTAGAAATGTCACTTTGAATCATAAGTAATATTCAACCACATCATGACACACAAACATATAGGAGTAGATCTGGCGCCATATAAATAAATTTGATTTGATTTGATTTGATTTAGACATCGAAATCCATTTTATTAGTGCTGTAGCCTTGCAGTCAGAAAATAAAACTAAAGGCCGCAAGGTCTCAGTGTCGAAGGGGGTTGACATTCGCTGACATCTTCAAGTTTGACCAATTTAATGAGAATCTGTTAATTGCCAACTACTATTTTTTTTAGCTACGTATGTAAGACAGTCATCTTTCATGAGATCATTTCTGTGTTGCAGGTCGGCCCTGTGGAAAACATCAAATCGGCAAACCTGCATCACAGGGCCAAAGCATGTCCACGTCTCTGCCAACACGCAGCTGAGACACAGCACACAGGTGGCATTTCATTATTTTACCTTTACCACCAGTTTACAATTGTATTTTGTAGCTCATGGTCATGTTGCCTTTTGACTTCCAAATATGGAGTTCCATGAAATAAAGGTTTACGGTTTTCTTTATCCGGTACAGCACACAGACGTGTACAATTATTTTAAAACGTCATTAAATGAAGAAAGCTCATCTTGACTTTTCTGAACAAGATGGCCCAGTCATGGACACAGGAAGGTGGAGATGCTCCTCCCAGCTGCTGCACCTGAGCGCTCTCCTCCCATCCTCACCGAATT
This sequence comes from Mola mola, assembly GCA_001698575.1. NCBI lineage: Eukaryota > Metazoa > Chordata > Actinopteri > Tetraodontiformes > Molidae > Mola > Mola mola. Next base: position 3,942,525 of record KV751367.1, on the reverse strand, counting down.
TCCTTCATCCCTCCCAGCAACGGCCTCTCTGCCCCCGACACTCCTTCGCTTCCTCTCAGAACCACAGGGGTTTGTTGTTTATGGAACTGAATTTGTTTTCAAATTGAATTTTCCAGAGTTTGTCTGTTAAAGTCTGCCTCACCTCCTTGTTTCAGGGCTGCCACCCTCCCTAACAGGCCCCCACAGGTAAGACCTCGCGGAAACGATGCACCCTGTGACTGCGCTGCACGTTACAGGTCGATAAGTGTTATCTGTCTCTTTAGCAGGCCTCCCTCATCCGTGCACGTCCGGATGTTTCCAACAAAGCATTTGCTCTCAACTTTCACAGCTGATAAGTTCAGCGGCCGCCACATTCTTTCAGACAGAAACTTTTTACAGGTCTCAGAACGTCACATTGTGCCTGAAGATTCCCTCACCTCGCAGGCAGACACAAGCACGACCAAACAGAAGGAAACAGAACAGGAAGAAGATTCAGCAGGTATCATATGCACACACACGGTACATGAGTGTATGAAACTGAAATTATTAAAATATTTTGTTGTGATATGTTTGCTTGTGAAAGCTATTAGCTAACCTCACCTTCTGTACTTTGTTATCTGATTTTGTCATTTATTGAGTGGGTTTGACACTGTTGAGAGGTGTACCGTTTGGAGAGCGGAACCGGAGAGTCTTCCCCCATGAAACTGGATCACGCAGCAGTCTATTTGTGCCTGCACTGAGGGGAACAGTCCTAAGAGGAAATCTGTAAGATCCCATACAGCACTCTGTCTCTGTTAAATACTTGTTGCAGTTGAAGTGGTGGAACATACAGTAATCCCCTCTTTGTGCTGTGATGTTAAGTCAAAATGCATTTATCTGGCGATCAATCGGTGCTTTTTAATTTTCCTTTTGCTTTTTAATTTTTTTTTTAAATTTTTTAATTTTCAGACTTTGCAAAGAGACCTCAGCTGACAAAGGCAGCACAGGTGTTTTATACCCTGTGTCAAAATCTGCAGGCGTCATGACGATGAAACCTCCTCCTCGGCCTTGGAGTGACACCCGAGCTAGACTTCAGGATAAGGACAGCAGGCATTATCACGCTGGACAAGAAAACCAAATAGGTGCGGCGTCTCAAGAGAATCACAGTCTGCCCCGCTGTAGGTCAGTTTCTAGGTCCGTTTTGTTCTCTCTGGCTCTGGATCGGCAGACGAATGGATGACAGGAGATGTGATTTTTGTGTTTTGATTGTCAATAAGTGCGTTCAACAACAGATACGCTGGGATAAAACAGCCATTACTTCATTCACACACATCTAACGCAGCCCAAACGTTCTATATTATGACGTAAAACCCTCTGATAATGTCAAACGGAAATCCTCGTTTGATGTTTTATTATGCTCCCTTTAAATGTTGATTTACATGATAAGCTGTATAATAGTGGTTTCTGCCTTGTGTCAGTGATGTGTGGACTTTGGTAAAAGCAGATTTAACTGATGACACCTGTATGCTTGGATTCTGTGTACTGTAAATGCCGATGCACTCTTTTCCTTTAGCTGCCTAATAAATGATCCACAGGCTCCTCGTTAAGTAGACTTTATTTAGCGCAACGCTACAGAAAACAAAAGTGCAACCCCGATTCACAATACAAAATAATACAAAAATAAATAAATGTTTTTCTTTCAAGGCAATATCCCATGAATTACGTATCATGAAAAAAGTACAGAGAGGGGCATCCTGGTGTGTCGTGATGTGGCATTAGTCAAACTGTCGGAGATGAAATTGGCTCTGTGTGTGCCTGACCATGTCCCGGAGCGCCACAAAACCAGACAGGGCCTGGATAATTCAGAAAGCATTTACACTGAGTTAAATCACAAAATGCTGATGTCGGGAGAGCAGTCTGAATGTACGACAGCTCTTAAAACGTATGTTGTCTTACCTGCGTGAGTATGAACATGGCCAGAACTATGTGGACGCCCCTCTCCAGCGGCTGTATGAGAATGGCCTCATTGAGCAGCTGAAACAAGATCAGCGGCAGCTGCAGCAGGATGCTGAGCAGCCAAAATCCGGCCAGCTCCGGGACCTTCCACAAACACAGACATTGCCGACATGACCGTCTCTGCCTTGCACTTTTTCTGCGTGACGTTTTATATCTGCTACCACACCTGTCACATGTGTTATGTGGGCATTCTCATATGGTTTTTTGATACACAATCAACACAATAAACATATGTATACATGACTTGGACAAAATTAATAAACTATGAATTGAGTTATTTTTTAAGTGTCTTGTGGATTTATTTTCTTAGCTAGTTATGAATTAGACGTTGACTGATGGGGCTTATGATTACATTATGATTACCCACACACCTCAACCATTAACGCTAATTATTCATAGAATGTTATGATAGTCCATGCAGTAATGCTGTATCACAAGTTAACCTTGCCTGTGTAAAGCGCGTCTATGACAATGTCTCCTTCGCCATAACGTGTTGGAGGTAAATAAAGTTTGTTTTCGCTGTGACGTTTGATTTGGTTTGTTTTATCTCTGAAGAAACTGTGGCTTTGAAGCTTTGTCATGACCTCTGTGAGGCAGTGAACTGGGATCAGTTTAGAAGCCAACTAGCTGTGGAGTCACACGGTTTTCTATGCCTGAATTCTGTGTCTCAGTCTAAAGCAAAATCTATTGTATTCGTTATCAGTAAAATTGTTTGTGCTCAATATGCTACAACGGACTCGGAGTGGATGATTGTGTCACTTCAGTGTGACAGGTGTCTGCCAAGACTATCAGCTAGTTTGGCAGTAACGTAACGCATTCATGAGTCCATGCTGCTTCATGAGTGATTACAATGTAAGACACTAAAGTGCAGAGAAATGCGTGTAAAATTCGTGTTTTAGGAACAAAACCAATTCCAAATTTATAAAAACTATTTGATTTGTTGAAGGGAAAAAAAAGGTCAAAATAGAGCCAAATTGTTACACTTTAATGCTTCTGCTGAGGAGCAGCATGAATTTGTTTTTACAGATTTTAAACAGGGTATTTTTATGAATTTTTTGTGGGAACGATTGATTTAATTCTGGGAGATCCGGATCAGGAGGGGGCAAAATGACGTTTCAATTTTGTGAGATCGGGCACCCTGCCTGTGCCGAGGTTTGCTGTTTAGTAACAAATGCATCTATATATACTTCACATTGATGATTTAATTGGCTATTAAATCATATTATAAAGTCCTAATTATTAACTATGATTAAGGTGAGTACGGGTGAGTATAGGTAGCCATGATGCGTTACTCTTACAGCACATCATTAAGCTCTTAACCCATCAGTCAACTTCCAGTTTATAATGAGTCGAGCAACCACAACACACTTGAGCTTCACATCTATAATGTTTTAAGAAATATGATATAGTGCATCAGAAATCATTAGGCGTGTTTCTGAATGTAGACATCAATTCGTGGATTACACCATGAATGCCCCTATAACACATTACAGATGTGGTCTTCATAGAAAATTGTGCCATTAAATCTGATTGCAGGAGTGATGCACCACCTTTTCTTGCAGGTTCCCAGCATAACCGAGAAAGAGTCGGATTGCCTCAATCAGAGTCATCAGGATGAGAACAGTGACAAGGATGAACTTGTAGTAGTCTGGTAAGGCAGGATACTGGTAAAAAAAAAAAAAAAAAGGACAATTTGACAGTTACAACAATTCGTAAATGTTAAATTTGATAAATGAACCTTAAACTGAGGAAATTTCAACGAAAAGTCACAAGCTACAGTGTAAGCTGACATGTAAGAGTTCAATGTTCACAATACCAGAAGCTAAACTTGGACATTGTCAAAAATGAAAGATCAAAAAGTGAAAACTGGAAGAAGTGCAGACAGATGAGGGAGACACAACCAGCAGAAAGGAGACAGCATTATCAGTACTCCACTAGCACAGGTCTTTGAGGTATTTACACGCGCACACACTCCGTGTTGTGGCCTCACCTTCAGGTGCAGCATGACACTTTCACTGATCCACCACAGGGGGAAGAACCACATGTTGAAGTACAGAGACATCTGCAGGTGGAGGCTCGACAGAACCCGCTTGTCTGAAAGCAACAAAACACAACAAAGCCTACGTGGACTCGCTGGACGAGCAATCAGACTTTTAGCAAACAGTAAAACTAGCCGCGTTAACATCGGCGCTAACGTGTCCGTGACGGGTTACCTGGAGGCACAAACGCGCCATTCTCTCCGGCGAAGGGCGGGGAGCGACTCTGCTCAAAGAGCACGTTCCGAGAGAAGTCTTCCAGGCGTTTCCGGAGAGTGTCGGCCAGTTCCATGGCGGGGAACGCCGTCTGCTGCGGCCACACATCGGGAGCAGGAAGACGCAGCGCCACTTCCTCGCTGCGTCGTCTCCTTGGAAACCGCGCAAATCTCGCGTTCCGCTCAAATCTCGCATGAGAAGTTTTCTTCTCGTTTTCTCTGTCAATTGCCTCGCTTGCCGAATCGTCTCCTCTAGTCTCTCAAGCACTTTTAAACGCGCGCATGGCGTATTTCAAACGAAGCAGTTTTATTTTTGTTCTCACGCCTCAATGCTACAGAATGAAGGGAAGGCACGGAGTTTAACATTTATTTAAAGAAATGTAAATCGGGCCCTACTTTATTAACATTTCTGTCATTTGTATTTGCTTTTATTTTATTTATTTGTGTGTGTGTGTGTGTGTGTGGGGGGGGGGGTTCTAACCTGTAATGTTAGAGGAAAATGAGAAATGAGAACAAGTGATCCCATTCAGCAGTACCTTGTGGTTTCACTGAAAACGAAAGTGCTGTGCTGAAGATGGCGGGGAGCTGCAGAGAGCCCCATCCTTTATCTTGCTCGATATGCTTGGATATTCTGAGGAGCCCTGTGACTCTGCCGTGTGGCCACAGCTTCTGCATGGGCTGCGTGAATAACTACTGGGACCAGGAGAGCCGCAGTGGTGTCTGCAGTTGTCCCCATCGCAGGCAAACTTTCATCCCCAGACCCGTGTTGAACAAGAACACTGTGCTGGCTGATTTGGCTGGTAAGATGTCAGGGGAAGAGAAGAGCCAACTCGGCCCAGGAGATGTGGAGTGTGATTTTTGCACTGTGAAGAAGATGAAAGCTGTCAAGTACTGCCTGGTGTGTCTGGTGTCTTACTGTGCCACTCACCTGCAGCCTCACTATGAGTCTGTGGCTTTCAGAAGGCACAAACTAGTGGAAGTCTCTGCTTCCATGAAGGACAAGATCTGCCCCAAGCATGACAAGCTGCTCGAAGTCTATTGTCGCACTGATGGCCAATGCATCTGCCTGCTTTGTGTGATGGATGATCACAAAGGTCATGACACGGTCTCGGCTGCGGCAGAGCGAAAAGACAAACAAGTAAGAGAGTTTACTTTTGAGAGTCAAAATGGAAAACATGGCAAAAGCAATCAGCGAATTATTTGAAGAAAGTAAGAAAATAACTTTACTATTTAGTTTGATTATGTGAGAAATAGCCAGATCACCAATAGTGTCTCTTGACATTTTTTGTTTGCAGTTCAAGCAGATTCTGATCCTAAAACAAGACAGGAGTTCCTGCTATGTAAGTGATTATTGAGTCGGACTGTCCTTTTTCCTTCTAATTTACCTCACAATTAGTAATAAAAACTTTTGCATTTCAGATTCCTGCCACCTCAGTTTAGATCCCAACACGGCATTTGTAAACCTATTGCTCTCTGAGGAAATGAGAAAAGTAACCTGGATTAAAAAAGCCCAGAAGTATCCAAACCACCCAGAGAGATTTGCCGAATATGACCAGGTGTTGTGCTCTGAAGGTTTAGTGGGCGTTTTTTACTGGGAGGTTGAATGGCATGGGCCCAGGGTGGAAGTGGCTGTGTGCTATAAAATGCCAGGGCTGGTAAAGAGTGGCTTTGGATACACAGACCATTCCTGGTGCATGTCATTTTCAAATTCCGGTTGCACCTTTTGGCACGATGAAATCGGAATCAAAATACCGACACCTTGCTCCTCGACTGTAGGAGTGTACCTGAACCATACGGCGGGGAGCCTGTCCTTTTACAGCGTGTCTGCTTCCGATCAAATGATGCTCCTTCACAGAGTTCAGACCACATTCTCCCAGCCTCTTTACCCTGGCTTCATGGTCTCCAGAGGGGCTTCAGTTAAGCTAGCATCACTAAAGTAAAAGGCACCGTCAAGGTGGCTTGAATGAAGCAACACTTGAGAATGATTTCCATATACTTGTATATAGTATTATACTGTGTATATCTGACATATTTCTAATCCTACAATAAATCCATTTATACACTCTGTAAAATATTGACATAAAACGGAATAATAATCCAATTTGCTTTGAGAATTCATTCATCCAGAACAATGCAAAGACATTGTATTTAATATATCTTCGCAACCTTATGGATCTGCTTTTTCTGAATATTGTGCTTTGGGAAAGTTGTGGAATGCTCAAAAACACCTGATCGGAACACAGGTAGAAGTGAAAATCGCACGAGCAAATAGTACAACAGTTGAACAACTTTTCTCAATGTGCAATTGCAAGTAAGTTGAGGATTTTACCAGCCCATATTATCAAGGCATTCAAGGAATCTAGAGAAATCTAGAGAAATCCAGAGAAATTTTGCACTTAATGAAGAAAAATGAAAAACAACAACAGTGTTCGTGACCTATGATCCTTCACGAGGCACTGCATTAGAAACCTACATCATTCTGTGTAGGATTTTTATACACGGAAAACTTGTCAATTAACAGCTTGTCGCTGCATCTACAAGTGCAGTTAAGACTGTATAGAAAGCATAAGTCATCCGTATATCTACAACATCCAGAAACACTGCGGAATTGTCTGGACATAGGCTCACCTGAGATGGACAGATGCAAAGCGGCAAACTGTTCGTTGGCATTGGCATATAAGATATATTTCAGGCACTACTTCAGACTAGTCTCTTTGCTGCCCAGACTTGTCCCCCACTTGGAACGTGCCGCATTGAAGCACAGAGCCTGTGATTGTTGAGTAACTGAGTCATAAAGAGTATATGGCGTCGAACAAATTTCCACTCTCAAAATTTCCTCTTTTCGCAAATGCTTACTTAAACGCAGATGTAAAACAATCATTAACATGCTGTTGTCTCAGTTATTTTGACGTGTTGCAGGCATAAAGTTCAGAATGAGTGTGCATTTATTAAAAAACAAAGTTTATGAAGTTGAACATTAAGTATCTTGTCTTTGTCCTGTATTTAATTAGGTGAAAAGGTTTTACAAATCATTGCATTTTGTTACTGACATTTTACACGATATCCAATTTTCAATTTGAGTTGTATTTTTTATAAGTAAGTTATTAATATATTCCAATACGTCATTAAATTATCTAAATCATTTCAGAAGTTGAGAACTAGAATTTGAAGCACAGTTTGCAGTTAGTTTTTGACTCTGGTACTGTTGTTATGTAGGCCTACTGTTTTTTCCACTGACACACAGACACAATAAATACTGTATGTGCATCTGAGAATCAGCTGCACTTAAAGCCACTCGTCCTTCAGAGAGCGTGAACGTTACCTGGTCCGTTTGAACAGGAGGAGATGGCTGTCGCCCATGGGTTGTTTGACTGCTCCATCTGTTTACAGTTTTTTGCATGAAATGTATCAAACACCCTTTGGGATAAATAGCAGAATAAGTGAGTACAGCTGCCCTGGGTGCAGGCAGACTTTCACCCCAATGCCTGTTCTGAAGAGGAGCACGCTTTACCTGTTTCCCTGTTGGAAGAGCACAGGAGGGCAACCAGTCGAAGTGCAGCTGGGGACAGCGACACTGTAGCTGCTGACGAGCAGTGTGATGCCTTCATTCATTCAGGAAAAGAGCAGCGTCCATGTTCTGTCTCATCTGAGTCATCCGAAGCCTCACTTTGAAGGCCCACCATTGAAAAAACTTAGTCTGATTCAAAGGGTCAAAGACAGCAACTGCTGCTGCCACGAAAAACTTGTGGAGATTTACTCTTGCACTGAGCAGTTCTTATGTCTGCTGTGTATGACGGATGAGCAAAAAGGCCACAACATGGTGGCAGCGACAGCAGAAAATAGTGAGATGCAGGTGATTCGTTTTGGCCCCATGCTTAACGAAGTTCTGAAAAACTCCTGGATTTGTGTTTCAACAGAAGCAACTGGACAGTAAGCAGGAAATGGACAAAAGGGTACTGACGTCAGGCAGGGAAATGGCAGAGCTGAAGCAGGCATGTGAGCCTCAGCAGCTCAATGCGTGTTTTCATGTTTTCCTGCAGATTCCTCAGTGGAGGTGGATCCCAACATGGTATCTTTGCTTACTAAACAGCCACAGAGAAATCTTGTGGAGTTCCAGGGACCAGGCTCATCTTCATCTGCCTTCACGTTTTGGCACAATATGCTTCACAGAGGCTAGATTCCTCCAGCTAACTCCCGCAGAGCCAGCACACACACTGGTCACATGCTGACACTGCTGCACCGAGTCCAGACCACCTTCACTGAATATCTTCACCTGGGCCTTTCTGTTGGTTTAGGTTCAGTGCTTAAAATATGCTAAATCTAGGCCACATTAGAGGCTATCTACGACATTAAAACACATCAACTGCAAGACTGCCACTGCTTATGATTCGGGGACCGATAAAAGCGCACAAGCACAAAAGAGTATACGCAAAGATTAGCATGTATGTGTGAGTGAGACATGTATAGAGAGTTAAGTGATGTAATTAACAGGCAATCTGTCACTTTTACTGTGAGTCTTGATGATTTGATTTAAAAGAAGGAAGAAATTTCTTTTGTTGATTTTTTTTTTCTCACAAAAAAATGCATCAAAAGAAGTATTTTACTACTTTTATTATGAAGTAGTTTATCATCAGACTTCGATTGTTCATACCATGTTTATTTATTTTGTTCTCCATATATGTTTGACAGTGTGCATCTTTATCAAACCTAAAACGGCTTAAGTGGCATTGATGATGCTTCATTTCTAGCAAGAAGAGAGACTGAAATGTGTTAGGATGTGTCTGCTGTGCCACGTTTTATTGATGATTTGTCTCGACTGGTGTTATGATTTCATGTTTTCGTTTTGTGACGTGGGGAATAAGTGTTTAGTCTTCTGTGTGTTTTAATCCTTGATTTTTATGGACAGAATTTCTAGGCGCAGCCAAGTGACGGGGGGAGTCAAGTTCGGGGGCCTCCGGGTTCCGTCTCTGCTATTTGCAGATGATGTGGTCCTGTTGGCCTCATCGAACAGTGACCTCCAGCTCGCACTGGGATGGTTTGCAGCCGAGTTTGAAGCAGCGGGGATGAGGATCAGCACCTCTAAATCTGAGGCCATGGTTCTCAGCTGGAGAAGGGTGGATTACCCACTCCGGGTTGGGGGAGAGTCGCTTCCCCATGTGGAGGAGTTCAAGTATCTCGGGGTCTTGTTCACGAGTGAGGGGAGAATGGGGCGGGAGATTGGCAGACAGATTGGGGCAGCGTCAACAGGGATGCGGACGCTGAAGCGGTCTGTTGTGGTGAAGAGAGAGCTGAGCCAGAAGGCAAAGCTTTCAATTTACAGGTCAATCTACGTCCCAACTCTCACCTATGGTCATGAGCTCTGGGTAGTGACCGAAAGAATGAGATCGCGAATACAAGCGACAGAAATGAGTTTCCTTCGCAGGGTGGCTGGGCTCAGCCTTAGAGCTCGGACATCCGGGAGAGGTTCAGAGTAGAGCCGCTGCTCCTCCGCGTTGAGAGGAGCCAGTTGAGGTGGTTCGGACCTCTGGTCAGGATGTCTCCTGGACGTCTCCCTGGGGAGGTGTTTCGGGCATGCCCATCCGGGAGGAGACCCCGGGGCAGACCAAGGACACGCTGGAGAGATGATATCTCTCGGCTGGTCTTGGTGTCCACCCGGAGAAGTTGGTGGAAGTGGCTGGGGAGAGGAGCGTCTGGATCTCCCTGCTCAGGTTGTTTCCCCCGCGACCCGGACCCGGATAAGCAGCAGAAAACGAAACGAAACCAAATGAAACGAAACGAAACCACTGTGCTTATTGTACATTTTAAATTATCTTGCCAAAATAAATGAGTCTGATGTTGTTTTAGCATAAAAATAAATTACCATGCTTTGCTTTTGGCATGTCTGATTTAATGTGCTATTATTTACATATTTCTCTTGTAGTGATTCACTAACAAAAGTAAAATAATGATCCAAAATTTGGTGTATTAAATGGACAATTAATACACTAAATGTATAATTACATTATGATTAAAAACAAAAGAAAAACAAAAATGTTTACATTTTATTGTTCATTTAATCCATATGGTTTCTCTCACATTGATTTTGACACAGTAAAAACAGCGCCAGCGCCGCCGACAGTAGAGCTGATAATGAGTATAATCATAAAATAGATTCAACTGAAGTGTTTCTGTAGGAGTGATCCAGAGTGTCATAGAAGCGTAGACAGGCTTTGTAACGCAGCAGCTTTTCAGTCAGAGGGCTGATGGTAAGGGCTTTTCCCTGCACGCTGAGGTCTATGTACCTGGGCAACATCAGAAGAACAGGAAAACACTCAGAGTAGGGATAAACACAGCAACGTATGCATGACAGTGTTCATTATGTACAATTATAGACTGGGCAAATAAAGATAACACCATACCTGTATGATACCCGCCAATACACGAGGGTATTTATAGCCATCAGTGTGGCCAAGAGAAAGAAGAATCCCTCCAGATTCCCTTCATGCAGTGTGTTTGGGTAGAAGTTACCTGTAACAGTGGTCATAACAGAGATCTTATGCAAAAAATCATTTTTAACTCACATTCCAGGGCCAACATATTTTTTTTCATGCGTATACAGTGTTTGGATTCATTTTACCTCCGGAGAAAAAGTAGAACAGCTGAATTATAAGGGCTCCCAGAAAGCAGCCGCCTCCATAGGACAGAGTGAGGAAGTGCAGCGAGATCCCTCTGATGTGGCTGGGGGTCAGCTGGAAAGATATGAGGGAACCTGCCAGAGAGGAAATGTCAGGAGCAATGATGATGGCATCAGATTAAATGGTGGAAGCCTTCAGTCTGCTGCTCACATGCGGGAGTGACGAGGGCCTCCGCGAGACCCAGCAGGATGTACTGAGAAGCGAGCTGGAAGCAGCGCATGGAGGACACTTGCAGAACTTTCCCGGACAGAGTCTGCTCCACCAGAGGGTGAGCTTTCCTCTGCAGCTCGGAAAAACCTGCCACCAACACTGACATAGCAGCACATGCATGGCCCAGAGCTGCAAGGAGAGGATGGACAGGGAGAGGTAATGAGAGAGGCCACTGCAGAATAATTACAGGAGAGGACAGTGGGAGAAGAGAGACAGGATAGCAGCAGAGACAGAGGGATGTTTAGGTGAGGACCTTAAAATTACGTGTGCATCAGTGGGGACACACTTGTGTGCACAGAGAAATACTCACTGATGACTTTTGCAGGTGCCAAAGGAGTTTTGTTCAAGGAGAGACAGCAAGTTGTCACAAACTCGATCAGTGGGGCTAAGATAAGGAGTGGAAGGATGCTGATCACGTTCATGACGCCGATTGGTAACATCTGGTCACCCAGGTGAAGGTTTGAGTTCATCGTCTGTATGTAGTAACCTGAGGGAATCTGTAGGAAACATGTTCATAAGATGAGAATGATTCTCTTTTTTTTTTTTATTGTGGTTTCTAGGAATACCCATTCTAGTCCCAGTGGCCTGCCTGTGTGATGCAGGCTCGGTACAGCAGCTGAAGCCCATAAAGAGGGAAGAGCTTGGCCAGGACTTTGACATTCTCCACATGTGTTTCGCTGTAACGGCCACCATTGTTCTCCTTGGCCCGGTCCAGCCAAAACGCAACATCTCCGCTCAGGTGGCGATGGTGGAGGCAGCACATCTTGAGAGAGTTCAGGAAAACTCCCAGTGTGGTCAGTAGCGATCCACCTATGACAGACGAAATAAGTGTTTATTTGGGTGTGATTCAGGTTAATGTGATGTATGCAGTATTTTATGTGCCTTTTTACATGTTACCTTTCTTGGGTTTATAGGTGAGTTTGCTCCGTACCATGTGTATGGCTATTAGAGCCAGCAGCACAGAGGTGAAGGGGATAAGAAAGCCCAGATTTTTGGCCACAGACTGCTGAATGTAAGCAATACCCAGGAAAACCACAAGGGAATTCAGGTTAACCAACCAGTAGAACCTAAAGATAAATAAATCAAAGATAAACAAAACAAACAAAAAGATTGTAAAGATTACACCTGCAAATCACTGTCATTGAAAGCATGTTAGCATGTTAACATTAGCAGTTATCTTAAGGCACCGCTATGCATAAGCACAAACATTGTACTGTACTAGCACTTATTTGTATTTATGCATAACATTTTAATTTATTTACAATTACTTAAATTTACTATTGTTTATTGCGTTATTCTTTCTATTACACTATGCCTTGAAATTGCCCCACTAAATGCATTTTTTTGAATTGAACTGAATTGAACTGAAGACTAGAGCTGCGAGCATGAATGTACACTGTGTGAGGCTAAAAAACAGGAAATCGAGTCATATCTTTCCTTTAAGGGAATGTGATGTTCAGAAAAGGGAGGAGGTCATGTTTTATTTTTGTTGTTTCATATAATGTTGTATTTTTGGTTCAAATTGAAATTTGGTTATGATTGATTAAAGGAAAAACATGATTTCTCCCCCCTTTTCTCCCTTATGGGTTGGCCCTGTTAGTGGTATAGATTAATCAAGGAAATGTTCCAGATCATGTGGTTTTGGCTTTATTCAGTGATTTGCTCTAGTGGTATCTTGATAACTCCTGGCAAGATTGCTATGAAGAGATAATTGTGTTTCCAGGAGAACGATATCAAATGATCTCAGAGGCTGCATCACGTTATTTCTCTCCTTCTGTAAGTCTTTAGACAGTCATCATGTATGTGAAAGATAATATTAAAAACTGTCGTGAAATTTGTGACCTTTCACCTAACTACCAAAATTTACACTGTTATGCAATGTAGATGTAAATGTCTGATGGGCAGACTGTTATGAAAACAACCAAACACTTTAGCCAAACCGGTGAATGAATTCTGATGGCAGCACCTCTCACCAGTTGAAGAAGGAGAGGAGCTGGTGCTGATTGTATCCCTGAAGACAGTAGGCGCCCATGGGACAGAGGATTGCCCGGATGCCCCCGATGCCAAGTGCAGCAGCCAGAAGGCCAGTGTAGAACAGCAACTGTTGCTCTCGAGGTTCCAGCTGGTGTACCATGTGATGAGTGTCGATGTAGAAATCTTCGAATGGGAATGCTACCACAGGAAGCATGGCTGTACCTGAAAAGCAGGATAACAGGTGAAGGTTTTATCATATACTATTGTTGGGGTCAGTTTTCAAACAGTACGATTTTGCACAAGTTGAGTCATGAATTTCTAAGGTGTGTGAAATTAGCTCTAAGCACAGGTGTGTAAAGTGTATTAATAGTGACTAATAATGTCAGATGACTGTGAATCTTCCTTGTCCTTTTCACATATTCAGCAAAATATTTGATAAATGCCCCCTAACCTCACCCCCCCGGGGACTTGTTGACAACAGTATTACGTTAAGTTTAATAGAAGTACTATTACAACATCTGGAACTGACATGAAAAAATACAAAAAATTTTAAAATTTCATTAAATCAGACAACATGCGAAACTTTGGCCTGTTGTGTCTGTTGTGTCTTACCAAAGAAATGAAGAAAAGCACACAAGTAGACCACCTTGGTCCTTCCCAAGCAGGTTTCTGCAAACCAACCCACTAAAACAGGGGTCAGGGTACTGGCTCCGATAAAGCACAAATTGACTGTTGCAGCCAGGTAGTTGCCGTAGCCTAGCTTTACAGTGCAGAAGACGATCATGTTGCACACAATCCCGAAAAAAGTGAATCTCTCACACAGCTCCACAAGCAGCACACAGATGATAACCTGGAGCTTTTTGCAGGACTTCTTTGGTCGTCTCCGGTCTGGACAAGAGATCTGTGAGAGTTGATGCAGTTGGGTTCTGCCCTCTGGCAGTCTCTGAAAACCCTCTGTCCCCATGCTGGCTGACCAGTGAGATGGCTGGGGGATGCAGCCAGAAAGCTCTGAGGGACCTTTGAGGATAACACCAGCAGAGGCCATAGCTGGAATCCCTCACTTTGGTGTGACTCTGCACGGAGCTGGACTGGAGACACGTAGGATGGACACACCCACGCGCATTCGACACGTGCTGGTAGATGACAATCCTCCAGTGTCATAATCTTACTCAGAACTGTGGAGCCCTTACAGGTATCTGTCAAATTATGCAAAAATGTATGTAGGAGGAGTGATAATAGAAGTAAGGCACAGCATCCCAAAAAATAATTACAACAGCACACAGACATGTGGTAATGGTTTGTTTCATTAGTGACTAATGAGATGTGGAATGCAAGTAACAAACATTCCATCAAGTACTGCATAGACTACTTTATTCCCTATTCTACTTCACTCTCATTACCCAATTTTGTACTTTTACAATGACATTTGAAATCCCATATTCAGATTTTTAATTCAAAAATATAATATACAACTAAATTACAGTGTATTTTTTAAACATTTAGATACCCAGCAGTATATTATTTTTTAAAATTAGCCACACCTTTACCACAGCTTTACTATTATTTTTGTTGATTTACATATATTTGCTGCTGATGCTAATTCTGATAGTTTGGAAGCATATTATTACTCACACTGAATACTTTTTCCAGTACTGATAAAGAGGTACTTTAAACTGGCAGTTCGATGTTGACTTTTGAAACTTAATTGATCAAAGATTAAACAATAATGAACCACTCAAGAACATATGGTGTTGACAAAACAGTAGTCTTCAGCATTATGAGACGTAATACAGCACAGAAAATAATTTAGTACAGGTAATTGCAGATGCTCACAAAATGCCTCATCTCTTTGTGAGAGGAGCCCTTCACTGTATGGGTGCTTTTTTTGAATGCCTGCAGGTAATTAGAATGATAATGTTAAGTGAGAGTGAGATGGATGAGTGAGACGAGCGCATTGGCAGTTCTATTTCAACGGGGTCACAGCTTCTAGAATGGCAAAAAATGGCTTGTTGTTACAGTAAAAAGAAAAGTCACCATCTGAAGGAGATGCAAAAAGCAAGAGTACTGAAGAAATAACCCTGATATAAAAATGTTCCTCTTTCCAAACGCCAAGAAACTTTAGAGACGTTTTTTTTGTTTTTTATATTTTCAATTGTTTTATTATGAAATAATTCGTGTGACCAAAATATTACCATATACAGCAAATAAATCATTATATAAAATCTGTACTGCAACATCCTGAGTTAGACATTCTTTTGTCTATCCTAATTCCTGCCTTGAGAGATCAATATTTACCAGTTCACAAGCTAATACGCTGAGAGGTGATAGTGGTTTTGCTTATGAATTGTAGCACAAGTGATTGATTACTTAGGAAGAAATTAAATACAAGTATTGCCAATTGGAGGTAAAGCTGCAATCAATCTGAAAATGAAAAGATTACTATTACGCTACTGTATAGGCATAAAAAATAAAATATCGGCTGCATCTCCAATCATGAACCAAATAATGAAATATAAGAATAAGAAATAATCACATCTTCAACAAACAAGTGCAAATCTATAACTTAAAATATTATTTAATATGGTAACTTTTTAAAATAATAGGCCGAATAATCGATAAAAATCTGACCAAAAAAAAAATCAACGTTATTTTGATGTGTACGACTGTGGCCAAAACAAAAGAAGGCGACGCGCCGAAGCGTTCCTCCTGTGTTAACGCGTCAAGCATCACCATGGACACCGCGTCCTGCTTAGCGTGGGGCGCGGTGTATCTTGGGAAATACAGTTGCCTCCATGCACATCAGTTGCAGCGTCTGTAGTCGGAAACGAGCGTTTTGGCCACACTTTTCTTCAAATATACAAACAAAGGTAACTCACTAAACGTTTCAAGTGTTAAATGGACACAAAGCACACACACACGCTGAATAGTTAGTGTATATTTAGCAACATTAGAAGCTTGTTGTACGTTATATTATCAAGTTAGCTTCCGTGAGCTAACCAAGGCTACCTATTAGCCACACGTTGCTAACTGTGAAGAGGAGTTTGTTGACTTGTCTCAAAAAACAGCTAGTAAAGTTTATTAATGTGGATGCTGCTCTTTAAGTACTCATGTTCGTATTTTTCTAATGTCTATCTTTTATGCTTTTTAAAATATTGTTTTTTTCTGATTTATATTTTCTATCATATTCTTATTCCTTTTTCCCTGATTTTGCTGTGATTGTCTTTAATGATGGGTCTTTTATGCAACTTAAAAGACATTAAAGACGGTTTCTTTTCTTTCTTTGTCTCCTTTCCTCGGGTTTGTCTCTCTACTCTGTCTGCACTCTTGAATTTTAAGTCACTTACTTTGATCTTTTGAAGTTTACCTAGTATCTTGCAATAGAGCAAACAAAGCTGCCACCGTGGCGTTTCACCTTCATTGCAGCTCATGAGTTTTCTGCCTTTTTCATTTCGTTTCTTCAATTCAGAAAGAAAGAAAGTAGTTTCAGTACTTTTATGTCAGCAAACAGCATCCATTCACATTTTCACCTTGAAATGCAGTTTTACCTAGTCTAAATTATTAGTCAACAGAAAAAAAACATGTCATTGTTGTTTTATTATAAACAGACATTCGCCGGTTATGCCTGGAGGTAGGATGCCGAACTGTCCAGCCTCGGCGTCCAAGGGCTTCAGCTCTACCCCTGTCAAAACCGGCCAGAGGCAAGACTTTCTCACGTCCGGTGGCTTGGACGATGGTGTCGTGTCGGACGATGAGGGCACATTTTCTCTGCTGTCTCCCATCTATCATGAGAGTTTTGACAGTGATGATGATGACCTAGAGCCCAGCCCTGCTCAGCACACTTCACACTTGCAGAACAAAAGCTCCAGAGCCAGTGTGTCACCGATCAGGTAGTTTATTTCATGCTGGAGATACTTTTCTCTGTCACACACCACAAAGTAAATGAGACTGCATCAGATAGACTAAATGTAAGTACAAAGCAGGGGCCAGGTGAATAAACTTGGTTTAAGACTAATCTTAGCCTTAGACCTGTCCGAAATAGTCAAGTTAGACTAATGTAATTAATCCTGCCTGTTGCGTAAAGCTTAAGACTGAATTAATCTTAGACAGAAAAAATAGCCAACTCTCCCCAGTCCGAACAGTCTGTTCGAATACCAGAAAAAGAGCCACAAAGACACAGAAATATTTACCGTTTTTCTAGCAAAAAGTACAGAAAATAGAACATTCTCCATGGCAAATATTTTGAGGTTGGGAAGAGCTCTAAGAAGAGAGAGCCTTCGGGGATAGAATGAGGTACAACATCAGCAGCAATTGGAGAGATTTTGGTTAGGTTCCCATTAAGTTAATTAACACTGCTAAATGACGTTCTTCTGCATGACATTCCCCCAACAGGTAAAGGTTTTCTATGGTAAAATGTGATGATCTCCCGCTGCCACTAGGTGCTGCCGTTGTTATTTTACCCATGATGCATAGCCCACCAGGACACACTATCTAAGTTAGTGTTAAACTAGTCTCTCATAGACGGGCTATGCAACGGCCGATTTTAGGGTATATATTAAGTCGGACATTAAGTCCACGACTGGGTCTAATTTTATGCAACTGGCCCCAGAATATGCTGTATAAAGAATTGCTGATCTGATTTGTCATAGATGTGAGCTACCAAGAACACCTTCAGAGCACTCGGTGAACGCAACTGTGGAGCCTGCAGGCTCACCACGTCTCAGTGCATGGGAACTGTGGCTAGTGAACAAAGCCAAAGAAGACCGTCTCAAATTGGAAAAGAAAGCAGAGGAGGCAAGCCACTGTTAATTATCTTTTAAATAATTGTATAATATCGGTAATCCTTACTTTTCTCTGCCTTTGGTACAAGTCTACTTGTATTTCCCCCTTTGTTACCAAATTCCTTACTCCCAGACATACTTTATTTTTATCCTATCTGAGTCTCTGAGTAGAACATTTTATATCCTTTGACCTAGGAGCATATACTGGTGGAAAGAAAAGAAGCACAGGAACGGGTCCGCATGCAGAAGAAGATTGCAATGGAAGAGAAGATTCAGGAATGGCTAAAAATGAAGCGAGAACAGGTAGACAGCTGCTGCTTGAAACTCAATAAGAAGTAGAATGGCACTCATTGGAGCGCATACTTCTGCCTAACGGTCCCCTTAAATTAGATTCCTGGGGCCCCTTCTTGGATCATTCCCCATCCTCCCACCAAATTTTGTTGAAATCGCTCCTGTAGTGTTTCTGTAATCCTGCTAACAAACAAACCATCGAGTTTGAAAACAAAACTAACTTCCTTCCCTCCTGGCGAAGCATGCAATTATACACAATTATCACACGGTTCAATGCTGACGTGCCTGTGATTTGTTGTCCTCTTGGAATCCCAGGAGAAGCAAAAGAAACTAGTCCAACAGAACGAAGAGGAGGAGGAGATACAGAGGCAGCTGGAAAAAAAGAGGGAGATTGAAGAGAAGGCACAGCAAAAGTACAAAAACTGGTTGCAGAAGAAGAAACAAGAAAAGCTGAAAGTTGATCAGAAGGAGAAAGTAATTTGGACCTTCTTTTATTAAAAGATGTTTAAGTTGATAAACAGAGTCGGACAGATGCTGATAAATGTCTTTCCCTGACAGGAGGAAGCCGCCCTGAAAGAGGAGCAGGAGAGGGAGCGTCGCAAGAGGGCAGAGGAGAAGTTTAACGAGTGGCTGGAAAAGAACAATGAAAAAAGTAAAGCCAGTCCCAAATCACCCTGCTCCCCAACAAGTAAGGCCATTTCAGACGTCTTGTCATTTTTAAATACAGCCCTAATAAAAAAAAAAAAAGCCCCAAAACATGGATGCCATGTAAAACATTAATAAAAATACTTGAGATAATTTGCTGAATCTTTTTGACAGACATTCAGTTGGAAACAGTAAAAAGACTGAAGAGTAAGACTATTTATCATTTTACCCCAAACCTAATGTAGTAGTGTGAATATGTGGTCCTTCTGACGTTAATACCAGCAACACAAGTCTTGAGAAAGTTGAGAAATTTCCCCAAAAAACACCTGATTTGAACATTCCACAGGTAAACGGGTTCATTGATAACAAGTGATGTCATTGGTGTCATTTAAGTGGTATTATTACATGGACTCAGGAACACTTTGCAAAACTTGTTGGTAAACACAGTTCATTTTACGAAGTTGTATTGTCTTTTATTTTTAGACAACGTCCCGTCCCACTATTATTGATAAAATTAGATGTTTTTTTTTTTCCATGCAATTTGTCATCCAGGAGTAAAAGTGAAATAACAACTTGTGTACAACAACTAGTATCAAGCTACATTATAAGTAATATTAGCATATTAGTTTCAAGAGACGGTGATATTTATGCACTGTTTTGATTTCTTACAGGCCCATACAACGGATCCTACCCATCACCCAGCTTCTACAATCCCATCCCCTGGAAGCCAATACATGTTCCTCCTCCGGAGAGCTCTAAGAATAAGTCCTCCAGCACGAAACCCGAGAGACAACAAAAATGCCCCCAGAAGACCAGCACCGCGTACAGACTGAGACCCTCTGCGAGCGCAGGACAGCTGCAGCACAGGAGATGACGTTGCAGTCAGACTCCTCCGACTGTGTTACGGTAGCTTACCTACAACTCAGACATGACTTCGTCACTAAGTTCTCAGCTGAGACTCCACTGAATCACAGGAAATATTTCCGCTCTCTGTACAATACTATATATATTGGCTTGTTTATGTTTTGCACTATATCCATTGGATTGAGATTTTATATTAAATTAAAAAGCCAAAATTACTTTATATATAAGAATGTATGAAATCTTGGGAATATTTAGGGTTGTCGTATTGTGTGGTTTTTTGTTTTTGTTTTTCTTTTCATATCTATAGCATTATACTGTGATGTCCACCATGAACGCCTGGAGGCTATTTTTGATCATATTTGCTATTTGAATAAAAGAAGCCCTCCTGTCATGGTCTCATTTGTGCCAACAAATCCTTGCTTTTAATAAGGCGTCAGCCACACGCTAGTGAAAGACAGTGGTTGGTGGTCACAGCCAAAGATAGATCCGGCTGGGTCAAGTGCCCCTCACGCTCACACATTGTTCTGTGTCCAGCTGTGTCTGGTGCCTGTGTGGGCTGAGATGACGACAGAAACAAGCGAGGGGGTGGGGAGAGAGAGGGGCTGATTCAGATTCAGAGCAGTGTGTTCATTCTGTGTTCACATCCTACAGTGATACCAGTACATGCAGCCTGAGGTAAAATGATTTCAGTTACATTTTGTGCTTGATTATCCAGCGTTTAACTACACCCTAATGATTTGTCTTGTGTTTTGCTCTGCACTTTACTCCTTTTTGTTTTGTCTGCTGTGGAATGTGTTAGTTGACAGACAAGGGGCGGGGGGGGGAGGCTGAAAATGTAGGGCGTTTTTGAATGTACAACAAAAATAATAAATAAATAACTCTGGCAGGAGTAGTTAATCTGCAGGAGGCATAAAGGCTGTTTGCTTGGGGGGTGTTTGCACGCTGATCCTTGTTAGCAAAGCCTGACTCATTAAAGACATGCAGTTGTGTCCCTGGTCATCCGGTGTTTTACCTCTGTGTGCCTGCAAGTCTTCCTAACTTGTTATAAAACCACGTCAAGCCCATAGTATCTACATGATACTATCCACAAACATATTTACATAAGAGCCATTACTTAAGGACATTGGCTTTTTAATCTGCCTTTTCCAGCTGTTACAGAACCTCAGTAGAAAATCCATATCCCAAGATGCAGTGGTGCAGCTGGGCTGGCAGTTGGAGACCACACCTACTGAGGCAGGTAAGGGGCGTGGCCAGAGTTGTGCAGGTTGGAAAGGGAGTGGGAGAGGTGTGGTGAGTAGAAAGGCAGTCCAAAGGGCAGAACTGAAGAGCACATTCGTGTTAGAGCCTTGAAGAATGGGCGCATAGTGTAATCTAGATACGGAAACAAGGAGCGTTTTTTTGCTGCTAATTTACTCATCCAAGAACGAAAGACTTTTAAATCTAACGTGGGACAAGTGAGCGCATTTTGCGTTTTTCTGTTTACTGAGCTGAGCCTGTGTATGATGTTAAAATGACAGAAGGCGCAACTGGATTTAAAAGTGAGGTAATTCATAGTTTTAAATATTTTCTTTAATCTCTGGAACAACTTTTTCTCTGGTTCACACGTTCAGCTGGAGCCACATGCGCTGCAGCTGGTATAAGCCATATGTGCCCCTTTTTCAAGGATGTAACTGCTGTTTCTGTAAATAGTCTCAGTTTTTATTTACACAACTTTGAAAGAACCAGTTCTGTTACATAGAGGCACAGAAGTCCTGGATCTGGTGTTTCAGCCTCAGTGTGTTTTCTGTGTATATATTCCAACACCATGCAGTCTGCGGAGCCAGAGATTGAGGACTCTTTCGACTTTCTTTTTAAAATCATCCTGGTCGGTGACTCAAATGTGGGCAAGACCTGTGTGGTCCAGAGCTTCAAGTCTGGCATCTTCATGGAGAAGCAGCAAAACACCATCGGGGTCGATTTTACCGTTCGTACGCTGGACATTGATGGCAAGAAGGTGAAGGTAGGTGAGCTTTCATTCATTTAGAGGTTTTTATTCTTGTTTTCATCTCACTTCTGTTTTTATCAAAGACCAATGGCCGCCAACCCTGGGATCAAGGCCCTCCTTTCAGCTGTGAAAGATCACAGGCTTTGCCCACTCTGAGGTCGTCAAATTTGTATTAACACATCTACTGTGCAATTTATATAAAAACCTGCATATGAAACTATTCAGAAAGACATTTTTGTTGTCAATTCAAAATGAATCCCAATCATTTTTCTGGTGTGTGTGTACGTTACGAGGGTTGGAGTGTTACAAGAACAAAAGATTGGGAACCACTGCTATACACCAGAGCTTGAATCACGTACTTTAGGGCTAAAATAATTTCATGATGGACGTATTTTCATATATCAGCAATAATACAGCCACGTGAGATGTCTTGTCTCACTGTAAGTAACCGTTTGCTGGTTTGGGTTAATGTGTTTTCTTCCAGTGGAGTGACGAGTTACAGAGGAGAGGCGAAAGTGTGTTAGCTTTGTGGGTGTGTTCATTTGTTGAGTGCACGGATGTCTCCATACAATTGTTTCGAAGGGACTGATCACTGTGACGGTTCACTGCATGTGTGAATAGCTTAATAACAGACACTTAATTTTACCACTGTTTGATGAAGGCGACTGAGCTGTGTTGTTGACTCGTTTCTGCAGATGCAGGTGTGGGACACGGCGGGTCAGGAGCGCTTCCGCACCATAACGCAGAGCTACTACCGCAGTGCCCACGGGGCCGTAGTGGCCTATGACATCACACGCAGAAGCACATTTGAATCAGTTTCACACTGGCTCAGGGAGGTGGAGCATTATGGAGCTGCCAGTGTGGTTCGGATCCTCATCGGTAGGCACAATAAATAGGTTGCTTTCATGAGGGTCAGTAAATTCCAAAACGTTTTCCTGGATAAAAGGACGCAATACACAAGTCATGTAATTTTTCTTCTCTTACATACCCCTTCAGGACCCAGTTATCAAAAGTAGCTTAATGTTCCATATGTATTCCACTTTTCTTCTCATGTATGAATAACCTTTAGTTATTCGATTTGCTCCTGAGTGTTGATCTGTGTTACCTGCTCAGTTTTCTTTTCAGCTCTAAATGGCATCATCGACAACACTTCCTCTG
This sequence comes from Mola mola, assembly GCA_001698575.1. Lineage (NCBI taxonomy): Eukaryota > Metazoa > Chordata > Actinopteri > Tetraodontiformes > Molidae > Mola > Mola mola. The sequence continues at coordinate 3,919,722 of KV751367.1, read as the reverse complement.
CTTGTTGCTACAGGCAACAAGTCGGACCTCCAAACTCAGAGGCAGGTGTTTTTTGAGGATGCGTGCGTGCTGGCACAAAACAATGGCCTGCTGGCTGTTCTGGAAACCTCAGCCAAGGAGGCCCAGAACGTGGACGCAGCCTTTACCCTAATGGCCCGGGAGCTGCTGGCGCGCAACGGCATGAACATCATGGACGCAGGCCATCGAGACTCGCCACAGCTCATGTTAAGTAACAGCTCCCACTCAATCCAAGGCGCCATGACTTCAGATAAAAAGTGTGGCTGCTGAAGCTCACTTGACTTGAAAAAACTGTGGCGGCAGCCTGAAGTGTTTGAAAGGTTATTTTACAGCCTTACTTTAGGGGAAACTGTGCTTGTGTGAATGTATACTGTGTTTTGACTTTTATTTATACATATTTTACAATCAGTAACAGGTTTTAAATGCTTATAAGAAAGTATTTTTGTGATACTCTTCTGAGGATAACTGCAGCTGAATGTGATACTGACTCCACCACTACAAAACAACCCTTTGCTGGAGGACTCTTAAGACTGCAACACAATACACAGAAAGATTTCACTGGACAAGCAACTTTGTGGGTCTGTCATCCTTTTTTAATGTTTCTTTCAAACAGTATGACTCCTATAGTGAATCGCCAGAATTCCGTATTTTCAGTCTGCATTTGAAGTCCCTTTCAGTTAAAACTATAACAAAACAGCACTTTGTAAATTGTTTGCTGGTGCTGCAACTGTTTTCCTTCGACAAAACTATTCTATCACAGACATTTACATGAACCATTCATATGATTTTGAGAAATAAAACCACTTGACAGAAAATTTCAGTGGAAGCTGTCGCAGAATTTTGACAAATTTACCCAACAGTTCTAAAATAAAATGACCGTACTCGACTGAATTTTGGAACAAATGCAAACAGGTGAGTTACTAAAGGAAAACCTGGCGACTTAATCTCATCAGCATTTGTGGTTCTTAAGCATTCGCTTTAGCTTATAAACAGACTGAGATATAATAGCAGTGAAAACATGCAGCAGAACTGGTCTAGTCAAGACCTGCATGTGCAAAGGGGTCTGTAAGATATAAAATCCATCCTTATCAGGACATTTTGTTGTTTGTTGTCTCCCACTTGATAAACGTGCCCCTGACTATGTCCTGTAATGCTGTAGGTAGAGCCCTTACACACAATGACGTGTGTGTGTTGTCAGTGAACAATACAAAAAAACAAACAAACCACTGCAGCAGTGCGTCACGCCCTACCATCCAACGTTTAGCATTAAAACTTACTATCATTACTTTTTGCAGCAGTTTGTATGGCACTTAAAATCTTGATGAACTGGGTGCAATGACTGCTACATCGCCCATGACAGTCAGAGGTATAGATGAAAAGATAATACACCAATAAAACTAGTTGTAATGGCAGCAGAGGACTGTTGGAGGTGTTTGCCCGATGGCTGTAAGATGAAGAAACCATTCATTTTTTTTTTCTTCACTGCCTCTTTCACATCCTGTACCACGAAGGAAGGCTGCGTGAGGCTGGGGTCAAAGCGGAAGTCCCTGTGACCGTGGAAGATGCGCTGCTCGGTCACGGTCTGGGCTGGGTCTGAGGGAAGCTCCTGCTGGTCCCTGCTGTACACTCCCGTGCACACCAGGATGGAGCTGCAGCTCTCGGGGAGGTCTTCCTCTGCCCCGTACGCGCTTGACGCGCCGCCTAGTTCTGCTGACGTCATTTTAGGGGTGCCATCAACGGTGTCTGTATCCATGCCACTTCTTCCACTCTTAGCCTGCATCTGGGCCTTAGTGTGCCGAGAAGTCTGGAGGTAGTGGTTGTAGAGGTTGGCACCGTAAATGTCTGCCATGGGATTATCACTATGAAATAATAATAAATAATAGAGGTTTTACTTCATATTAAAGCTATTGTGCAAGACAAAATACTTCAACACCTGCTCCAGCCATTAATGAAACCCTTGTACACTAATTTCTGTTTCATATTTATATTTTTAATTTATTTCCAAAAAAAACAAAAAAAACAAACCCTCATTGCCTTACAAGGGCTTGGATGTACATTCTACACCTATTCCTCATCTGGGGATATATGAATATGCCACGCTAATCCTACCCTGTTTTCGCTCACCTGCGGCAAGACAGCTTCTTTTAAACTAGTCTACTCTATGCAGCACAGTGGCAAATTCTAACATTGGAGGAATTCAGCCAATCATGTTTGAACCAGACACCGATTTCCAGAATGAAGAGGAGGAGCTACTTGTACAATGTCACCCAAAAGCTGATGCATCAGAATTTTGACAGCATTAAACGCCAGCCACACAAGTCAAGACCTGGGCTGTCTGAATGAATTTCCTGTTAATAGTTGGGCTTACGAACAAAAGCAGAAATCCTCAGTCATGACACTGACTACCTGTTTCAGTCATGATGTGTAACATAGTACAGAAAAGCACCAAATGGACATGTTAACTAGGTCAATAACATAATGTAAAGTGACTCACCCTATAGCATACAGCCTTTTCACAGGTGTGGTCCAGCCGAGTCTCTCAGCCTGTTGTCTGACCAGCAGCTCGGCGTAGTTGTAAGTCACCACGCTGGGTTTACCGATTAGAGCCTCATACTTCAGCTCATACCCTGTGACCTTCTTATACAGGCTCTCTAAGCACACCAGGAACATACCGTGTCCAAACCTATGACACAGGGAAATTTAGAGGACTTGCACTGTAGTGACAATCAAAACTTAAAAAAAAAAAAAAAAGTCTCATGTCTTTTTTTGGCACACACAAACCGTACCTGGGATTCTTTGCCTCAGCCATCCACAGTAGATCCATGTTACAGGCTAGGACTGGGATGTGAGGGTACTGCGCTGAACTCCAGGCATTGTCTGGGTTCCCGTTTGTCAGAAGCACGTCAGTGATAAGCTGGAGGTTGGTTTCCCATCTGATTGGCTCACCAAACAAAATGACAGCTGTTGGAACGCACAGCGGTAGGAGGATAATGTAAAAGACAGCCATCAAGAATGGGTAATTAGTTGTTAATTGTGTGGAAACATACCATCTATGGGCTGCAAGCCTTTTGAAGGGGGGATCTGTAGGACATCATACACAGTTAATTGGACTTTCCACTCAGCAGTAACTAAGCTTACAATCGGCCTCAATCATAATAATATTAGTACCCACACTGTCTTTCGGCCTCCTGTTGTGATCTACGACATCTAGAACTGGATACGCCTCTCTGAGCATATCTATAGTGACAACATCCTGAAAACCCAGGCTGTCAGTTTGGTAGGTTAAAGTCAAACAAGTAAACATGAGTTTAACCAGAAAACAAACAAAAAGGAAAGCCTTCTGTTTTAGAACGGATCACAAATCTGTGTTATAAACTTGTCCTTTACTATAATTCCTTAAATTATAGAGAGGATGGCTTTAAATAACCACATATTAAACTGGGTTAATGAAAACCTCCACATAAGAAAACCCTCATGACTAATAAAAAGAGCAGCCTCACGGAGAAGGTCCTGCAGCAGGAAACAAAGGGCACAGAGATTAAATACTGATAAGTGGAACTTGAACAATAAATATACAAAATAAACGGAACACAATCACTTTTAAGGTCAACATCCAGTGGGAGAGCATAAACCAGAATCCTCTAAAGACAGGATACTTATGAGCGACCTCTTCCACAGGACCCTGTCCCGACACCAGGACATGCATTTTGTGGAATTTGGTAAACATCCGCAAAGGACTGTGGGACAGCATCACTTGGTCTGGAGACACCTTATTAAAGGGTGTGTAGAGAAAAAAAACGTCAAAATGAATCAAGCTGCTGAAGACACGGTGCTCTAAAAAAGGTGTGGAATATTCACTTTACCTCCACTTCAAGCAGATGTGACAAGTGCTCGGCTTTGGCCTGCCTCATGCTGTTCCCAGCATTGGTGACAAACACCACAGGAACCTTGTACTTCCCATTGCGGTCCACCAAGTTCCTGAAGCACCGCTGGGCCGCAGGGATCGGCGTCCTGCCCCGCACCAGCACCCCGTCGATGTCAAAGAGCAGCCCGAAGGAGTTGGGGCCCTGTGGAGACAAGTGGGCCAGAGAGCGGGGGCATGTGCAGTGTGGAAACATGAGGTTGTTTATTAACTCGCTGTGACACTACAGGTTGAGAATACGTTGAAATCACTTCAGTAACTTCAAACACAGGAACTGGCTCGAACTTTGTTCCCGCAGTATGAAAATGAGACAACGAATTTTATAGAAGAAAAGTGAGTGATGAGTGAACTGAGTAAGATAGTAATAACTGTGACTGTAAATGCCGCATTAATCCCCATTCATCATGTGTGCTGCAAATAGCTTCACCCTGATGGTCAATACATTTACAGATTAGTTTCATTTCTGTGCCCCTCAACATTCAAACATTTGATAATTAAGCACAACAGTCAGTTGTTATAACACTTGACTTAAGTTTATTCTTTGTATAATGAGGTCAGAACCAAACATCCACTTACATGGCTATAATTTCTTGAGGTCGACGCACTGAGTTGTTTTGCTGCTCCCTCGCAGCTTGATTTCAGCAGCTGCCAGCCAGTTCTCAGAGAGCGTACTCTCTGCATGTCTCCGGGCACTTCTGTGTGAGCCGGCGGGGAAACAACGATCGCGGATACCTCGGAGCTAGCTTTAGCCGAGCTAACAGACACTGAACACGGAGCGGCGGTGACAGACGAAGAACTGGCTCATGGTGCCTCCAACAGTGAGAGTGACCCCTCGGTCCTGCTATCTCGTCATGCTGGTAGCATCGACACCGTCATTCAACACACACGCGCACGACCACTCACACACACACACTAACACACAGGAGTGCGGGCGGGCAGTCGCGAGGACAAGGATGGCGCATGCGCATAGCCGCAAGAACCTCCTGACTCGCTTACTACGTCACGGTGTCTTCCGGTAACGCTGTAGTTTGTAATTCTGTAGAAAAGAAACTGAATATTCTGCTCAATTTTATTACAAGTGCTTCTTTAAAAATTAGTATACCCTTTTTTAAAGCTTGTTTATGGAAGTGAACATTTAATATATTCCACCAGGAACAACTTTCAAAATCTTGTTCTCGACTAGAAGATATCTGGATACTGTCAACATTGCTCAATCTAAATTTCTCTATTTTATATACAGTAGATAGCTGCAAAAATTACATTTTATTAGTATATCGTGTTTTTTTCCCTATTTAAGAGAGCGAACGTTAATATATTCTGGATTTATTGAACAGAAGATGCTGAGATAGGCTACATGTAGCAAAACACGTAAAAACATACATGTATTTAAAAAAAAAAAAAAAAAAAAAAAAACACCTCAAAACATTTGAATATTTGACTGTAACTTAGCCACAATCATTAAAAAAAACATCTGAAATATTTCACTTTACATGAAATTAATTTTAAGGATTTTCCACAGCATTCAAATTTTTAGATGCACTTGTATCACTGATGTTTTCCCCATAGACTTTTACACTTACTGTTGTGATATTACAATAGAGTATATTTTGAGTGTGAACTAATGTAGTGAATATTGTCCAATGCAATTATAATTTAGTCGGACACTTTGATTCACAACTGCAGGTTTATTAAAATAGAATTGATCTATTCCTATTGCTTCATGATATGTTTACCCTACTTACTCTTTAACCATCCTTATCCTTTCTATTTCAGATTTCCTTTCAACACTCTGGTTAAGTTGGTTGCATCTCTGTTGAGTGAAACAAGTAACACCTTTATCAATCTAACAGGACAGGACCAAAGCACAAAAAACATTTTAATGTCCCATTACATAAAAGAATATGTGCAAATATTAAACTTAATGATGGCTGAATTTAGCATGTAGGTACTGTATTGTACATTAATGGGGCAGTTGAATAGAATTTGACCCAATGATAATGTTATGACTTGTGCTTTTCTTTTACCTGCACAATTGATTGTGTGAAAACTTGAGATTGTACATTAATTCAAATCATTATGACAAACCATCTTTATTAATGTTATTTCAATTTTTGCACTAAGTCAATATTTCAGTAATCAACACAACAGCAAAAAAGATATATACATGAGTGGGATAAACTATGTCCTCTATAGGCAGAGAGTAAACAGTCCACTACTCAGCTGAGTCTCAGCTCGTTTTCCAGTCCGTAGATCTTTGCCTTCAACGCCATCAGCTCACTCTGAACCTTCTTTGTTCTGGTGTTGGTCTGGTGTACCTCTTGCAGAATGGCCAAGTCCTGATTTGGCCCAATAGCCAGAGTCGCCTGAAAAAACGGATTCATACGCACAGTAAATGATATCAGCAGCTGGAGGTGACCACTGGTGAACTATTTCAATAATTTTAATTTGTGATCTGTTTATATGTATAAAAAATAGTTGTGTTGAAAAATTTAAAAGGGGAAATCCAGACACAAATAGAAGTTTATTTTTACCTTTAGCAGTTGTTTTTCTACATCTTTGAACTTCTGTCTGAGCTGCTTCAGGTCTGTCTTGAAGCCCTCCACCTCCATGGCCCTCCTCTTCTCCAGTGCCTCGTAACGCTGAGTCATCCGCTGAAGACGCTTGGCCATTTTGTCTGAACGCTCCTGAACACATTGGGATGTTAACAGCTCCAAAATATCAGTAAGTTGTCAGAATCAGAGGTGTGAATGGGGATTTTACAGACACAAGCATCGGTCCATGGTACCTTAAATATTTCCCGGCCAACATCCCCCTCCTCCCTGATTTGGGCCAGTTCTGTCTCTAGAGTAACGCACTGCTCTCTGTACATCTCTGCCAGACGGTGGGCTTGTTTCAGATCCTCCTGAATTGCCTGGAGAAGCAAAGGATTTTGGTAAACAAAAAAGTCCAAAAACCCCCCCAAAGTTAAAAGAACTTTATATTCTATATTAAAGAGCAACTATTTAATGTTTAACTACACCACCTTTTTCAGCTGAATGCTGGACAAAATGATTATTTAGTAGTGTTACTGACGGATTCAGGTCCAAACATTGACATTTCAGTGCAAAGTGTCTACATATCTATATCTATCTACATATTGTTTTAAACAGGCACAGTGACTGCCCCCTACTGGTTAAAATCTAGCTATTGCAAATGAATTTTTCTATTGGCTCTGTAGAAAATTAACAAGCATTACATCCCTCCAGGAGGTTTTCCTGGTGCTAAAAATTTTAATAATTGAACAAGTGTTCAATGTTAAAATAGGCAACAATAGACTACAAGTATGATATATTGTCTTCATATTACTCACTATTTATTTTAACATTTAAAAAAAAAAAACCTAAGGATTTATTTAGGCCAGCAATTAACCAGTATACAGTACATATTCTTTTAGAAGAAACTAAGAATAAAATTTACCTTCAGCTCATGTTTGTGTGCCTGCTGAGACTCCAGCTGAGGCCTGGGGAGAAGACGGGCGGTGTCGCTGCTGCGCTGCCATGCTTGGCGCCGCTCAGAGCCAGCGGACCCAGCCTTCCTTACTCGGTCGTGGCAAGAGTCCAACTCTCTCACCAGCTGATCTTTCTCCACCATCCAGCTTTTCTCATGAGTCCGTGTGTCAAACTTAAGCTGTAAAAAATCTTTTGTGCTTTCATACAGCAGGTTTTGAGTTTGCTGGAGCCTGTGGTTAAGAATTGATGTCAAGTCAGGGAATGTATTGATTACCATTTAGAGTGATACATTTAATTCCAAAAACAAGACAAAAAGTGCAGATCCATCTTTCACAAGTGAACAAAAACCTAGAGCTTGCAATGTAGACCCACTTGTCAGTTAGAGTTGAGATTCGCTCCTGATCTCTGGTCCTTTGTGCCTGTGCCTCCTGTGTTTTAATCCGTCGGTCCTCTAGCAGAGCCTCTACCTGCTCTTTGGCCAGACGGGTTTGTTCTTCCATCTGAGCCTGCAGGGCCTCCACCTGGAGACATGAGTCACAAACAGCTTGGTGTAACAGGAGGAGGAGGAAACTTTAGTAATGAGGTGATGTGTTAGAATGATGGCACCATAAATTCCATTTCCTGCTTTCAAACAGTGGACAGCTAGACCCACCTGTAATAACAATGTCTTGTTATCGTTCTTGTATTGTTCCAGGCTCTCTCCATTTTGTCCTTCAGCTGATTTTTTCCTCCTGCTACTCTCAGCTTAAACAGAAATGAAATCAGTAGTCTGTATGGAATAATTATTTAATACCCTGTCACTTCTGTGCAAAGAGCTCACTTCTGAAATCTAACAAGAAACATTGTATTTTGTGTCTGTGTTTCAGATCACAAATGACCAGTTCTGACAGTGTTTTTTAAATGCAATAAAAGTTAACAATTATATTTCCATCTTTCTTAAAAAGACAAAGAAAATATAGAAATTTCAAATTTAGAAACGACATTTACAACAAATGTTTCCAAACCTGTCCTGTTCACAGCGGGTCTCAACTTTGTTGGTCGGAGATTGAGGTTTTCATCCAACTGGGACTCAGCGTTCCTCTGTGTAATAGTGACCTGAAACATACATACACATACACAATCACATATTTTTCACAGCATTCAATTTTCTTTTGTTTGTTTTTCTTTGCCAACATGCTGGTTTTAAAAAGGAACAAACTTGTAAATAGTTCTTAGAATTTTACTAAAACTGAAAAAACAAGACAGTGATATGGAGATATGCAGAGAAATCTCTATGGGAACTCCTTGTGCGGCTGTTAGAATGACAGTATGTGTCGTGTGTTTTTGTAATAAAAGTGATAAGTTAAGTGATCATACCTTGTGAGGAGGTTCCCGGTGAAAGTATGTGATCTCTCCTGCATCAGTGCCCACCAGAGCAAGAAGGTGCTGGATTTTCTTCCTGTCCTCCAATTCTCTGCACAAAGGTAAAAGTAGATTTTTAGATAGTATTATGTTAAAAAAAAAAAAAAAAATTCAAGCGCTGCAGATTAGACTGTCAACTAAAAAATTGCATTCCCTGGTAAAAATGCATGTGAATGTTCACTGTTGAAATAAATTGCAGAATTGAAGAAATGTGAAAGGAGGAGCCAGAGAAGTCATGAACCACAATGTAAGTTGAAATGTAGCAGTAAGTTAGCTGATCTGCAAAGTACCTAAAAAGCTAAAAGGTGAAATACATTGTTCAAAAAGCTAGACGCTAAAGTAAACATCAGGAAAATTGCAATTCTTTCAGTTTTCAGTCAGACAGATGAGAGACACAACGACAAAGATAGGAGAAGCGTCAGACAGTCAAATAATTTAAATATAAGACAGCTTATCATCAAAGGAAATCACAGGTCACAGCAGCCCCATAGAACACAGCAACGGAAAAAAGGAGTATGATATTAAATATATCCTCAAAAAACTTACAGTATAAGGTAAAAAAGTTAAAAGAAATTAGAAAAAACACACTCTCTTAATGTCCTTAAATAGCCAAACATTTTGAGAGTTAAATGGTCTAAATTAGTGAAAAAATATAGGGACAGTGTGCCAAAAATGAATGGAAGAATAATAATAAAGAACGGGATGACAATAGTATTACCAAAACATAATTAAGAACATACAGACATGCCCGAAAAGTCTTGTAAGGAGGTCCTATCAGGCAAATAAAAACACTCCTGGTCCATCTCAGAAAATTAGAATACTGTGATTTTTCAGTGTTACTTAAGAAAGAGAACTTCTACTATCTTCTAGCTTCATTAAACACCAACTAAAATGTTAAAAGAAGTTTACTGTTTTAATTTTAATAATTATTGCCTACAGCTAAAAAAAATGAATTTTTCAGTCGAGCTGAAGCCATAATGATTAAATTAAAACCAAAAGGGTTTAGAATATTCCATTTTATGTGAAATGGGTTTAGAATATATCAAATTGAACTTTTTGAATCATCTTATAGAAAAACAAACTTTTACATAATACAACTACATAACTACATAACATTCTAGTTTTTGAGATGCACTAGTATATCATACCATGTATCATTCATTGACATTCAGTGTCATCAATCATGTACCCACCTGATCTTTAGGCGGTCATTTTCTGCATAAAGCCGAAGTGATTGCTCTCTTTCTTGGAAAAGGTACACCTGCATGTCACTCAGAGCATTTTGTAGCTGTGCAATCTCACTTTCACGCTTGCATGTGTCCCACTGGAGCTTATGCTGGGAGGACATCCCGGACAGTTAGTATACAAAATTAATACAGGTGAATATACTCTTGACGTACACGAAAAATCACATATGCCTCTTAGGCATGTTTCACCTGGTCGTCTGTGATGGCTTTGTACTTCTCCAGCATCTGCAGCAGCTCCTCATGTTCTCCGTCAAACTGGGCGATCTTCTGTCTGTAGAACTCCAGTAGCTCCCTAGAGGGATGCAGGTAAGCCAGCCGCTCATGGATGGGGGGAAGTGGGGAGTCACTTTCTTGAGCAGGTGTCCGAACGTTGGATCTGAAGGATGAAAAAGCTTTTAGGGCAATAAGAAGGACACTCAGCACAAACGCATTCCTCATCCTTTAGTCTATTTAACTGTGAAAAATTGTTAAAAATGCTCATCACAATTTCCCACAATCCAGAGTGATGTCTTCAAACTGCTCCTCTTGTCCAACAAACAGTCCATACACAAAGACTCTTCATTCACTACAATAAATAACTAAGAAAAGGCAAAATCTTAAAGTCAAAAAGCTGGAACCAGCAAATGTGAAATTTTTGTTGCCTGAAATGATTAATCTAAATTAAAATACATTTCATAATTGTTGGTCAATGTATGTTTATATGTGTATGTGTTTGCTTAAACAGCCTCATGGTCTTTAATGGCATACAGGAGTTTTTAAAATGATGACAAATGACATAATATACGTTGTATCCTGTGCATGTACAGTCCATGTCTGCAGATTTTTATTTTAAATAGCAAGACATGAAGATGAATGCACACAGGCATTTAAACAAGGATGAGATGGAGGGGGGGACTGACATAGTAAGACTAAATTTAATTTAGGGAGATTACAGTTTAATGCATTACATTCCCCTCACCATGGCCACTCAAAGTAATACAGAAAACACTAAACTGGCACAGAACGCCCAAAAAATGTTTGTCATCATGTGTGTTGCATACGTGATCTCACCTGTGCGGTGTTCCATTCTTCGTTGGAGGTCCCATCACAGCACAACACGCTGGACACAAATTATTTATTAGGATACTGGTGATGTACAATACAGGTGATGTAATAATGTAAGACTTGTACGCTAATATTTGACAATAATAATGAAGATGTGTTAAGATAATGATTATCTTATGTACAGCAGAGGTAATTGTTTAAAATTCATTGAGTTACACATGGTAGCTGACCCTGGGTATCCTAGTTTTATTAGCACGAGCGGAAGCGGGATATATGAAAATACAGGCTATTATTGTAAGATTTAAAAGCTTTTAACACATAGTCAGCTCAAGGGAAATTTAATTTAGTCAGGCAAATCAAAAATGTACATTATATTTCATTTAAAACATGCCACGTCTTTTCAATAAGGTGTTTTCCATGAGTTAAAGATAAAAAAAAACTTCAGATTTTGCAAAAAAAGAACATTCCATTTCCAAAGCATATATGTTGTAAATTTGGCGTTATCCCTGACGTTTGTAGCTAATATAGTAGTTTTCACCCTGGTAAAGTTTAAAACACTCACAGTTAGTCGTCGCTATCAAGCTTTCAAATCCCGGAAGTTTACGCCTCTTTGTCTTCCTCGCGAGAAAATATGGGGAGGGGCTCTTGATTGTATATATATTGACAGTAGTGCCACCTTGCGACAGGCTAAGTTAAAGAAAGAAAATCATAGGGGTTAGGATTATCAAACGTTTTCAATTTGTTACGCTATCGATATCGATATGAATGAATTTGAACAATACTGGCACCGACACTATTTTTTGGTAAATAAAGGATTTAAAAAAGGCACATCACATCGGATCATAACCATTAATAAGATATTCATCACGAAAGTGAAATATTACTGTAATTAAACAAAAATGTTTGTACTAACATATGAAAAAAAACGTATGTAGTATTTTACATAACTACTATGATTAAGTGAATAAAATATGGATATACAAAAAACACTAAACGTTCAGATTTGGACTTTCAGAAGGGATTTCTAGTTTTCTGCTGAATTAATTGTATCGTTTTTTATTTTTATTTTTTTTTACTGGAATTGATACCAAATGAGCAGCTTCTGAGTATATGAGCACTGACCGCACAATAACGATCCAACCATCCCCACGAGCCAGGTGTGAGTAGTGGAGATTCATGACAAAACATTTTACATCTATAAAAAGGTTACCAGCTTCTAATATATTTACGTTATGTGTTTTAATTCTCTTTCGTGCCAGAAACTTTAATGTGTTTAAAATGTGTTTCTATGTACTTTATTCTACTCCTTGAACTTAACTATCGTTAAAAGTGTAAATAAATGGTGTTAACATAATTTCCGTGTAAAGCACAAACTTTTATTTTTGAGATCCAAACGTTTTTTAATTTGAAGTTTTCGAAACGACCAACGAAAATCCCTTCAAAGTAAAAGGCATAAATCTAAAATATGTGGGGACGGAGTACACTAAAGTAGCATGTTTGGAAAGATGAAAACAAACGTTAGTTTTTGTAACGTGTTCTCTATGTCATGTACCGAACATTATCAAATCACTTTTGTACTCATTAATGATCGTCTTACTATGAAAACTCTGACCGGATTCTCCGAGTGTACCACTTCGGGCTTGACGTTCCGGCTCCGATCCAGTCTTGTCCAAACTTCTCCTGCCCTGGGATCTCACTTCGAATTGTTTCCTGTCGTCTGTCAGCAATGGAGCGGAAAGTTGCTCGGGAATTTAGGCACAAGGTAAGACAGAAACCTCCCTCAAATCGAATATTGATCAAATATCTATTAAATGGTACCCGGAAAGCTGTTTGCCTACCCGGACGGTGACTGGTTCAGGTGTATGTCTCAGCTGGATGTTACGCAGACACAGGCCTGACTGACAGCCATTCAGGAATTAAATTATAACAGCAAATAATGTAAATGAACCAAATATACTGGTTGTAGATACAGCTTTGAAACATATTTTATCATTTATCACACTAGAATATCATTAACTATAAAGCCCATTGGTGAACTGATAGATAAACAAGTAGAGTTGCAACATTAATTGATTATCTTTATCTATAATCATTGCCCTTAAAAAAAAAAAATATCAAGGGTGACATGAATTTCATTCGTCTCTAGATATTTTATGTAAAGGCAGAAGTTCCCGTGACTGATGAGCATAATTTGGGCTACAAGAGATCTTTAAACTTGCCTGAAAGCAACTTGTAGGGAGAGATACTGTATATTTGGCTGCATCCTTTTTGGATTTGCTTTGGCTCAGACTGACAACATGCAACTGAGGTCCCGGAAGAAACAAATGTTAGTGTGATATGTGTGTGTATTTCCCTGAATCCAGCACCAAAGTGTAGTGTGTTTGTGACTGGTGTCGGTCTGAAAAAATAAATACGTCTGAAGATAACAAAGGAGGACTGGGAACCTGATATGTTTAGTGTGTTTTCAGCTGATCTTCAGACAGCCATCTGTGCTGCATGCAGTCGGGCAGAGTCCCATATTGTAGGCTGTTCACAAAGGGCATATTAGCATTAGATAATATGGACCGAGTCAGACATGAGCGGAAGAGGTGGGACAATTTATGGGTTTAATTAGAAGCCCAGGGGCCAACAAGGCAGGCTTTGTTTCTTTTTGGGACATTATGCTTGTCACTGAGTTGAACAATTACACTGTACATTCGCGGAACAATTGCAGTGTTATGTATTTTTCAGTTGGTTATTAACGAGTGTTTTGTATTGTTTCGGTTTGTTGTATGAGCAGCCATCTTAATTTTTTACACAAATGGATTTGTAAAAGATCTACACTTTTTTAAAATGGGCATCTGACTGATCAACGATCGTGGTTATGGTGCCAAAGTCTACAGATAGTTACATGCAGCAAGAGTGGATGACTTTGTCTCTGGGCAAAAGATATTTATGACAGTCATAAAGACCATGTCACACACACACACTCCGCGATGGCCTCACTGCATTATCTACTTTATTACTGCAGTGTTTAAAGTGATCTACCTGTGTTTTAATCCTCACATAAAAATGATCCAGGAATGTCTGACTGCATGCTTGCATGTGTTTTTGCTCTATCAGCGCACACTCTTTAAGATGCAGCATGTGTGTGTGAATGCTGGGTGTGAATGTTCACCTCTGTTTGTGTCGTGAGATGTAAGGTGACACTGCTGACCTTTCTCCTGCAGTCCCTTCTCGGCTACCCTGCCATTCTTCCCCAGTGGTTTGATGGTTAGAGGAGAGCACTCCGCTGCACCTGGTTAAGTTGAGGAGACCTGTGTAAAGTTTAGTTTTATCTGATGCTCTTATTTAAAAAAAAACAAAGCCACTCAGGCTGGGTTTGAAGCTGAGCAGGGTAGTTTGGGGCAGATTTAGTCAAGTAAAAAAGAGTGAAATGTGTTATATCAGTGATTGGCCGAAGCGTTTCCTCAAAACCATTCTGCTGCAGCTGAGCCGCCATCAGGTT